>JBBBDQ010001454.1:2150000-2472500 GCA_037127315.1 Ascarosepion bandense | reverse complement strand
GCACCGAGAAGAAGAATAATGATAATAACGTTTCTCTTATTCCTCTTTCAACTGAACTTAGTAAGACAGAATTTGGATGTAAGATCTACGAAATGTATATAAATCACGATTTTAAATGGCGACTTCAATTTTTATACTTAAATTATTAAGAGAACCTTCTAGATTCAGTCAAATGTTTCAGTGATGACACAAATAAGCGGTTCAATTTAGACTAATGTGCAAAGACTACATTTCAGAAAAGCAAATTTGTGAAAACTAATAGCACAAATGTAATAAAAGACCTCGGCCAACATAAGGGCTTCAAAACATTTCAGAATTCAACATTCACACCATCGTAAAAGCCAGAAAGACGTTGCCCAGAAGAATAATGACAGTTTTATGTACTAAATGATCATAATCAGACTATGGCTATAAATTCACTAACAATATCAATGGAAAGTTATAGATTCAGAGCTATAGCTTAAATAAAGAAAATGAATTTAAAATTAAGAGAAGATGGATGTTAATTGTTTTCGATTTCTAGAAGTAAGGGTGATAAAGTCTTACTTCAACTTGAGTTGACCTCCAAAATAACAACTGTTACTTTACAAAGATTAAAAGACTATATTTTTAACGGTCATCTGAAAAGCATAGAAAAAAATACATACTTAAAAGAACTCAGCAATACTGAAGAAAAAAAATAAAGATATTCAACAAATGCAGTTAAATCTATTTTAAAAAAGACGGTAAGACGTAAGATATAAAAATCACTTGAGAACAAAATGCACTCAAAAATAACAATTACTATCTAGTCAAGCACAGACCTCATTAGTTACTGAAGAGTGCACAACGAAAAGTAGAGACGGAGGTATTTATAATGGCTGCAGAGAACTAAAATTTATTTTTGATTAAGTACCAGGTAAACATCTTAACAAATGGTGCAGATAACGTGAACAACGTGTTGAGTGCTTAGTTGCACAATATAAACACCTAAGGAATACAAAATTAGCCATGATAAGTATATTATTTGGAACATATTCCTATATTACACTGCAGCACAGACTAAAAGGTTAGATGAAAACATCCAAAAACCGTCATAAAAGGCTGCGAACTCAGTAAATATTGTAACTTTAATTATTTCTTTCATATTGCCAGACGTATAAAGTATAATACACTAGACATAGTTATTAAAGACTACAAAAATACATAAAAGAACGCCTTCTAATAGATGTTGTTTTGGCATCAGATGAAAATATACCTATTTAAGAATATGGAAAAATACGTAAATACAAGCAGCTTGAGATGACACTTAAAATATGAGGCATCTTTAATTATCGTTATAATTATAATACTAGCGAATCAGAGGAACTATCAAGAAATGTATGGACAACTACATTAAAATGTCCTTTGAAGTCTCTGTTTACAAAAGATTAAAGAGTTTGATCTTCGTGGAACGGCTCATCTCTTCCAGAAATTATTATCAATATAAAGAAAGTATAAACACTGGGTATGAATTAACATCAGAACTTGTGCAAGCACATTGCAATGTATTTGTATCTTCTCATATCTTATGTATCGTGTAATGATCTGGTAAGAGTTTTGCCAAACTTAATAATAATAATAATAATAATAATAATAATAATAATAATAATAATAATAATAATGTTTTCAGGACAAATGCTTCCTAACTAGAGATTAAAAAGTATACTTTCCGAATAATTGCGTTGATCCCAGACTATGTTATAAACATTCAGAAACAATTGACTATCTTGCATCAAGTTGGATACTGGTAGCAGCAACCGAATATAAAACTCGGCATTATAGAGTGGGCTAATATATGCACTGAAAAATATGCAACTTTTACGGGAAGGAAAGTGCAAGAAACGGCTATAAATATCCCCCAGACCCGTTTACAGACAGGACTCGTAACAATTTTATGGAAATTTACATTACACACAAGCAGAAAAATCAAAACTAATCAACCAGACAACGTGATCAAAGACTTGAAAAATAAAATGTGCTTTTTTATTGATATTGTAGTTCATACAAATTGTCATGTTTTGTTGAAGATCTTTAAAAAAACTATCAAAATTCATGATCTTCAAATAGAAATATCAAAGGTGAGACACATCAAGAATTCCATTTGTGTCTTCGGATTGATTGGAAAAGGTTCCGGTTGTATCAATGAAGGGATTTCTGGTAGCCCATGCCTAAAATTCTTACTCGCAAGTACAGCTTACACATTGTAAAATCTTTACCTATGCAAAATGAAACTGCTTTTCTTTTTTATAAAAATTAAAATCATCAGTAGAAAATGTCATGAATCCATTTCTCTGGTTGGGACCCGGAAAGCAATGTGTATCCTGCAGAAATAGTAATAATAATAATAATAATAATAATAATAATAATAATAATATATTTCAAGGTGATCTTTGTCTCCCTTACTATTCTGCATAGCATTAATAGCACTAACCAGTCAACTTAATAAGACAGAATGTGGTTATAAAATAGGCCAAAAGAAAATAAGCCATCTATTTTGCATGCATGACTTAAAGTTATATGCTAAGAATGATAATGAGCTGGAAGGTCTTCTGCAAACTGTAAAATGCTTCAGCGAAGACATTGGAATGAAATTCAATTTGAATAAATGTGCTAAAGCTACAGTTTTACGTGGATCAATACAAGAACATCCTCAATTAGCTCAGACCCTGCTGTAACAATAAAAGAATTGAAACCAGAAGAAGCTTATAAATACCTAGGTGTATATGAGAGTGAAAACATCCACCATAAAAAAAATGAAAGAAATAGTGCGTAAAGAGTACTATAGAAGGTTACGGATGATATTAAAAACTGAATTCTCAGAACAGAGTTATGGCCATTAATAGCCTTGAAATCCCAGTTGTCGAATATAGTTTCAACATCTTTAACTGGACTCTAAACGACATCTGGCGAATGGATTCTAAAACAAGAAAGCTTCTTTCTAATCATAAGATGCATCACCCAAAGGCTGATGTAGACCATCTAAACATACCCCGTAAAGAAGGTGGAAGAGGTCTTATTCAGATGGAATTGTCATACAAGACAACAACTATTGGCTTACTAACATACATAGAAACAACAAAGGATTGGATGATACAATTAGTAAAGCAACATGGAGAAAGAAAGAAAAATATTCAATAATAAAAGAAGGCAGTCAATACAAACAAGATTTACAGTTAGTAGATTCTGTAGAAAAGCAAAACAGAAGCCAAGAACCAACTATTGCGGCAAAAAATATGAAAATGGAAGCCAAAGATAAAGCTCTTGAACAGATGAAACAACGCTGGCAAGACAAACCTCTGCATGGCCAATATCCAGAACGTGCCAATAAATCCAATGTTGATAAAGTTAATACTCATCGATGGTTACGCGCATCTGGATTAAAGTCTGAAAATAAAGGCTTTATTCTTGCAGCACAAAACCAAAGTCTTTTCACTAGAAACTTTCAGGCAAATATTATGCATAATAATATGGATCCAAAATGCAGGTTTTGTGATAAACACCAAGAAACAATAGACCACCTAATCTCAGACTGTTCTGTGCTTGCCCTAAATGAATATAAAAATCGTCACGATAGAGTTGGGCAATATTTACATTGGACAATATGCAAACACTATGGAAAATCTGTAAACAAACACTGATATGAACATCACCCAGCACCGGTTACAGAAATAGAAAATGTCACCATTCTATGGGATTACACCATCTACACAGACAGAAAAATTGAAGCAAACAGGCCAGACATTATTGTTAAAAACCAGAAAGAGAAAACTTGTATATTAATTGATATTGCTTGTCCAGCGGATTGTAACATAGAAACCAAGGAATTTGAAAAAACTGTCAAAATATAAAGACCTGGAAATTGAAATAGAAAAAATCTGGAAATTGAAAACAAGAGTTGTGCCAGTGATAGTAGGTGCACTTGGAATGATAAAAAATGGAACAAAACAACACATTGAAAAAATCCCTGGAAACCCCAGCTTAAGAGATATACAAAACATATGTCTTATTAAGGACAGTCCACACACTAAGGAAAACTTTATCTATGTAACGCTAGGGATGATGGGGAAGATGGTAAAAACATGAAATGGGGCCATAACAACACGCCACGACCTGCCTTAGGTCTCCCCGCAGACTTGGTTGGTAGTGCAACCATAGCAGAAATAGAAATATGATGAAAAATGACATAATAATAATAATTGTTTGGCATGAAGGTGACTGCTCTGTATAGCATTGTTGGACCTTCTATATGAAAATTGCACTCAACTGTGATAAAAACATCATAAACAATAAATAACTCAAACAATGACTACAGCGTGTTAGAGAAAATTGTCATGATGTTTGAAATTGAAAAGTATAGAATTTTACTGGTGCATAACGGAAAACCAGAAGAAACTCTTGTGGGAAAGTGAAATAAAAGCAATAAATAAAACAATAATAATAAATTAAAAAATAGTAATTTCTCATGATGCAAGTTATAAAGAAATCGAAAAAGAGTTTCTGGTCACCTGTCTTATTTTATGACGCCACTTCAGGAAAGGATATCATTTTTACATTGGCTTCAAGATGTAAATTACATGGCAATTATGTTCTGGCTGAGGAACGTTAGTTTTTCCGGTCCACTGACGACTAAACTCTTTCCACTGTCCAACGATGTGCTTTCATCTGCTCTACTCATAAAGAGAGAGATTCGGCCACCCCAACTTGAGCTCGATCATCCGTTCTTATTCTTACTTCCCATGAATTATTTTTGAACTAAAAAAGAAAAAGATAATGTGGAAATGTGTGTGTAGAAGACATTTACTGAGATAAATATATTTTTTCAGATGGTTACTTAAAAAATACTTTTAAACAAACTATACTAAAACCAAGATAAGCAGAACACAGCAAAATTAAAAATGTAGACAATGCAGAGACAGAATAGATTCTCTTAATGGACGAATTGGCTCCGGAGGAATGTTCATGAATGGGTGACAAATGTTATTCACTGTAAAGTATGCAAACAGCTACTATTGTACGACCTAGAAGAGGTTGAAAAAGATGAAACGCAAAACAGATCAACGAATCCAGTAAATCATTAGGAAGAAGAAAATCGTCATACAGTTGAGATCTAACAGACTATTAAAATTGGAAAAAATAAAATTAGACGTTGCAATATAATTGTGCTTTGTGGTGTAATGGAAGTCCGACTCAAAATAAGAAATCGAAGATCTGAGTTCGAATTCTAATGGAATTCGTTTCATTCACTTACGCGCAAATACCTTTGTAAATGTATTAATATATATTTTCTTCTTTCAGCCATGGATTGAATAGCAGGACAGATTGGCTTCTTGGTTGACAACCAGTATATTGCAAAAAGTACTGGCAACCTACTGCAGAAAAACATTTTCTCTAGATAACCATATCGCGAAAATGGAATGATTGTCCAAGCGTGTATCACGTATGGAAATTAACATATATAATAAGAAGATAAAGTTGTATTCATTACTAGCAAACTTTGAAAAGTTCAAAGAAATAACTGAAAATGGTGAAGAGTTTGCTACAGTATTTTGATGTGGAGTAAAAGCTACCCTTGTGGAATCTCGTTGAGTATCAAATATAATAATATTAAAAGTTTTACCTGGAGATACAAATAGGACGCATTTTCGTTTAAGTGTTAATTCGGTTGTCATAGAAATAAAGAATGTGTAGGCCAAATTGACTATCAGAAAACAAAACAAAACTGACTAAATAAAAATTGAAACGTCAAAGGAGATAATGAAAAATAAGAAAATTAGAACGGCAAAAGGAGAAAAATAAAAATAAGTATCCATGGTGGATTCAAGAAACGGACGAAGAGTAACTGATTTGAACATTGTTTTAACAAGAGGAGTTGAAAGCAGAATCTATTGTATAAGACAAGATATATCTAGAAAGTGATTTTGAAAGATCTAGCCAACAAGTCAATTACAGAAAATAAGTATCAGCCATTATACAACAATTCAGTCACATCAAAATATCTTTCTCTATTACATGAGTCTTCATTTAGACCACCCTTTTTTATTCTCATTGGAGTTGCTGGTCTCTTTAAAACCACCTCATGACATGACAATCTACAGCTCATTGGTTTTTAGATTACCATATGTGAAAACGTATAGAATTCTGAGAAAATCTTATTAAAGAGAAAATCCATTTTCTTCCATTGTCCGTAGATAGAAGGCAGGAATCTGAGAGTGAAAACATAGAAATTTTTCAGTTATGCAAAATACAAGTTTATCTGTGTTCGTTTTCTATTTGATATGTTATTTAATTTCTTCCGGGTCTGTGCTGATCTTCTGTGGAATTCTAATTGAACAGGTTTCCTTAATACATTTTATCGAAAATGTGTCAGCAATCTTCGTTTATTTTTATCCCATTTTTCGTTCGACTCTAATTCCATTTGCTAAAAACATGTGACATGGTAGTTTGAGTGGGAGTATTTAAAAAAAATTCCCAAAACATGACGATATATATGTTTAAATATGTATATGTACGTGTGTGAGTGTGTGTGTGTGCGTGTGTGTCTGTGTGTGCGTGTGTGTGTGTCAAAAATAAAAATGTATATAAAAATAATAAAGTAAACAAAATCCGAATAACAACAATAAAAACATTTACTGACATTCGATTATAAGCCATTAAATCACATCCCTTAGCATCCTTCATAGTTTACCTTGACTTTCACAGTGAAGCTAAAGAATATTTATTAGCGTTCTTAAATTTTTAAAAATCGAAAAGTTCACGATATATTTTACTTCTGTATATAAATGCATGTTGCCAAATAATTTCCTTACTTTTGCCTTAATAATTTCGATCAGAGGACGAAACATGTTTTGAAACAAACGTTTTTTCGTATTACATATATATATATATATATATATATATATATATTATTCATATATATATATATATTGACTTAGTTTTTAGTCAGAATTAGATTAGACTAGTACACAGCTGTCTCAAAAAGTGTTCAATGCACATTATATTTTAGAACTTTTGAATATTTTCTTCATTCGTAAACGAATTATTACGCGAACTAGGTTTCTACCATATGTTGTATTCAGGCGATTTGCAATAACTTTTTTACGTTTTTTTAAAAGTTCACGTAACGGGGATTTTTTATGACACGCAATTTTCAAAAATTAGAAGAAGTTATCGCGTTTTCACCCATGATTGTATGATCCTAATAGGTATCTTAGGGTATAATACAATCATTTATTGCAAATCGCCTGAAATACTACATGGTAGAAAATTAGGTCGCGTAATAACTTGTTTACAAATGAAAAAGTATGTATATATACAAATGTCCGTCTGTCTGTCTCTGTGTCTATGTTTGTTTGTGTGTCTCCATTCTAACGAGCCCTACTCCCCTGAAACCCTTGGTCTTATTTCAGCCAAAATTGGGTCACTTCTAGATCATGACATAAACCTTTGATGTACGCAAAGTTTTTCGAATCGATTTACAGGGTATTGCAAAAATCACCGAAACGCTTAGAATTTATGAACTCTTCTCCTCCGAGACGCCTTAGATATATACGCATGCTTAGAATATTGCTGTCACATATGGTCCGGTGACCATTCTATATACCTGGAACTCCTCGATATAATCTAAAGAAGAATCGGTAATATTATTGGTTCTGATCTGGCGGCTCGGCTCATTTTCCACCGCCGTAAGCTTGGTTCTTTTATCTTTTTTATAAATACTTTCATGGTAACTGTTCATGTAAATTTTTCGCGATAGTACGTAAATTTCTAAAAAGATCAACGCTAGACTGGTGTCTATATCTCATCAATTTACAGATGCGTTGGCTAGATGTAACCATAAAAGTCTATGCTAACAGTTTATTTTCTCACATTTCTCGTTTGTAAAACTCACTTCCAGCTCTATGCATTTTAACAAACTTTGATCTGCAAAAGTTTTAATGGAGTGTCAATGGCTATCTACTGTCTTCCTGATTAATCTTTCCTCTTCGCGGTCATTATTTATATTTCTGTTGATAATTCTTCCACACTCTATAACCCATTGCGTCTTACTTTACTGCCTTGTGTCTTAGTGTTTTTTACTGCTATGCTTGATGTGACCAACTTTAGATAAGCTGATTTCTTCTGTATTAGCCGTGTCTCTTCAGAATGTAGGCGGTCATGGACTTCCACTTGGTTCTGTTTCTTGCCGCTGTCAACATTCTTTCTCTTGTATCTCTCCCAAACCCCGCTCTGCCATCCATTTGCTCAGGCCTATCGAGTGAGTCTCGTGCTGATTTCCCTTGTCTCTCTCTCTCTCTCTCTTTCTATCCGCCCTGTGAGTATTACATTTGCTAGACCCTCCTTTCTCATTACATGTCCCGAAAACTTATCTGTCTCTTACTTATATTAAGTATGTTTTCTCCTCGTTTCCATCTTCTCCAACACCTCGTTGTTAGTTACGTGTCAGTCTGTAGAACCACATTTCTGCTGCCTCGAGTTTCCTCTTCATCCTTGAAGAGATCGTCCAATGTTCGCTGCTATACAGAAGAACAGATATCGCATAGCAATCCAGCACTCTCTTCTTTGTTTCTAATAAGATTTCCCTGTCTCTCATTACTCTGGTTAGCTTTTGAAATGCGTCCTTGGCCATGCCAATACGTGTTTGGATCCCAACATCGCCTTTTTCCATCCTCTGTAAGCATATTTTTCATGTACTTAAATTTATTTGCTTGTTTTATTTTAGTTTTTCCGACCGGTAATTGGCATTTTAAGGCTTTCTATTCCTTCAGTTCTAACATTTTTTATATCCCTGTAGCATGTTTACTCACTGAATGACAAATTAGTCTTTAATTTGTAAAGGTTTTAAATGATCAAGTGAACTAATTTACTGTTTCAACATGATGCATTCAAGCTAGCATTGTTTTCAGTAAATTTTTATGCACTTGGATTCGGATTGAAATGCAGGGCTGAAGAGTCAAAGGGAAACACTGGTGACTAAGGTAAACTAAAATGAAGTACTCATTTACCAGTTGACAATCCAAAAGTACTTTACACACACACACACACACACACACACACACACACACATATATATATATATATATATATATATATATATATATATATATATGTGAGTGTGTGTGTGTGTGTGTGTGTGTGTGTGCGCGCGCACTCTGGAACATGTGTGTGTACTTTGAAGAAAATAATGTTGTCGTTGTTACCGATCGCCTCCGATCATCCATTTCCTTATGCTCTCCCCTATTCCTTTTTTACTCCTCTGCTCACGAGGCATGGCATGGCTGGCTGTGAATCAAAGAAAGTTTAAGGAGAACATGCGCAAGAATTTGATTTTAGTGGACAGCTCTGCGCGACAGAAAATCTACACAATTGACCAGAAGTGCCTCCCTCGCTGCTCAAGCGGGAAATTGAGACAGGCGATACGCTATATATATATATATATATATATATATATGGAACTCACAACACAAACACACACACACAAATACACACACACATCTATCTATCTATCTATCTATCTATCTATCTATCTATATATATATATATATATATATATAGAGAGAGAGAGAGAGAGAGAGAAAGATTGATTACCACTGCAGTCGGAATCATAGATTCACTAGGAACTTTATGATATTTTGCTACCTGCATACAGTGTGCTTGGCCAGACCTAGATACAGTTTTAAATTCAAAGATTCCCTTCTCCGGCTTTCAACCAATTTCTAAAACTCAGTTTGCTCTACTATATAGCTTATGCCTAGGAGGAGGAAAAATGGTTTCATTCCTTTTCTAAGTATAATTACTCGGAAATGTATGTAACGAAAATTAGAACACACACACACACACACACACACACACACACACACACATATATATATATATATATATATATATATAGGTGTGTGTGTGGGGTTGTTTGTGTGCGAATAGGTAAAAATGAATACTCTTATAATATGAATGATTTGCTACAATAAATAAGACAAAATCAATTTTCTTTTCTCTACGTTTTTCATTCCCTTGTCTTAATTACATCAAGTGTACCCTTTCCATAAAATTATATGACATCTGAGCAGAGAACTATTGTTTTTTATGTCATCATCAGAGTAAGTAGCGGAATTTACATTTCGTTTGAAACCCTTATACATTAACTTAACCGATACAAAATGTACACACGCGCACGTACACACACACATACATACGCACACACACATACTATGAAAGAAAAAAGCAAATGAACCATGCACCTATGAAAAAAGCATATAAGAAAAACGTATTACAAGCGATAGTAATGTTTTTGACTTGACCCATTTCACAAATCTGAGCATCTATCCAAATATCAGATATCTTGCTACTTTACGATGAGCCACATATATATGAAGACTATCTACAGAAAAATAAAATTTATGCATCTAATATGACTGCATAAACGTGTGAGTATATAATAATCTGTGTAAATGGTTGCGTCTACGTGCTTGTTTAAGGCTGTGGGAGAGTCAGATAAAGCAGAATGCCAGTTTGCCAGAAGCAACCATGAGGAGACAAATTGGATTAAGAAATAGAATTTTTCTATTTGGCTTTATATCCTATTGGCACGTGTACCGCTGTGTTATTCAAGAAAAAAGCATTAGAATGATGGCGAATAAATTCGGATATTATCGTGTTAGTGAATATGATTTTCATAATATTAATTACTGTGTTAAGTAGGGAAATATTCTTTCGATTTTGAATAGAATTCCCGTCCGATAATTGCTTGATTGGTCACATCTTTATAATTGTAATACAATAAATGAATCAATCAGTCAGTTAAGTGCCATACGTGATACAGGCTTTTGACGATCATGTCTCGAAAGAGACATGACTGACTGGGCAGTAGGTTGCCATTGCTTTCTGCAGTAGACTGGTTGCCAGCCAAGACTATAGAACACAATCTGTCCTATTTTTTAACCCATAACTGGAGGGAATAAACAGATTAATACCTTTACCAAAGGTATTTGTGCGTACGGAATTCAACTGGAATTCGAACTCGGAACCCCGATTTGTCGTTCCGTGTCGATATCTACTGCACCACAACGCACATCCTCAAGAAATGAATAAACAATCAAAAGTTTAAAATATTGCTGAAAAAATCTAAAACGTTTACCTTATTTCAAACAGACGCTTACAATTGCGCACGTATATATGTACACCCCTGTGCAAATTAATTGAAACATCTGCTTTCGTTTCTTTTCTTTTACCATACGGTTAGTTTTATACAAACTGATAGCGTGTAATCGATATCTTTATTTTTTCTATCAGTTTAGGTTATTTGCAATAGTGTGCAATAATATGAATCTATTTTCGGAGTGTATGATAAAATCTGTTCATCTTTTAAGGATATTGCGTCATCCTTGATTGTATCAGATTTTTATCACGCCCAGACACTATTACCTCGATTGTAGATATGTTGTCGTACGGTCATTGTCTGCGATGGACGTTACTCCAAGGAAGCGTACGAAAACTGTAACGCCGCACAAACACACTTGGAAGCCTTACAGAGAGCTCATGGATATTACTGGCGTCAGTAAAATAGTCGTGTCATCAAGGCGAAAAAACAAGCTGAATACATCAGTTTATAACTTAATGGAAAATGCGGTCGGAAAAGAAAAGCAACGCCAAGGTACGACGAATACATGATCAAGGAAAGTGTGAACGATACATGGAAGACATTATTAACTTTATTTCAAATTATTTGCACAAGGGTATATATATATATATATATATATATATATATATAGTGTATCGAGGCAGCAAGTAATTTTCTAAACATATGCTGTTAAATATAAGAGACAATGAATGTCTATTATGTTAATCATGAGCCGTTCTAAACGTCGTATTTTTGCTTTAATTTCAGAAGAAAATAAAGACAAAAATTCTCCAACATTTGGATAATTATTTATTGATTTTCTTCTAAGCTTTCGGCTCACATGAGCCATCTTCAGAGAGGTTGTTTAAACTGAAATATTATAACATCCACCATCACCGACGATTTTATTTTGTGTTAACATTAAACCTTGCTTGGCAACGGCAATGGTTACCAAAAATAATAAACGCAGTTCTGAAATTTGCGATGCGGTTTTATGACGTCATACCGCGGGATAGCGCGAAATGACAACAAAACCATCTAGTCAAATGCAATGTAATATGTTATTTCCGGTTTTAAAGTTGATTAAACTGAAATTAAAGCAAAAATCCGACGTTTAGAACGGCTTATGATTAAACATAATAGACATTCATTGTCTCTTATATTTAACAGCATATGTTTAGAATATATATATATATATATATATATATATATATATATATATATATATATAGTTATTGGTCAGCGTCAAATTCGTGTGCATGTGAGTAGGCGTGTAATGAATTTATGGTCACCCATTCTGCCCAGTGAACTCTTTCTCCCTTAATCTTCGTGAATTCGTTACAAGATAAGACTAAGATTTCTATTCTGGATCATCTCATGTTACTTGATTTTTATTTCGTTTAAAAACAATTCGTATATTCTGGGAAAATCTTTATACTGAATAAAATCTAGTCTGATGAGATGAACTTATTAGATTTTTGAAACAAATTATAATTTATAATCACTTTAAATCATGGTTTCAGTTTTTCTTTATGCATATCAGATTGCTCTGGATAATATCAATTGAGATCTCTATACAAAACTATCGTTTAATATTACATAGATCTTTTTAGATTATCCCCGCCATTCACAGACTTGAAATCACTATCTATCTATCTATCTATCTATCTATCTATCTATCTATCTACCTATCTATCTATCTATCTATCTACCTATCTATCTATCTATCTACCTATCTATCTACCTACCTACCTACCTACCTACCTATCTATCTATCTATCTATCTATTTGTGTGTGTATTGAATATCTGCCTAGAAAATGTCACGTCATTTAATATCAAGTAAGAACGCCTTTTATGTTTAATAGGTCTTCTTTTGAAAGAGAACCACTTGGGATCTACAAATTTATTTCAGTATCCTTTTAAAAAAGAGATGCGATGATTTGCAAAATAAATAAACAAATAAATATAGTTCATGAAATGTGAAGAATCTCCTCACTCGGCCATTATAAATGCGATGTTTATCCAGTATATAAGCTACAACAATGGCGTCTGATGATAGTAATCAACATCGCCATATGCTTCCTTTCGTATGTTGGCCAAAATACGTCCGACACAGTAGCCTATTATTACGATACACGAAGTGGATGCATACTTCCCGGACGCGTTCCAATTATTTACGATTTTTTTTTCAATAATCGTTTCACCCTAGGCAAGGCAGTATTGCTACGGATGCGCAGGACAGAGAAGAAAAAAAAAGCAAAACAGAAGGTACAGGGGAGGTCGAAATAAGGATGCGAGAAAGATGGAAGTCAAGAAGACAGAAGATGCTAAGTGATATTGCACGGAAACATTTGGAGATTTTAGATATCAGGGGAAATAGTACACGGAAAGGAGTTCCACACGCTGGATGTGCGACAAAAACTGTCAGAATAGAAATAGCGGTGATATTTGACTATCTGGAGGGTAAAGAGGTGGAATCTAGTTGTTAATATGCAATAAAATCAGAAGCGCATTTGTCTTCAAGGAAATTGAACAAAGCACAACGGGAACAAGTCTTAAACCAGAACAAATTAACTCTCTTTTAAAAGTGAACTCATTTGAACATATTTGAGGAAATCAAAATTAAATATTGTATTGAGTCTGAGGCCCTAACCAACGAATTCGGGAATTCTTTTCTTATCAGAACGATCAGAGTGAATTTTCGAGCTTTCGTAACTTCGTAATTACCGTTGGACTCATCCAACTTTTTCCCAATCCTTTGCTCTGTCCTCAGATTGACACACGAAAACTTTGGAATATTTGTATTGGATCTTCCGGCATAAATACTAAGTAGTACAGAATGCCATTTTTAAATGTCTGGCGGAGTGAATTGCGTGCTCTTTTTCTATTAGACGTTGAGCAAAAAATTATACAACAATGTCCAGTCGGCAAAATCAAAATCAAACAACACGCATGTATGAAATAAAAAATATAAAATGCCGACAACTTACCTATCGCATTATATATATATATATATATATATATATATATAATGGGTATCCTTAAAGTCCGTGTGCACTATTAAACAATTATAACTTTATTTGTATTTGTGATAGAAACAATCTGTAAAAAAGATTATAAAGTTTAATGTAATTAGTTTTAAGTATAGTTATTGCATAATTCTTTACTACAAAATTTGAAACAATTTTTATATAAGTAAAAACATATGAACTGCAAAATCGTATTATCCTTTGTATTGCTAATGATGGAGAACATGTGAAAACTTAAATAAAATTTCAATAAAACCTTAAAAATATAGATTTACTTTTTTCTAATCATTTTTAAAAATTATTTCTATCGCAATTACAAATAAAGTTATAATTTTTTAAAAGTGTACACGAATTTTATGGACACCCTGTATATATTTTGATGGGATGTTAAAATGTTTCTCGACTTAATTATGACTTTTCAGCGCATGATTCTCTGTCACAAACGTGTATTATTAAATAAACTTACTAACAAACGTACGTATTCGGTGGGTTGCAATATCTGGTTAAAGAATACATTTCTTTAGAAAGATGATAGATCTAAGCTTATTGCAAATCTCCTGTTTGGCCTGTACAATATGAATGATCATCCATGTGTGTTATATTTAATCATTCACTTCTTGATCAGTATATATATATTAATAGACATAAATGATGATTTCGGCGCAATTTCCAGCAATGTGTCCGTTTTATCTTCATCTATGAATTGCGCTGATATTTTTATTTAGTGCTGCTAGGGAGTTACACTCTCTGCATATGTAGGGGCGTTATGTACTTCTGGTGTCACGGTTAAAGTTTTGGGAACATTCATATGACATTTTATATCTATAGACAATGTCACGGCGTTTATTCCTAATTTTATTAGGAAATAAGAATTATTCCATACAAAATTGAAATATCTTCATGTATTAGGTTTAATTAATTGTTTATATGATTTATACTACAAGACACTTAGTATACCTTGGGATTTTCTTTAAACATGTAAGTAAACATTTGATTGTGAAAATTACTACCAATGATACGCACAATTCAATTTGCAGTCATCATAATCCAGTCTAAAATGATCTGACACCACCAGACGAAATAAGTAAATATGGGAAAAAACTATCGTTCTACAGTCAGTAACTATTGCTACTGCTGATTGGATTGAAACCAAATTTTTGCAGCAATGATAAAGATAATTTTACACGAAGTATAAATCAATTGGACTATGTTTAAAATGCTTAAGACTATACTGTAGGTTACTAGTTAATACATATATGTTAAATTAATAAATATAATTAATTTTCATCGCATATCATAACCCTGTTATTTGCTTACCTAGCATACTTTCAGGACAAACCACTAATACATACATGCATGGTGGATGGTTGAAATCGACTTATTACCGAAAAAGATCACTTCTAAGACTCATAAGTTCAAAATGGCAAGTTAATCGGAACGATAATATCGGGTTGTTGATGGTACGATAATATATGGGTTTTTGAAATAGAATTAGTATTACTGGTTTGTTAGAATGTACGTACCTACATAGATGCATAATTAATATTAACTTTAAGTCCATAGATGTTATATGATCATCTGACCTCAAAATGCTTAATGCGACCATAAAAATAGAGCCGTCTATCTCCTAAGTAAAAGACACTCAAAATTTCACAAAGAAAATAACAGCGTAGGTGCTTCAGAAACATGTAAATTTAGCAAAGTACACGCGAACTACTGGAGATGCAAGAAGCAGACATCCAAAAACTAGCAACGGTATATATATAGTCATCTGCAGACAGTTCTGTTTTACTGTATGCCAGCTCACCAGTACGTCTATACGAGATTGAAAGACGACCAATTTGAGATCAGTCGGAGATTCTACCGCTAAGCTATAGGCGCACGGAAAAGGAATGAAAATTTTAGAGTGTTATATACACAATATAAACACACACAAGCAGCCTAGAAATATATATATATATATATATATATATATATATATATATATATATATATGCACGATTAGGAGTATCATGTACTATGCAATCATCAGGTGCTTATAATAAACTGCTAATTATAAGTAACTAATGACTGCACAGAGCATGAAACTTCAAGTCGTACTATAGGCGTAGAGTACTATGTATATTTTTAATATATGGTTTATATTACATCGAGCACTGTATTAGTAACCCCAGAAAAATAGTTATATATACGCGTGTTTATTCATATATATATATATATATATATATATATATATATATATATTACCTCGA
Source organism: Ascarosepion bandense (assembly GCA_037127315.1). Lineage (NCBI taxonomy): Eukaryota > Metazoa > Mollusca > Cephalopoda > Sepiida > Sepiidae > Ascarosepion > Ascarosepion bandense. Next base: position 2,456,084 of record JBBBDQ010001454.1, on the reverse strand, counting down.
CATGATGTAATGGTTAGCAAGCTTGTCTCGCTAGAATAATTGCAATTAAAGGATCTGTTTGATCCTTATTGTGTTCCCCAGACTCTCGGCCTTGTGCCATAACTAAGCAGCTCTGAGAAAATCAACTTAGCAAGCAAGATTTTTTGTTAGCGTCATTTCTCTGACCTTCGCCATAACACATGGGCCCGGTGCACCTTCACGTGTTTTGTTAGTCCAGCCTAACTTTTGTAGACTTTTATGCTTTTCTCACATCTCAGATGATTGTTTCCAGGGAATGTCTCTTCTTAATGGTCCGTCTACGCCGATGACTGGTTACGACTGCGTTTGACAGCCAGACTCACACGCGCTCTTACCGGACAATCTGTGACTCATCGAGATCGATATTATCATTTTTCTGTACAAGTCAATCCTTGCTACAATATTTGAACCATTTCTCTGACTCATACAGTGGGCGGCAACAGATAGGTCCCCATAAAGTAGAAAAATGCTGTCGTTACTAGGACGTAAGAATGACCTACAGGACGAGGTCGATAACGGTAAATGTGTGCTTCGATGTTAATCGTATTTGCTTTCCTTGAGCCGTGTATATATGAAGTGTGTGTTATCGAGTTGATTCCGAAAATTGAGTGTAAGCAGCGCAGATAAAAGCTCACCAGTTATTTTAGATGTTTCCATTACATCACAGAAAAGACATATGTAAAACATTCATACATGACGGTTGTCCACTCGTCAACATCATCGCTGTAAACTGATTATTTTTTTAGTGCTCATGTAAAAGACAATGAACATTGGAGTCACCAAATATCTTTGCTGACGTGGCAAACTAATTTGCGCCTTTACTGTAAATTCTGCTCAGTTTGATCGTAGGTTTTCATGAGACAATTTCCGAGTTTATTGTTGGATTTCAAGCTCTTAGTTTGATGTCCGTCAGCTGGGCTTAACAGGCCTGACTTGATCGTTGAGACAGAAAACATTTAGATAACCTTTTCTACACTCTTCTAGATTCAAAGTCCGAGTTAGGTACCGTCAGTTAGAAAAAGAGCATCATGACACAATTTACTCCGCCAGAAATTTGAAAATAACATGCTGTACTGCAAGGCATTCACCCCCGGAAGCTTCAATATGAAAATTTCAGAGTGCTTTGGATGTCAATCTAAATACAGGAGAGAGGATGCTGTGTCTCCAAAAGATCTACGAAGAATGATGAAAGCCAAATATTCAGTCAACGTTATAGTGTTTAGAGTGATCACTAGTGATGCCGACATTACACCGCCGTTCATCTTTTCACAGGGCCTCAAACTCAAAACGGTGTCCTATATCGTAGTTTTAAGAGTTAGTGCTGAGTCAAGTGACTGGCTACTGAAAGACACTATGTCTAGCAACAAAAATCTGCACCATGTCATAAAAGCAGGCAACTTAGTCGTTGCTGTCAGACAATTTCTGCGACCACATCACCCCTTACAACTAGTCATACAAATCTTAAACTATCATGCATGAAAAGTTGAGAAAGTGGCCAACAAATCTTTTTTGTTACACAAAAGATAAACTGAAAATAACGATTAGGGCAGTATTCACCAATTTAAACATGGAGATTATTCTGAAGAGTTGCATGAGATTTTGATGTCGTCTGGAGTCTGTGGCTGAAGCCAATGGTGATTTTATTTTGATGTCGTCTGGAGTCTGTGGCTGAAGCCAATGGTGATTTTATTTTGATGTCGTCTGGAGTCTGTGGCTGAAGCCAATGGTGATTTTATTTTGATGTCGTCTGGAGTCTGTGGCTGAAGCCAATGGTGATTTTATTTTGATGTCGTCTGGAGTCTGTGGCTGAAGCCAATGGTGATTTTATTTTGATGTCGTCTGGAGTCTGTGGCTGAAGCCAATGGTGATTTTATTTTGATGTCGTCTGGAGTCTGTGGCTGAAGCCAATGGTGATTTTATTTTGATGTCGTCTGGAGTCTGTGGCTGAAGCCAATGGTGATTTTATTTTGATGTCGTCTGGAGTCTGTGGCTGAAGCCAATGGTGATTTTATTTTGATGTCGTCTGGAGTCTGTGGCTGAAGCCAATGGTGATTTTATTTTGATGTCGTCTGGAGTCTGTGGCTGAAGCCAATGGTGATTTTATTTTGATGTCGTCTGGAGTCTGTGGCTGAAGCCAATGGTGATTTTATTTTGATGTCGTCTGGAGTCTGTGGCTGAAGCCAATGGTGATTTTATTTTGATGTCGTCTGGAGTCTGTGGCTGAAGCCAATGGTGATTTTATTTTGATGTCGTCTGGAGTCTGTGGCTGAAGCCAATGGTGATTTTATTTTGATGTCGTCTGGAGTCTGTGGCTGAAGCCAATGGTGATTTTATTTTGATGTCGTCTGGAGTCTGTGGCTGAAGCCAATGGTGATTTTATTTTGATGTCGTCTGGAGTCTGTGGCTGAAGCCAATGGTGATTTTATTTTGATGTCGTCTGAAGTCTGTGGCTGAAGCCAATGGTGATTTTATTGAATAAATCTACCCTTTAGTATTTCAAGATATTTTTGTGTAATTTTGGTAAATATATCAGTAAAATGAGATATTAGCATTATTTTTATTTTTGCGAAATTGAGACGACAATTTATACATTGCATCCTGTATATGCTGAGCAGTGCCATCTTTAAACTGGGCTGTAGCAACAGAGTGCTACTTCAGGATCCAAAACAAATCTATATCTACCACTGACCGCCAGTGTATAGGTCAGCAGATCTCCACTTCAAATCTGTTAGATCTGTATGTGTCACCACTTCACTATCACCGCAAGACTTCAGAAACCAAAGCAACAATAGATGGTAAGATGATAAGATGTCAGTCATGCCCGTGTGGAGCTTGCACCAAACTGCAATAACCGACACAATCACTGATAAGAATCCAAAAGACAAGCATATGCGAGATATTCAGATTAGAACTGAGGCTTGTGTTAGGTTAAAGTTCTCTTTCTCCTTATCAAAAGGTTTAGGCGTCATCATTTCCAGTGTACCTAGATAATAACCCACGAACATACATATATATTTGCATGTTAATATTCCATAATAATAGTCATCAATTACGTATAATATCAAGAACGAAGAAATAGATTAAAAGAGATTCTATTTAATAGATTCTGGTTTAAGGATATTTTTTTATTATGTGGGTTCTTACCGCCTTGTCGAGATAAACTTCCTCTCTCTCTCTCTCTCTCTATATATATATATATATTGATTTTTTAATTACTTAGTTTTTAGTCATAAACACCTGAAGATACCACATGGTAGAAACATAGGTTTTTTTTTGTTTTTTGTTTTTTTGGCAATTGAGTGGAGGTACCTTAATTCGTAGTTCTTTCTTCTGTTTGACCACAACCTCTATCTAATAGATAATAAAATATTCTGATTTTCTCAACGATTTCTATAAAAAATTACTTACTTGTATAATTTTTTTCGTTGCGTAATTGAAAGAAGTATGCGTATATTTTTCTTTCTTTGAAATGTTCGTTTTTATTTTTCGTAAGCGAGGAGGAAATATAGATGTTGAGTCAAGGATAATATTTTTCCAAATGAGTTTCTAAATATCTGTGAGCATCTTTAATCTGGGCGACAGAGATATTTTGGCTTCATTCTGGATGCGTTAATTAAACAAATGTTTACACGGACCGGGACGATAAAAGCGAGACAGGAACTTGTCCATCAAAATTCCATTCGTCAGATCTTGCTTTGATAAGTGCAGGATGTCACTGACTTTTGTTTAACCACACATTTCGACTTAAATCAGGTGCCATGCATAAGACCAAAGAGTTTAATAATGTCATTGTAGGTAATTCTAAGTAATTTGTGAACCTTTGTGAGTAAAGCAATAAACTTTAAGTTTTTAATCGACTGAGTTGATCGAGCGAGTGAAATCTCAAAAGCTGTATATATATATTTTTTTTATTAAGCAAACGCATTGTTTTCTATTTTCAAAGGCAAATAATTTTCAACATATTTTTTTACATTGACTGATGACAAGATAGAAATTTCCGTGTCGCAATGTAAATTGAATAATTTTAAAAAAAGGAAAACAAATTTAATTATTTTACGCTCTACACTGTATTGAGCACTTTTAAAAATGTAAATGCAGGAGAACTCTGCATTCTAAACATGTTGGTTCTCTTCATCTGGATTTATATATATATATATATATATATATATATATATATATTTAATCATGTAATGTCATTTAATCCCAAAACAAATATATATATATATATATATATATATATATATATATATATATATATATTTGTTTTGGGATTAAATGACATCATCAGTCTCGCAACAGATATATATAAATCATATAAAAATACGATAAAATAAGCGTAAGCAAAATAGATAAAAAACTTTAGGAAACATTTAGGGGAAAATTGTATATTTAAAAGTGCATTATCGTATCTGGAGAAAAACGTTTATGCTGGTTTCGTAGCAACATGTGCTATCAGAGAGCTGGCCTCAGACGTCTGCTTCGTTTGACCGTCGAAGATAAAGAGAGAGAAAACTTAATTTTTATTTCATTTTGCTGCAAAAAGCCTGTTCCGGTGCATGATAGGCGATTTCATATTTATTCACCGATTTTGTATAATAATCTAACGTTATCTTTTTTTATTGTTGTCATTCTTATTTATATTTGAAGCAATTTTATTACTTAATGTTTTTTTTATTAATTATCTATTACTGTGGTTTTATACCCCTATATAGTCTAGTACTAACCGATAGAGGTTATTTAGTGATTTATGTGTTGTTATTACTGTATATATTTACGTCTATGTAAAATTGCTGCATGCATCAGTCAGTTAAGTGTCATACATGATACATGTTTGGGCGATCATGTCTCAAAAGCGACATGACTGACTAAGCAGAAGATTTTCCCAAGGCTATAGAACCCAGTCTGTTCTGTAACTTAACCCATAACTGGAGGGAAGACGGATTAATACCTAAATTAAAACGAGATATCAAAGATGAACTCTCCCCATAAAAATTAGCATGAAAATATTTATTGAAAGGCACAGGTAAGCTACGTTACGGGGTTTGGAAAGTGACTGAAGTCGGGATGCCAGCACAAGACTAATAACGTTGCGGATTCTTTTTGGAGTTTTATCAAAATTTTTAAATACGCAGAACAAATGTGACAGCAATATTTAATGCATTGATGAAGGCTTATAAATATCTAAGATAGATTCTGATGAGAAAAATTGTCTAACATGAAACATTGAACCAACATGAATGATTTTGAATTTTAATTTTTCTAGTTAATTTCACATCTGTAGTGGAGATGGTAATTTGAAGGTTTTCTAAAAATAAAAATGACGCTCACGCCAATTCCAGCCGATCAAGACACGTGACTGCTGGAGATGAACAATTCTCTTCAAAATCAGTCAGCGACAAAAGAGAAAATAACTAGACCAAGGACAAAACCACCCTTGATAATGGCTATAAAACTAGCCGAAAGCGCTCGGGATAATAAAATTATGAACAATTTTATATTCTTTCACTCCTACAAAACAGAAAATCGTTATGATGTTGTAACAACTCGATAAAAGATTAATTAAATTTTTCTTGTCAGCCGTATTTAATGAAAAATGCTTGAATGAAAGGCTGCTGCCCAAATATACTTTGATATATATATATATATATATATATATATATATATATATATATATATATATTAATGTAAAAAAATAAAAAATTCATATATACAAGTTGCTACTGAAGAATAATCGTGTGGGCTAATATGAGAATTATAAAATAAGTTTTGATATTTACTCATTGGATAGATTTCGGAAAGTCTTACCTGGGAAGCATTTTAACAGAAGATGGAAAGTGCGACACAGAGATTGGAAGGCGAATTGGCATGACGAAGGAAACATTCCAGAAGTTGAGTAAGGTATTAAGAAACAGGACAATCTCGCTAGAAACAAGGAAGAGAGTACTGGATTGCTACGTGCTGTCCGTCCTTCAATATGGCAGTGAATGTTGGACAATACCATCAAAGATGAAAGAAAAACTTGAAGCAACTGAAATGTGGTTCTACAGAAGGATGCTACCAATATCATGGATAGAGCATGTGAGCAATAATGAGGTCTTGGAAATGATGGAAACAAAAAGGAAATTAATACTGAGCTGATGAAGAGACAGAAGATGTTCCTGGAAGAGACAGCTGATGTACCTGGGACACGCAGTGATGAAGGAGGGCTTGAATAATCTGATACTAACAGGCCAGATAGAGGGGAAAAGAGACAGTGGAAAGCAACAGATAACATATTTGAAGGACCTAATCAGGTGGATGACGGAACGATGATTGCATAGTGTAACAGGAGAAGGCGTGCTCAGAGCCACCTGGGATAGGGAAACGTGAAAAGCCATGATCACCTATGTCCTGAATGGACAGGGCACATAGAAGAAGAAGAATAGGCCCGATAATTTTTCCGCAACCCTGTTAATCAGGTGCAATTGATGGCGGACTCTGAGAAACAAACAACATATAACCAAAATCTTACAGCACCAATTTCCATGGATATTTTTTATATTAAAAATTACACTCAATTCATTTTCTAATATTTCATTAATAGGAAACGATTGACACAGAAGAATTGAAAATTTGTGTTGAAAATTCTGACGAAGTGAATGTATGTCAGTTCTAATCCGTCATTTCTCGCTTAATTTTTTTGTCTCATTCCTAAAATGACAGCCTTTGTAAAGACAGTAGTGAATAAGGATAGTGAATTCTCTCTCTTCAAAAATGCTTTCTCAACAAAATTGCTACACTCTCTATTTCCAGACTTAAAATTATAAAGGTCAATGCATGCAATCATTCAGAATCAAAATTAAAGACATTGTCAGGAGATCTTTTACTGGTTTTGATTTGTCATTGAATTCGTTAATGTATTTTAACCCTCTCATACGGACATTTATGAGATCTGTCTTTTGCTTTATAAAAGGGCTGCCTTGCATTTTTATGGATCTGCAATCTTCTACCAAAATTCCTCTGGATTAGTTTTTTGTGATGGGTGATTTAAGAAAAATATTTCTTAATGGACGATGTCCTATTTTCATTGATTAGGTTTGTAATTGAATGTTGAAATCGATAAAATTATTTCCGTTTCCTTTACTTCTAATCTTATCATTTCTTCCTTTTTGCTTTTATTTCCTTCTCCTTGGCTCACATTTGTTTGTTTTATTACATCTTTATCAATTTTTTATCCCTTTCTCTTTTGCTTACCTACTGTACATTTTTCTTTCTTTCTTTCTTTCTTTCTTTCTTTCTTTCTTTCTTTCTTTCACCTTTGCATTCTATTAAATTATCTTCTCACTGACTTTATCCTTTATTCTCTTTTTTATCAACACTATAGTTTTTCTTTCTTTTTCTTTTTACTTCGTTCTCATTTTTTCGTTCTTTTAAATTTTTTATCAGTTTCTTTTTCTCTTTTTCCTTATTTAATGTACTGTTTTCTTTCTGTTTTTATATTTCTTCTTTTCTTTTTTCTTTTTTGCTCACATTTCTTTCGTTCTATTAAATTTTATTATTAGCGTCTTTTTCCATGTCTCTTTCTCTTTATCTTCTCTATATATGTTTTTTCATTCTTTTTCTTATTTCTTTCTCGCTTCTATATTCTGATTCTCTTTCTTTCATTTCTTTCTTTCTTCGTCTCTTGTACATTTTGTTTCTTTTTGCTTCTTTCCTTCATTTTTCTTTTCTTTATTTGTTCTTTCTTTCTTTCTTTCTCTTCCGCTCTCTTTTTTAATCCTTTAAAATGTTATCATTAGTTTCTTTCACCCTTTCATTTTTTCGTTATTTTCATTTTTCGTTCTTTCTTTCTTTTTCTTGGTCCTTGTTTTTTCGTTTTTTTAAATTTTCTTATCAGTTTCATTTTCTTTTTCTTTTTCTATTTTTCTTTATCTAATGTGCATTTTTCTTTCTTTCTTTCTTTCTTTCTTTCTTTGCTCACATTTCTTTCATTCTATTAATTTTTTTATCAGCTTCTTTTCCTCTTTTCTTTATCTCCTCTAGAAGTGCTTTTTCTTTCTTTCTTTCTTTCTTTCTTTCTTTCTTTCTTGCAATTGTTTCTCTTTCTTTCTTTCTTTCTTTCTTTTTTCCTTCTTTTCTGCCTCGATCTATGTACACATGCAAATGCGTGTTTCTTGTTAAGTTTCTTACTTACTGCTTTTGATTTTTTTCCACTCGATTAATCTTGAAATTTTTGTATAATTTCATAATCTCCTCAAAAAATTCTATTCTTCGCTTTTCTCTTTCTTCTCTTTCTTTTCTTCTTTCTCTTTCTCCCTTTTCTCTTTGCTTTTCTTTTTCTTCCGTTTGTCTTCGCTCTCTAACGTCAATCTCTCTGAAAACAGGAAACTCTCACTTATCGTCTTTCGGTGGCTGTCATTCATTATCTCCAATGATGAAATGACGAAATGGGATTCACATCTTATCTCATGTAAACTAAATATCAAAACAGGATAAACGACTAAATATCAAAACAGGATAAAGCAAGAAGATCCATTATAGGCCCGTGTCGAATGCGGAAGAAAGCGATATCTACCAAATTAAATTCAAAAGTAAATAATAATAATAATAACAACAGTAAGATGTATGTGTGGATAGAGGCACGCAATAAGATAACGGCAAGGTATGGTTCGAATTCCAGTCGAGTTAGTTGCATTCACTCATGCGCAAATAGCTTGAAAAGATATGAATCTTCCATTCCTCTACCGCTGGGGGAAATGCATCAAAATGTATTGTTATTCTGTATGCCAGAAATGGAAGAATTATTCTTATTTTCTAAAATATGTTTCATCTTTAAATCACTCACAAATAGTTATTAGGCTGTAAGAACAAAAAGTTCATCATAAGAATAACCTTTTACGAGGCATAAGTGACTAAATTAACTATTTCTCTCATTATAAAAGAAAAAAAGCCTCAATGCCGTGTGCTAAAATCATCGCAGTATTTAAAATTGTTGATATTATCACTAATATTTTTGTCAACATTTCAAAATTTTATATTTCGTTTAATTTCACGAAAACAATCGATAACATTTGAACAATAATTTCTTTGAAAATGCTTTGAAAAAACCTCTACATAACCGTTTATTAATTTCTTTAATTTAATTTGATTTTATCGGACTTCAAAGTAAACAATCAGTCAGTTAAGTGCCATACGTGATACACGCTTGGGCGATCATGTCTCGCAAGAGACATGACTGACTGGGCAGAAGATTATCCCGCAGTAGGTTGCCATTGCTTTCTGCGGTAGACTTGTTGCCGACCAAGGCTATAGAACCCAATCTGTCCTGCTATTTAACCCATAACTGGAAGGAAGAGACGGATTAATACCTTTCCCAAGGGTATTTGCGCGTAAGTGAATACAATGGATTCAGCTGGAATTCGAACTCGGTTCCCCGGTTTCTCGTTCCGAGCCGATATCCACTACTTTTCATAAAAAATAGTTTTTTTCTTTTTAACAGCAAAGAGTTAATTATTAGGATTTCTTCTACTTTGGCATGCAACAGACAACTGAGCATGCACAAATATTTATTTCTCTAAGTTTTTCTAAAGTTTTGAAGTGATTGTCCTTGTGATTTCACAAACGCAGGTTTGGGATATTTTATTGAATGTATAAGCATTCATTTAATTATTTCCAGTGCTCCTGTCATCATTAGAATCGCGGTTATGCTTACATGTCACATTCATGCAATTACTATTTTCAGGCCCTTATTATTATTATTGTTGTTGTTGAATGAGAAAGGAACACGCAAAAAAGGTACAAATAAAAAAACAAACTATATAAACAGTACGACACCAAATCTGATAAGCGTATGACAGGTGCGTATATCACTGCCAAATATGGTGACAAAGTTTTTGTTTAAAGTATAACCGTGTTAGTGGGTCTAGTTAGAAATTATTTCAGATAAAATAAACAAAGAATAAAATAATTTTCTTCTAAACAGATGAGATAAACATCTATCGTAACATATTTTTCTAAAATGGCGATGTAATACAATTATCTAATTCAGTGATTACATTAAGTTATTTTTTTCAAATGCTCAGGCTATAGAACCCAGTCTGTCTTGCGGCTTAACCAATAGCTGGAGGAAAGAGACAGATTAATACCTTTCCTAAGGTTATTTGCGCGTAAGTGAATGCAACGAATTCACATCGCAATAATTGGGAACACACACAACTGGAAACCAGCTTTACTCTTATCAAAACATTAATTATATCGTGCACATTTGGCAGTGACGCATATGCCTGTTATACCCTTGTCAGACTAGGCAAGTGATTACACCCCTTAGTCGTTTTCATAATCTATAAAAATAACATGAATATTATAAAATATAAAGAGAACGTATTAATTAAATGAGTCATTGGCCTCCATTTTAGTTGCACATTCTTTAACTCTGTTTTATTGAATCTCAATACATGGTACTTAGCAATAATCATAACAACAACAACAACAACAACAACAACAACAATAATAATAATATCAAAAACAACAATAAAATAGCAATCGTAACAGTATCATTAATAATCGTTAAATAGAGGTCAGTCAGTTTAGGTGCCATACGTGATACACGCTTGGGCAATCATGTCTCGAAAGAGACATGACTGACTGGGCAGAAGATTATCCCGCAGTAGGTTGCCATTGCTTTCTGCGGTAGACTGGTTGCCGACCAAGGCTATAGAACCCAATCTGTCCTGTTATTTAACCCATAACTGAAAGGAAGAGACGGATTAATACCTTTCCCAAGGGTATTTGCGCGTAAGTGAATGCAATGGATTCAACTGGAATTCGAACTCGGCTCCCCGGTTTCTCGTCTCGAGCCGATATCCACTGTACCACAACGCACATCCTCCGAGGTAGGGTTTTCATAAAAAGATGTCCCTACCTTTTTTTTTGTATTGAAACTTTTTAGCGAATGATGAGGTTTACCTTTTAAAAGGTAGAAAGAGGAATAGGCAACAAAAACCAATAAAGACAAGGAGACATGATAAACAAATCCCCACTTAAAATACTTGTACAATAGAATAACATTATGATCAATATAAAATTCTTATAATTAATAAGTGAAATGAAGAAATTTGTATAAATTATAGCAAAGAGTAATTGTACAATTTATCCTCATGCAAATATTACAATCTGTTTAATTTTCAAGTAAAGAGAAAAACTATCCCACTTCCATAAATCGTGCAAAGAATTTATTTTTCCCATGAACAAAATATGAATGTTTTTTTCTAGTAGAAAAATAATTTTCTGACCATTTCAGTGAAAACTTTCAAGAAAAGCTCAATTATATTCATGCCTTTTTCAAGCAAATACATTTTATATGTCCTGGTAAAGTCATCACCTAATATTGAAAAGAAATAAAATGTATTTCCGCTGATTATATATTCATTACACCAACGATCATGAAAAAAAATCTATTCTTAAAGATAAGTTCATCATTTCTTTAGTACGTGGAGCAATAATTACTCCCGCAAAAAATGTTGAGCTTAGTTTGACACCAGGTAGAATATAAAGACTATTATAGTTTTTGAACATATTATCACGTTTCAAGGCATTTTTAAACCATTTCAATTCAACATAAAATCATCTTTCTTCTTCATGAACATGAAACATATGGGGAGGACATTTTTATAAATACCAAACTGATTCACGTGATGTCTATATACTTTCTGATTCGTTTTGTAAGATGTTTACCTCATTTATATAATGTTTCGTCTCCTTCATGTGCCATGTTTCTTCAGGACGTAGGCGATCATGGACTTCAACTTGCCCCTATCTCTTGTCGTTCTTAATATTTTCTTTCTTGGCATCTCTCCCAAACCCCCCTCCCTCATCTCTTTGCTCACGCCTATCAAATACGTCTGGCACTGCTTTCTTCTGTCTCATATTCTCTCTATCTGTCCTGTGAATATAAGATTCGCTAAACCCTCCGTCCTCATTACGTGTCCCAGGAACCTCAGCTGTCTTTTCCTGATGTTAAGCATGGGTTTTCTTCTGGTTTGCATCCTCTCCAACACCTCGTTGTTGCCCACATGCTTGGTCTATGGTATCCACAGCATATTTCTTTAGAACCATATTTCTGATGCCTCGTACCTCTCCTTTATCTCTGAAGAGATCGTCCAACATTCGCTGCCATATAGAAGGACATATATCAAATAGCAGTCCAGCAATTTTTTCTGGTTGTTAATGAGATTTTCCTGTCTCTCAGTACTCTGGCTAGATTTGGAAAGCATTTTGGCCATGCCAATGCGTCTATGGATCTCAGTGTCGCACTTTCCATCCTCTGTCAGAACGGTTCTCAGATAGTTAAATGTCTTTAGTTGTTTTATTTTAGTTTCTTTAACCTGTAGTTTGCATTTTGGGTCTTCATTTTGCTGATACATTCAGTTTTCTTGAAGTTTATGCTCAGTCATTTTTCTCGCATTCTCTGGCTACCTTCTTCATTTTTCTTTCCGTGTCTGCTAACAGCACTGTGTCATCCGCGTATCTTATATTGTTGATATTGTGGCCGCCAGTGACGAATCTTTTCAAGGACTTTATTTCACTCAAAATGATTTCTCTTTACTGGTTGAATAGATCCAGTGTGAAACACATCCTTGTCTTATGCCTCTTTCTATTTCTTTTTTTTTTTTTGGTATACCAACTGAATTCACTTCCTGATTGTATGCAAGCGGTTTGCTTCCAATATAGGTTTTGATTATTCTAATGTCTTTCCCGAAAATGTCGAGGTTGCCGAGCATCTCGGACAAGTCTTTGTAGTGTACTTTGTCGAACGCCTTTCCGCAATCTATCAAGCACAGATGCAGGTCTTTTTGTATTTTTATTGCTCTTTCTGATAGCATTCTGAGCATGAATATCGCGTTCCTTGTTCTGGTATCTTTAACAAACCCGTACTGTTCTTGTACTATCTTGCCCGATTCTGTTGCGAACACTGCTCATCAGAATCCGGACCTTATTTCTAGGCTGAATATTCAAATGATCTTTATTTCTTAGTTCTACCATGAAACTTCTACCAAGTCGAATCATCCTTATTTGTTCCGTATTCCAAATGTAAGGAAGAAGTTCCACTCAGGTAGTTTTTTTTCAAGAACTGATACTTCGTGTAACAAGCTACCTTAAGGATGCTCCCTCAAACGTTACAATCTTGATCACTTCAAGTCAACAGTCAGTCGTAATTTGTTTACTTTTTCTTCAAAACCTTCACTTTCTACTAACTACTCTTACTTTCATATCATCCACATCATTCATCCTAACCATTTTAACCATATTTCTCTACATTAAGTGGCCCTTGAGTCTTGTATTTGGGGAACTTTACAGTATAAAAATGTTAAACTATAGAAATTTAATCTGCGGCGATTTCTTGTAAGACATTTCAGAGCCATGATTAGGATTTGGTAATTTAATAAGATATGTAGGTGATACAACAGTATGGATTTTAACCAAACTTGACCTGACAATAATATATAATCCAGCAGGGGTTCTGTAATGTTAACTTAGATAAAAATCCGGTGGAAGAATCCATTTTTCATGAAAATTGAATTTGTATTTTTACATAAGAAATAGTAAATTTAAACGTGATTACTTTTCTTAGTTCTAAATTAGAAGAAATTTTATTTGTATAGATTATTTAAAATCTATACAAATAAAATTTCTTCTAATTTAGAAAAAATTGATTTCGATCAATGTCGAGTTCTTTTATTATTTTATAAGAAAAGAATAAAATATTAAAATTATACCGAGAGAAATTGTAAGATAAAACATTATGTCTCAATACATATAAATGAGTCTTTAATTTGAAATAGTTAAATAAGAAATATATCTTTACTTGATCATAATTAACGAAACTACAATGAAGGTGCTTTCTATTTTATGAAAATCAGATAATCACGATACATGTCACCGCTTCTTTTCTCCAAATATGCGGGGAAGGATGCTGATATTTAAAATCTTTCTTTTTTAATTAAAAGCAATCCTTTTTAATCGTTGTTTATTTTATTAACTTTGGAAAGATTTCTGCTTTTTTAAAGCTTTTTACATATTTTTCTTTGGTGAAATATTCCTGGAAAAATATTTGTGCCAAATGGAACAAGTATAGTGTGGTCTGAAAAAAAATAAGCCAAGTCATAGAAATGAATGATAGCTTACAACCACTTTAAATGATGTGTCTAGTTTTACTTTATAGATATCATATTGATCTGGATGACAGCCATTAAGCTCTCTATATTTTGTATGCAATGTAAATATATATATTTTTTTTTTGTATGCAATGTAAATCTTTTTGGATTATCTTTACCATTCACAAATTTGATATCATTATCTCTCTCTCTCTCTCTCTCTCTCTCTCTATATATATATATATATATATATATATATATATATATATAGCACCTACGCATCGCTTGTTCAGTAATGAATTAGAGCACGCTGGCTATTGGTGTATGTTACATCATACGCTAAAAAAGTCTGCCTTCTTCTGACGAGCACTCATAGCTCAGAAGTAGAATCGCCGAATGACGCCAATTCGGTCGGGTTTCAATCCTGGGTTAAAAAGCAATCGGATATCTAGCCGTACTGATGAACTGTGATACAGCGAAACAGATCTGTCTGCGGATGACTAATATATTTATATGTAATTTTGGCCGAGAGAAGTGAAACAAAGTAATATACTGTAATGAAGTATATATGCTGATCTTTGCAAATAAATAGTTAAGCATCTTTTTCTTTTTAAAGCTATTTTTTAAGTTTTAAATATCAAATCCGTATCACAAAAACGAAAGACGAATAAACTTTGAAAAAGTTTATCATTCTTTCACGTTTAAAGTAAACAAATGCACGGCCCAGTTAATGAAGACCTCAATTCTCAAGCAAGAGAGAAAAAAAATTAATCCTTAAACGGGAATCTTAAGAAATAAGAATTTTAAAAAAAATTAAAAAATAGGTATAATCTTTTATGTGAAAGAGAAACAGAAGTAACGAAAAACTCTATTCTGAAGACCAAATCTAAACAATTTACGTGAAAATGAGGCGGTGTCATTTAGCGAAAGCTTTTAAATGAGGAAGTTGGATGATCTTGCTGAACACTAGTGGTATTATTCAATATCGATAACTCGCTATCGATCATCTCTGTTTGTATAATTAATTATTGTATCCCATTTCTTTCGATCCTAATCTAACGTCTCCGTTTGAACACACGATATTTAAAAGTCTTTAAATGTAAAAGTATCCGCCTATATTTAGCATACATTTTTAATTCAATAAATAGAGAATCAGAATCGGCAGTAAATAGAATCTTACCCTTTTACTGTTGGATGTGCGTTGTGGTGCAGTGGATATCGACTCGGAACGACAAATGGGGA
Source organism: Ascarosepion bandense (assembly GCA_037127315.1). Lineage (NCBI taxonomy): Eukaryota > Metazoa > Mollusca > Cephalopoda > Sepiida > Sepiidae > Ascarosepion > Ascarosepion bandense. Next base: position 2,440,692 of record JBBBDQ010001454.1, on the reverse strand, counting down.
GCCAATTCGAATTCCGGTTGAATTACTTGCCTTCACTTACGCACAAATACCCTTGGGAAAGATATTAATCCGTCTCTTCCCTCCAGTTATGCGTTAAATAATAGGACAGATTGGGTTCTATAGCCTTGGCTGGTAGCCAGTCTAGCGCAGAAAGCAACGGCAACCTACTACGGAATAATCTTCTGCCCAGACAGTCATGTCTTTTCTGAGACATGATCGCCTAGACTGTGTATCACGTATGGCGCTCAACTGACTGACTGTTTACGTGTCTCGATGTATGTAAATGCATTGTCTATATATTTTAATAGCGCAGCCTTTCGTACCTAACATCGTTACAGACAACTGCTCAGACACATTTGTGTTTGCTCAATACTAACAGAGCTCACTCAAAGTGAGCGGATTTTAGTTAAACTTTCTGGAAGAATGCGTGCTATCTAACGTGAGCAACAGTTTGAAAGTGGCCAGCAATTTGGCTTGTGACTTGATGCTAGCACAATCATCGACGGCACCCAAAATGTTTCATCTACCCAATTTTACTCACGAACCTGTGGTATGGCTTCAGGCACTTTCCAAACGTATCGTACTACGAAATCGCTTCGCATAGATAAAATCAAGTAATAATTCTTTTGAATAATCGACCAATGTAAAAGTCAAATTCGAACCCGGGTCTCATGGTCAGAAAGTGGAAGTTCTAATGACTTTGTATGACCCTTACAATATATATATATATATATATATATATATATATATATATATATATATATATATATATAATTGCAGATCGCCTGAAGACACCACATGCTAGAAGCCTAGGTCCCGTAATAACTCATTTATAAATGAATCATATATATATTTGTCATCCACATAGAAGCCTGTTTTGCTGTATCATAACTCATCAGTGTGGCTAGACATCTACTTGCTCCTGGCCGGGATCGAAACTCGACCGATTTGGTGTGAGTCGAACTCTCCATTTCTTAAGCCTAGAATGAGAGAGGGTAAATTTTAGCGTGTTATATAGAAGCGGTGTATACACACGCCAGTCACCGGAAGATCTCAATTCATTGCTGAAGAGTAACACGTAAATCGAGGAAGTGGAAACTGTTTTTAAAATTTTCTTCTCCAGAAAGATCAATATAATGAGAGCATAATATATATATATATATATATATATATATATATATATATATATATATGTGTGTGTGTGTGTGTGTGTGTGTGTGTGTGTGTGTATTAATATTTTATATCAAGTTATAAATATTAATCAGGTGTTAATAGTACAATGCTTAATGTTGCATAACAGAAGAATATTATACATATTATCCTATATTGTACTTACTACTCCTGTTTCATGCATTTCAGCAATTTTTGGGTAATTATCTTATCATGTTGGTTTATTTTTTATTTGAATTATATTCTCTTTAAGTTTGTTTGTAGCGAAATTATGTAGCTTTTTGATACTTTGCTTAAATTTTGAAGTTTAGTTTTTTATCGTTGCTATTTGCTTTTCGCCTTTTGGATTTAAGTGATACATTTTCTTTTGTCTGTTAAAATACTTTCAAGATATTTAAATTTCTGTAAGTTAATTGGCGTGCGTGATACTCGCTTGAGCGATCATGTCTTTTTCGAGATATGACTGGTTTTCAACTGATTGTTTCTCGCTCCTGCTATTTAACACATAACTGGAGGAGAAAGAAAATGATTAACATTTTTTCCAAGGATATTCGTGCGTAAGGGATGAAATGAATTCGACCGAGATTCGAACCCGGCTCTTCAATTACTCATCCCGGGCCGACATCTATTACATCTCGATCTTTTTCTATCGCTGAAAATCATATATTTTTTTCTTGTAACAATTGATGTTTAGTTTTTGCTTTTAACTTTCTTTCCCCTGAGAAGTTTTGCAATTTTCTTTCTTTGTTTGCCAACAACGAACGCAGTGGTGTCTACATATATTGTTAAAATTGCGCCCACTGATAATAAATCGTAGTAAGATCTCCAGCTCTCAGTAACCGTTGAAGAAAATCGGTGAGAAGGCTGTTACGAGGATGCATTTCTTGTGAAAATATTAATAAAGTCAACAAAAAGGTTAGAATTTATAGCAAAGGATTTTAATGAGTCCTACATCTTAATACAAAAAAAGTTTTCATTCATGAAGTAGTTGTAAAATTGAGAAATTATAAATAGAACATTTGGAAAATTCTGATCATTCCAGTATATTCGAGAAAAATCTAGATGATTCAAGAAATATGCCAATTAGGTGCTAGCTCCTGTAAAAATAGGTTTGTTTAAGAGAGTAGTCAGTTGAAAAAGGGAATTTTTGGCATTTTCAATTCCGGCCTTTTGATTCGAGAATTACTGTATCCAGCCGAAAGAATCTCTATGAAAAGTTGCTGACCAACAAAAACCCAAAAAGAGGACCTTCTGGAACTAAACTGGTAAATAGGAGTTTTGAATATTTTCATTAAAAATTATTCTTTATATACATATATTTGTGGATTTCCAATAATAGCACTTAGATTACTTCGCTAGTCTTAACGTGGTAAAGATACGGGACTCCCTCACTTTCCTTCTCCCTCGTAACACTTTGCCAGGAAACTCTATTTTCTATTTAAATGCTACAATTTTATATTTGTATATATTTGATATTTTGTTTTTAGTAAATGAAATATTTGTTCGTGATTTAGCTCTGTGTTTTGGTTAATCTTTTTATTTTCTTTTGTTACAACTTATAACACGTAACAAGGCTGCTTAGGTATTTTGTTTACACTGTCGTGCTAGACAGTTTTTCTCTCCAGAATCTATCTTACCTATCTATAGGTCTAACAAATGCCCATGCTTAGAATGTTGCTGTCACATATGGTGCGGTGCTTCTTATATTTATTTAAAGATCTTTGATAAAACTCAAAAAATTGAGCAATATTATTGATCTTGACCTGGGATCTCGTCTTCAGTCATTTTCCCACCTCCGTAAATTTACACTCTTATTAATTTTCTGTAAATAACTTCATAGATGAGCTCTACGTTATGGTACCTAGACTTTATGAATTTAAGCGCAGTACTAAACGAGGTCTCGTCAATTTGCAATCGAGTTGACGAGATGTAACCGTAAGTTTCATGCTAACAGTTGTTTTTTCTTGCACTTCTCTCTTGTTGAACTATTCCGGCTCCATGCTCTCCAGTCAACTTTAACATTCGAAAAATTAAATTCAATGTCAATCGCGACGTACTGTCTTCGGATTTCTCTTTTGTTGTTCTTGCTCCTCTATAATGCTTCCGTTTTTTTATTTCTTCCAGACTCAGTAACCCCTTGTGTCTTAGTAGCGTTATCTCTTTACTTGGGGTGAAACTTAGTAACTTAGTAGCGTTATCTCTTTACTTGGGGTGAAACGTAGTAACTTAGTAGCGTTATCTCTTTACTTGGGGTGAAACTTAGTAACTTAGTAGCGTTATCTCTTTACTTGGGGTGAAACTTAGTAACTTAGTAGCGTTATCTCTTTACTTGGGGTGAAACCTAGTAACTTAGTAGCGTTATCTCTTTACTTGGGGTCAAACTTAGTAACTTAGTAGCGTTATCTCTTTACTTGGGGTGAAACTTAGTAACTTAGTAGCGTTATCTCTTTACTTGGGGTGAAAAAGAAAAAAAACAGCAACAAAACAACTGACTCGATTGAATTTCTATCTGTATGCTCTCAGTTCAATCTATGGATGATTTTAACATCTTTTCCCAAATAAATCAAGTTTCCTATGAAATACCGTATTTTCTGATTTTACAAGAGGCTACGGCATGTAAGACGCACCCTAATATTGAAAAAAATATTCTAAAAAAAAAAAGTAATATTCATACTACACATTCACTATTCGTCCCTCAAATACTGGTGTCATGTATTATTTACATTAATCTTCTTCTTCTTCTATGTGCCCTGTCCCTTCAGGACGTAGGCGATCATGGATCTCCACGTCTCCCTATCCCTTGTGGCTCTTAGTATGTTTGCTCCTGTTGCTCCTGGCAACCCCCGTTCCGTCATCCACCTGATCAGACCCTGCAAATATGTTATCCGCTGCCTTCCTCTGTCTCTCCTTCCTTCTATCTGTCCAGTCAGTATCAGGTTCTCCAGGCTCTCCTTCCTCATTGCATGTCCCAGGAACTTCAGTTTTCTCTTCCTGATGCTCAGCATCAATTTCCTTTTTGTTGACATTCTTTCTAACACTTCGTCGTTGCTTGTATGCTCAGTCCACGATATCCGTAGCATCCTTCTGTAGAACCACATTTCGGCCGCTTCCAGTTTTGTCCTCATTTTCGATGATATTGTCCAGCATTCACAGCCGTATTAAAGAACTGACATCACGTAGCAGTCTAGCACTCTTTTCTTCGTTTCTATTGAGATCTTCCTGTGTTGGTATGGCAATGACATTCTACTTGCTGGTTAGTAAATGTCCTATACAACTTCCATTGTCCAAAGGTGGTTTTATTTTCATAAAAATAAGTTCTAACTTTTGAAAATATGCATGTAAAATTATATGACAAATAATATTTATGTATCCTCAAATCCCTAAAATCTCGTCACTGCTGGATTCACGTAAAAACTCTAAACTATGATCTGTAGTCATCACTACTCTCGGTCATGTACAATAAATGACCCTCACTACCATCCATGTCATGGTGGTAACCATGGTGGTAACTGATACATTCATATTCGAACACGCATACGTATTTTGCAGGGTATTTTTAGGAAAAAAATTCGTCTAGTAAGTTGGAAAATATGGTTCTTGTTCCCCAGTCTTACGTGTGCGTTTTTATTGCTCTTTCCGATATCATTCTGATCATGAATGCTGTATTTCATGACCCAGTTGCCTAAACCATAAAAAATCTTTAAATATCCTGATTTATTTCTTTTAATACAACCAACAAAGCCAATCTGGGAAAGCTCAGGCCATTGTCTTGTGTTAGAATTTTATACACATCTCAGCATAGGCATTAAATTGTAGATTGAGAGTGGAATAAATGAATAAATAAATGAATAAATGAGAGTGGAATAAATGAATGAAGGAGGTGACATTTTCTGGTAATGAAAAGGAAAAGCTATTGTAAAAAAGAATGAACGAATGAGGGGATGTTTTCTAGAAATGAAAAGCACGAATGAAAGCGGAACATTAGATAATTGATCCAGAGAAAAAAAGAATTAGAAATATAAGTGAAAAATGAAATATCGATCATAAAAAGAAAATGAATAGACAAAAGTTACGAAAAGAAAGAGAGAAAAGGCGAAGTATGAAATAATTTATTTATGCAAAATTACCCCTTTTTTAAAAATCGTTTTTCATGAATGTTTTATGGGTTTTATGGGTGGTAAGTTTACTTTTGATTTATTTTTATTGGCTTTAGATATTCATCTGAAGTTGTGAAAATATTGGTCTCGATCAAGAGGGTGTCAAAACAATTAATCCGGCTAAAGAAAATTTTTAAAAATCTTAGAAAGTGAGATAAAAGATAAAACAGAAACAGAAAAAAAAACGCTCATAAAATTTAAATCAATACTGACAGATGCATTTGTAAACATGGGACTAAGGCGGTGTTAACAAACACCCGAAAATTCATAAGAAAAGCAATATGAATAGTAAAAGACAAGCAGGTAAAAAAAATTAAAAAACATGAATGAACCACTTTAGCAGGAATCGAACTCAGCATGAAAATGACAGGATAATGTTAGAAAATATCTGTCCAAATTCGAGTGTCTGTTTTTATTGGAGAGGGAGCAAGAGAAAGAATGAATGAAAGAAAGAAAGAAATTAAAAAAAGAAAGAACACATTCACGTATTTTTTTTAAAGCTGTGAATGCCTGTTTTTATTGAAGCGAGAAAGGAAGGAAAAATAAAGTAAAAAAAAGAAAGGAAGATATCCCCGTCTTTTTTAAAACAGTGATTGTCTGTCTTTTATTGGAGAGAGAGAGAGAGACAAAGAAAGAAAGAAAGAAAGAAAGAAAGAGATAATAAATCCCTGTATTTTTTTAACCAGTGCAGTTGACACCTGCCGGTCTGTGACATTAAAAGTCTAATTGAATAAACTTTGTTCTGAACAGGGATCGAACCGAATAATAAATATTAAGTTAAAAATGGATTAGTTATATAAATGGTTGTTTTATATAAATATATATATGTTCTATGTTTACTGTGTGTTAATATTTATTCTTTGATAATGGCTTATGTGAGCCGAAAGCTTAGATCCAATAAAAAAATCAACAATTACTGTTTCAGTCTTTCAACTGTCAGTCATGTCATCAAGGAGAAGAAAGAAACTAGATCCATTAGTCCAAACGTAAAGGAAAATGCGATCGGAAGAGAAAAACAACGCCAAAAGACGACGTATACGTAATCAGAGAAAGTGTGAAAGATCCTCGGAAAACAATATCTGTTTTGTTTCAGTTTATTTGCACAAGGGCGTATGTAAACAATTCTGACACCATAGAATCTTCACTTTTCATTTGTTTTCTGTATATATAATATTGACCGATGGCAATGTTTCTCAAAATAAAATCGTAGAAACTTCTCAATTGGCAATTAAACTAACATGTATTTGTCTGCTTACTGAGAAATACTATTTTTTCAATAACGATCAAATCTTAAGTCTTTAAAAGTAATACTATTGAATATACCAAACCTCCAAGTATTTTCATCAAATCATTTAATAAATTAACAATAAAAATAAAACCTTCGTGAACGTAAGAACTATGGTAAACACTTTTTATTTCTTGATTGTCTGTCATGTTCAATGCTATTTAAATGCCTTTTGATTAACAAGCAGTAGTCAGCCAACATTTGTTTGTTCCACAGTCCTTGGTAGCGCTCTTCTGCTGTTTTGACATCCTGATAGAAGCGTTCTGCTTGCTCATCATTCATATCGCTGCAATTATCTGGAAATTTATCTAGGTAACTATGTAAACATTAACCTTAATACTCATATTAGCGTATTACTAATAAGGTGTATTACTGATAAGTTATCAGTTACATGCAATTTTGGCGATAAACTAAAAAAGATCGATACTTCTATTTTAATTTTTGTTTTTTACACAAAATTATATTTTTAAAAAATAGTTTATTTCAGGTGGCAAGCATAAATTGCTCTGGTAACCTGAAAACTGAGGGGTCTCTACAACTTTTAAATGTTACAATCAGCCAAGAAGATAAACTGATCTTTTTTCAAAAAATGAGCAATTTCAGGAAAGCAAAAACAGTAGCTAACCATGAAAATCATTTTCTGAATCAGTGCTATGAAATTAGCTAAAGAACGTGTTTAGTTTCTTGGCACGAAAAATCGTGTTGACTAGTGTTACTGATATAATTTTGCTGATTGATGTTACCACCAGCATCTCGATTCCAGAGTGTTCGACCCTACGGGGATCAATCTGTCCACTCGTCAGGGATATCAGCAATTGACAATTACTAATTGTTGATTTTTTCTTTTTCTTGACCTTTTCATTAGTGCAAGTTTGTTTTTTCATAGAGTATGTATGCGTGCGTGTATTTTTGCTCGTTCAACCATACTCACTTCTGCGTGTATGGGCGTACATGGAAAATGTTTTGGGTATTTGTTTTTTTCGTCATTTTTTCATACTCATTTCTCATTGATTTTCTTACCCTTTCGTTCTTTTTTCTCTTTTCATTCATGTGCATACATTTTCACATCTGGTTTTTCAGACATATGCTATCCTTAGTATAGTAAAATTGGCTTAAAAGATATACTTTAACAAGAGTGGCGTATTTTCCTAGATTATTACATATTTTTTGCGTTTTCTCACATAGGTATTCCTTTATAAAGTAATATGATAGGATAGTCTTTAAAAGATAGATACATCTAACAAATAGTAAGTATTTTAGAAGTATATGGATTAATTGTCTCGAAATGTATGAAGAGTAATTAGCATAATTTTTGGAAGCTTAAAATCTTTGTAGTTAAAGATCTTAATATTTCAGCTACTCCATTCTTCAGCCTTCTTAACGGGCGATACGTTCTTTTAGCAAAAACGAATATATCAAAATGATATCCGAGCGTTCGAACTATGTTAAACATATACATAGTTTTTTAGGTCTTCGAGTTCTACTGGCGCTATCGTAAGGTTGGATTATTTGCGGCTGAAGTGATTCTCCCACCAGGATTTTCTAGTGTGAAGGGTAGTAAGATGATAACTATTGATAGTTATACTCAATGATGAGCCATAATATCTATCTATCTATCTATCTATCTATCTATCTATCTATCTATCTATCTATCTATATAATAAATTATACTTTAGAACATGTACAAACTATAATATAGAAACAAAAGTGTACATTTTGTTTTGACATTGAAAGACCAATGTCTCAGCAGGTAGGGTAGTTAGTAATGATAGTAATAAACGTTATTTCTAAAAGAAAATTGTTGAAAATTCACTTCTTTTTATTGTCAATTTTTTTTGTACGTGGTAAAGAGGATAGGAAACAAAACAATATTTATGTGTATGTAATTTCACCATTTGTTTTTAAAAAATGTTTGTACATCTCAAAAGTATAATTTATAATAAATATTCATTGCTCTATTTCTATATTGAGCACTGTTTTAAGTTAATGTTTTGAACGTTGTAAATATTTTCTTCCTTCCTTATTCATTTGGATTATATATATATATATATATATATATATATATATATATATAACTCCAAATTATGTTATAGTGGATGATCGTATTTGAAATAGACACCCCATTTCTATTTCTATTATTTTGAAGCAGAATCTATTTATTTGCTCTATCGGCCGGAGATATCTAAATAAATGAAAATGTGCTCTATGGTAGGGATCGAACTTGCACCACACTTTGTCAAAGAAACTAACTTTTGAGCCGGCTCAACTACAGAGAACGTCATAGTGCTGCAAAGAACTATTCCTACTTCTCCATTCAGATATTTTCTTCTCAAAAGCTTACATCTGCTCAGTTTCGTATTTAAAACGTAAATAAAAAAATAAGAATTAATGGATTTATTTTTAATCTGGCTTTCTTATTACTTCACACGTTTTTACAAGAGACACTCATTTCGTATTTAAGAAAAGTTTTACTTTCAGAAGTAATTTATAATGAACGCTCTTTTCTTTGTCATATCTTGAATAGATTTTATATTTTTCAAACGCGATCTGTTTATGCAAAGAGACAACAGATGAAATGCGAAAAACTTGTCTAATGGACTTCATAATGCCTCTTTCCAGCGGAAAGTTTTAATGCCTAAAACAATTGAATTATTTTTTATGTCAATTGTTTTAATGTCCAGAATATATGAGTAAGTAGCAAGAAATATTGTATCAATTTGTCCCTGTGTAAAACTATCTTGACTTGTCATGGAACAAGACTTTAAATTTTAATTTCTAATTCTGTGCATTTACATGATTAACCAAACATGACAGGATGACCAAAATTTTGTTGCCATTTTATAAGTTTTTTCGAGTTTTTAATAACTTTTTTAGCAGCCATTAATTTAATGACTTCCTTTACACGAATATTATTCATTTTTTCTATCGACTGCACCTCTCTCATCACTTTCTGTCTATCTGTTAATATCCTCTAAGGGATAAAAAAAATACAATTTACAAAAAAAGAAAAAAGAAGTCATTTGTGAAATGGGATATTAAATTGCGAAGTAATGGCAAAAACATATGCTTGGAAGTTGTAAGTGTCAAAAGATATATTTGAAAAATGATCGACATAAGTGTCTCCCTGTTCTGACTAGTGGCTCTCAAAAAATGTATGCTTGTGCATATGCACACTCACGAGCGCATATACACAGCACACACGCAAACACCCTTAATATATATATATATATATATATATATATATATATATATATATAAGGCTATTAAAACTTCATACAGTGCGCTCATTTCAGTTCATAGATGGCTTCAGAATAAATCGAAGAAAAACGCATGGTTAATTATTCTGTGTGATTATTTTCAATGATGTCATTATGTTTTTTTTAAAATATTTAAGAATAGATAAAAAAATCTTTTATAATACATTTTTATCTTGTCTATGCATTTATCCTGAGTCTACAGTTATATCGGAGACTTAATATATTTTTAAAAATCTCAGAAAAATCTGTCTTTCCAGATAGTAATATTAATAATAGCGATTTCTTTATTTGGACGTCTTCGGGATTCATTGACTGAGCAACTCACACAACTGCCAATTAAAATTTATAAAAACTTTCTATTAAAACAATTTTTTAGGAAATAGATATCTAAAGTCCACTTTCTACTACTGATAGGAGCGTCCTTCCTGATATTTCTTAATATGAAACCTCAATGTTTTCATTATGTAATTTTCTCTTCAAGTTAAATGTGTTTTCAGTTCTAGTTATGGCTGTCTTTGAAAGTTTTAATGCGGTGTCGTTTCTGTTATTCGGCACAATACTTTGTTAATGAATCTGAGGGACAATTGACGACTTTCGAAGAAGGACCGTCTTCTTCAAAAGCTATGAGCTTCACTGGCCGGAAGCTAGTTTTAACCATTGTTCTCAGAAAGCGTTTCTATACAGTTGAGAGTTTAGACATCTCTGAATGGGTAGAGCGACACGCATGACATCCATACGAAAGTTTCGATTCGAGTAGAAAAGTTAAGAACAAAACCCGAATCCTTAGGTTAATGCTTTTCTACCACCTTCTGGTGTTGGACAAAACTGCTCCTAGCGCAGTCTATTCAATGCTGAATTTCTTTATTCTCTATAATGGAATCGTATACATACATACATACATATATATATATATATATATATATATATATATAAATATATATATATATTGCTTAATTACTTAGTTTTTATTCATAATAAAATTAGACTAGTACACATTTGTATTAAAAAGTGTTCAATACAATTATATTGTAGAACTTTTGAATATTCTTCATTTGTAAACTAGTTATTACGCGACCTAGGTTTCAGGCGATTTGCAATAACTTATTTAATAATTTGCAATATGTTGTTGCAAATCGCCTGAAGTCACCACACACACACACACACACACACACACACACACACACACACACACACACGCACACACACACATATATATATATATATATATATATAGTGTCTTTGATTTATGTATGCACTAAAAATAAATTTTAGATAATAAATGCATATATGTATATGTAGAGAGAGAAAGAGAGAAAAAGAAAGAGAGAAAAGAGTGAGAGTGTGCGATAGATAAATTGTCACCATTTATATTTGTAATTTTGTGGATGCACGTTTTTTTGTTTTTTTTTTAATTTTGGCCACAGCACAGTATAGTAGGGCCAGCTGGGAACCGTCTGTGAGAAAACTAGCACAATGGTGCAATTCCCTCCGCCAGAAATTGCTTGCAATTCGTTCTGGATGCTTCAAACGAACATTTCTGAGTGTGTATGTGTCAATTGGTGGACAGTGCCGAGGATTCAGAAGGAGTTGTATAATATATTCATTTTGGTATTTGAAGTGATTACTAGCAATGGCAATGTTATGCCTCCATCCATCTTCCTCCAAGGTCTCAGACTCAACTCGGATGCCTACATCAAGTATTTTGAGAAAATAGTGCTGCCATGAGTCAAGTGGGTGGCTGCTAGAAGATCCAATGTCTGACAACTTAACTATGCATTATGCTGCAAGAACCAGAGAACCCAGTTATGGCTGCCAGACAATTTTTGAAACCACATCACTACTTACATTTGGCTATCTAACTCCTCAAACTCTTGATTAATATTTGTGGGGCGAAGTTGTGCTAGAGACAACAAAACACATTGTAAAACCAACATTGAAATGAAGGCGAGGGTTATGTCAATATTCACCAACTTAAACGAAGGGAACTTCCAGAATTGTTGTTGAAGATTTTGATGTCGTGCTTGAAAGCAATGGCGATATTATTGAATACATTTACTTTTTAGTATTTCAATAATTTTTTGTGTAATTTTAGTAAATATATATTTTAAAATGAGATGTCAGCGTTATTTTCATTTTTGTGTAATCTAAACCACAACCTATCCATCTCATAGCATATATATATATATATATATATACATTTTTTCATTGTTTCTGTTTCTGCCTATTTAAAATAAACATAACAAAGATATCAATTAGGTATGAAGTTTAAGTTTCAGAGATGCCGAGCGAAAGAGACCAAACGAACATACTACTGCCGTCGCCACACATCCTCTTCGGCTATTTCCGTAAAGATTCGATAACGAGCCCTGAAAGAACTTTTTCTTTTAAAAGTAACTGGGAAAATGGAAAGCTCTGATTATTCGAAACGAATCTTTCGCTCCGTTGTAAAAATTGAATTCGACGATTGTACAGTCTGCTTTAGTTGTTAATTATTTTTATATATATATAAATACTTTTTCCGCAACTCATCCAGGCGTTTTCGAACTTATTCATTTTTTTGTATCATGTTTTATTTTATCAACACAAGTGTACACATGTGTCTGGTATGGTTTGAGGTGGTAGAGGAACGGCTACCGGGTTTTCAATGTGTCTTTCCTGAGATCAAAATACAAAGCATGGGCAGGGAAGTTCCCCGTTGTAATAGACGTCTTGTGGATCAGCTTCTGTTACGAGGCCATCATCACGATTAGGGACCAGAGAGCGTCGTCATAATTGGTGCCATGACTTAGGTTCTGGTCATCATCATCACAGCAGGATCCGGACCAGAGGGTAGCGAGACAGCCGGGCCAGGTGTCATAACGGTGTATTGTCTTGGTGAAAATCACATTATATTTTTCATTTGTGGCCATTTGTGGCGATTTCTTCCTTCAAATGCACCATAAGTGCCATATAATATTTGCTATTGATAGTTCTTTATTTCTCAAGGTAATCGATAAGCAAAATACCTTGCACATCCCAAAATACGGACGCCAAAACCTTGCCTGCTGTTGTTTGCGTCTTTGGTTAATTGGGACGGCTTTCACCTACTCCTATCTACTCAGCTGACTGCCCATTTATCTCCAGAGTAAAATGGGGAGTCTCTGTTTCATCCATTGTCACATATTTATGCAAAAAACTCTTTTTGCATTGAAACAATTGCAAACAACGCACTGAATCGTTGAATCGTTGTTGTTTTTGATTGATTGTGATCAAACGCGGCACCCACTCTGAACACAGCTTTCTCATTGACAAATGGTTATGCAAAATGATGAATACACTGCCTTGTGATATTAAATTTACGATCGGTCAAGACGAGTTTGCTGATTTTTTTTGTGTGTGTGTTTTCAGGGACAAATGCCAATTTTAGACAACCTGATCATTCAGCATCATTTGTGTCTGTACGACCGCGTTTAAATCAGCATACCAGCAAAGTCCGAATACCAATTATCAAGATATTGCTTTGCTACAACAGTATTTTGCTTATTAGAAAACAATGCTTTATCAACACAAGAAATTCAGATTTTTCCATTGTTTTGAAAATTTGCAACAGTCAGTCAGTTAAAGTGCCATACGTGATACACGCTTGGGCGATCATGTCTCTCTCGAGGCATGACTGACTGGGCAGAAGATTATCCCACAGTAGGCTGCCATTGCTTTCTGCGGTAGACTGGTTGCCGACCAAGGCTATAGAACCCAATCTGTCCTGCTATTTAACCCATAACTGGAAGGAAGAGACGGATTAATACCTTTCCCAAGGGTATTTTCGCGTAAGTGAATACAATGGATTCAACTGGAATTCGAACTCGGCTCCCCGGTTTCTCGTTCCGAGCCGATATCCACTGTACCACAAGTAGCTTCACTTAAATAACTGCAATTAGTAAACTAATAATCGGATCTTTCTCTTAAAACAATTTTTCAGGAAAACAGGTTTCTCAAGTCCAGTATCTGCCATCACTCTTTTCATTCGGCATTCAATGATCATGAAGTCAACACTTTTCTCGGTTAAAATTTATAAAGTCTTTCTCTTAAAACAATTTTCCAGAAAAATAGGTTTCTTATGTCCAGTAGTTGTTATCGCACTTTCCATTCGGCATTCATTGAAGTCAGTACTACTCTCCTTTAAAATTTATAAAATCTTTCTCTTCTAACAATTTTTCAGGAAAATAGATTTCTCAAGTCTAGTAACTGTTATCACTTTTTCCATTATTAATGACGTCTTCCTTCACAACCTTTGTTTGCAGTAGTGTGGAATATCAACATCTTGATTTTATCATTAGATAGATAGATAGATAGATAGAATTAAGATAATTAGTTAATCATATAGGAAGCATCATCATTTTTCCTTTTATACCAACATTTCTATCGTGAGTAGAACTTATGTCAATCATTTTAAATGTTTGTTGATGACGAATAAAAATAGATATTAGAGGAAAAATCTTTTGTCTTTTGTGTACTCTATTTTTGGTTTTTCTGCTATAGAGATTTTATTTCTGACTTTTTATTAATTTTTGCCGTCTTAACTTTTCTTTCTTCAATATTTTGTTGATTCTTTCTTTTTCCTGTTTTTTTTTGCTGACAAAATTATTTCTTGTTTGGTCGCATTTTTTGATTATTTGCATATTTTTTAATCGTTTTACGCCATCATATTTTCTTTCCCTGTAAGCAGTCTGCTTTCTTTTTGTTATTTTGTTGCTCACTTTCTCTCTCTGCCTCTCTCTGTCTCCATCTCTGTCCATCTCTAAGTTAAACACATTAACACAAACTCGCACACACACACTCACTCTCTCTCTCTTTCTCTGTCTTTTTATTCTCTGTTTATATACTTGTCAAATTCTGTTCGTAAACGTAATGTTTTTTCTTTCACTTTCTTTCGTATTTCCTGTTTTCATTCACTCATTTATTTTCCCTTTTCTTACTATCTCTTTTCTTTATTTTCTTCTTTTCTCTTTCTTTTCCGTTAGTATAATAAATATCAAGTAATTTATCGGTTTGCTTAATCAATAGAGTATCTTTTTTAAACAATTCATTGGCGTCGCTTTTGTCATTTTGTCATAATTTTTTAAAACTTCGTTTACACAAAGATAAACTTTCAGCATCAAGATTTAGTACAATAAAACGGATGCCAACTTTTTTGGAAATGTCATATTCAAGTGACAGTTTATTATTGACAAACATTTGAATATAAACAAACACAAACATACGAATTAAAGTTTTAAATTGAAAACACGACACCAATAAATATTTTGACGGTTTTTCTATAGAAAAAGAAAATCAAGTTTTAATGCAAGTTGTACTGATTGTGTGGGGAAACATTTGAATAATTTCGTAATTTCGTAATTATCATATTAGTTATTATTATTAATAATAATTCAATTGATTTATTAATTAAGGAAGCATACTTTTTCACTTGTTTAAATATTTTGGTACAGTCTTAAAAATCTGATTGAACAATATTTTTACTTACTTCTATAATTCTATAAAACAGATTCACCACCAATCGATTAATGTTTGATGGTGTGAAATGTCAAACGACAAAAATGGTTACTACGAACGCTGGCGTGGTAAAGGATCTGCATTAACTTTTCTGGCCAAGATATATAAAATTCTATTAAATTTTTAATATTTAAAGGAAACTGATTTACTTTATGTCTACTTCTTAAAAATATATATTTTAGAAGGCAAGATTACATTTATTTTACGGTTTCTTTAAATGTAAATGCACTGATTAACTTATAACTAAAACTAATATGAAATATTTCGATAAAAACAGGATGAGCTTTAAAAATGATTTTGATAGAAGCATTGCTTATATATAGCAATTTTGCACATTTTAATCAAAATATATAACTAACATAATGTATATTCCTATATATATATATATATATATTTATATATGTGTGTGTGTGTGTGTGTAAGTATATATATATATATAGACTCCAATTTTAGTTCTACGTACACACGCAGAAAGAAAGAAAAATACTGGATTTTAAAATTAAATACACACAAGCTAGGGTTAAATAGGGACTTAGGTGTATTGAATCTTTACAAATATTTCAATAGCTAAAAATTTTTTTTTCAGATATTCCAAGAAATTTTGATCTAAAACAAACAGACTTTCTCTACGGACGGGCCGCATGTTGTGAACAAACACACCACGTGACGTAAACACAAAAAAAAATATTCGGACGCTATCGTGAAATACGTTTCTAATTCAAATTTAAAAATCATTCGTTTCTGATGAAGGACCGAGGGCGGTCTGAAATATAAAATACAATAATAAAAATAAACAAATACTGTCCAAAAAAGTACATTTTTAAATTCAAGACTTTTTATTAATATTCTTTCCTATATATATATATATATATATATATATATATATATATATATATATATATTCATACAATTTAACTTAATAGGACCTTTCAAACTCAACATTAACAGATGCTTTAATTATACTTCTTCTAATTGCTTTTGGGCAACGAAAAGTTCGAAAATATAATTGATATTTGGAGAACATCAAATAACATTAGCTCAAATTCATATTCTATGAGGCACAAAGTTATTTTCTATATTCTATTGAGCCACTGATGTATCTGCCGATAAAATATGTATAGAGCCTCCTGCGTTAAAGAATGTTACATAAAATCCTTTTGATGTCTCAAAATCAGCATTTTTTCTACTCAATAAAAATTTTTGGATCCCTGTTTCTGCATGTAGACTTGATTAAAAAAATCAAAGAAATTTAATACGATATTTCTTATTCATTGAAAGTTGTGAGTTGATACTTTTAATCAGTTAGTGCAGAAAAATACAAATTAAAGGAATTAGGGTGACTGGATATTAAAACGGTTGAAAAAATGTGATAAAAAAGCTATCATAAGAAACCTAATATTTTTTCTTTTAATATTTTCACCGTAAGTAAAGCAACAAAGCTACAAAGAGACTATGTGTAACTTAGTGTGAAACGATCTGAGAAAATTATTATTAAGAAAAGAGGGCAATAAAAGAACAGATGTTAAGAAAACAGAAGGTAAACATTGCATTTAAATTTTTAAAGATGAAAACCGAGGGAAAATTAAGAATCTGGAAGGGGTTTTTCACATATGAGAAGAGAGAGAGAAAAAGATATAGGTATCAATTTAATATTGAGCTTGAATTCGTAAAGTCAAGGTACCAAAGAGGAAAGGAAATCAGAACAATTACCAGGAAATTATTTATGGGAAACGTACAGGAAACTAAATTACAGCGGCGATAAAGTGACTGAAACCGAGATGCCAAGCTAAGGACATTTAACATTACAGTTTCTTTTTCGGATTTTCTCAAAAATCTATAAACACATAGCAGAAGCACCAAATCAGATATGACACCAATATTCATTGAATAGACGAATGGTGGACATATCATTGTGTAAAATAGATTGCGGTAAGAAAAACAAAAAGAATCAGATTTATTCGCTGCAGACTTAGCAAATGATTCAAGATAATATTTCCACTTCACATGAGTAAAAAAGTTAACCCGTGCAGTTGAAATGAGTCATGCTGACAGAAGTCAAAAAGAATCTCTAAGATTATTAAAAAAGGTTTCGCTTTGGAGGTTTTCAAATCAACAAACCATTTCTCGCCTTAGTTAAGAGCAGACGGAAGGTCACTTTTTGCATAAGCTGTAAAATTTGACTAAAATTCGAATCAGTCAGACAACGATTAAGACAGACGTAAATAGCCGTATCACAATCATAAATACGGCGTCGAGAACTGTTCCAACGCGAAGGTTGATGCTGAACATTAGAAACAACATAATGACTCGGAAGTTTAGACATTATAACAATTTAGACTCAAGGCTCAAGTAATTACTGTAGAATTGTGTAAGTTTGTCTACGGAAATTCGTGTGGTATTCTACTGATACGTTTTATCTTCATAAGGTAAGTAAAAAATTGTAACTTGTAATTGGCTGATCCGTAGAATTGTCAACAATAGCTATAGCTTTCCAAAAATGGAAACCATAATATTCTACTTTTTAATTTTATAACTGATTTCTGATGTGATCTAAAATATATTTTTTCTAGATAACCTAATCTATGTTCCTTACAACGATTCGTCACATGTTCAGTAGTAAAAGTGTGTGAGTTTGAATATTTTCTGTCTTAAATAAGCTTCAAAAGTTAAGCATTAAAAAGCATCTCAGTCAATCAATCAAACAAGTGTACGAGTACAAGTGAACAGACACAAAAGTTATCTTCCTTGTAGTTCGAAAGAAACTTGATACTGTTATTTGAAGGAAAATCAGATACCTTTTAAAAATATATAGTTAAGATTCTAAATTTTAAAAAATGAAATTTTACGTAATTCTCCTTAATTTGAAGAAATTTTCATAAAAAATGAGTAATTGAAAAATTCCTAATTTTCTTACTGTCAATAAAAAAAAACCTCGACAAATTTTAGAAAAAAAAATTAAAATTAAAATAAAATAAAAACAAATAAAAAAAGAACAAAAAAGAAAAAACTATTGCGACAGATTCTTAAGTGGAAAATTGAAAACTCGCAAAATATAATCCTACCCTCCAAAAATATTTGATTTAACTAATATATACCAGAGAGTTAGATGCATTTCAATTAGCACTTAATTTTATCTCTTGTCATTCCGTAGATTTTATAATACATACATATATATATATATATTAGTCATCCAAATACAAGCCTGTTTTGATGTATCACAGCTCATCAGTGTGGCTAGACACATCCACTTGCTTCTGGCCGAGATCGAAACTCGACAAATTTGCTATCAGTCGGAGTCGCTACTCCCTAATCCATAGGCGCATGGATTCAGAGAAGAGAAATTTTAACGTGTTGTATATAAGCAGTGTATACACACGCCAGTCACCGAAAGAACTCAATTCATTTCTGAAGAGTCACGCAGAAGTAGAAATTATTTTTAAATTTTCCTTCTCCAGATAGTTTCTCTAAGCCCTATACACGCATATATATATATATATATATATATATATATATATATATATATATATATGATTAGTGGAGAATTTTGTGAATAAACTAAGCAGAGTCATTGCTACTTCCAAAATTTCGTAGAGGCAATGTTATGATTAATATTAATATTAACTCTCTATCTCGATATTGACCACTTTACGACACTTATTACTAAACTACTGAATACAAGAATAAAAGCAACATCAAAACACAACACAATATATATATATATATATATATATATATATATATATATGTATGTGTGTGTGTGTGTGTGTGTGTGTGTGTGTGTGTGTTAAAGCTTTTGGGATATTAGTTATTACCTGGGAACTAGAGGCTGAATTTCGACCTTTATGCAGAACCTTAATTCACCAAGGTTGTAACCAGTTTGAAAAGGAGAAGTATAATATTAAGTGGAATCTTCGTAAGAAAATCTTGAAGCCTGTATGGGGTTTATGCGACAGGTTTGCTCTTTCAAAAGCAGGTTTTCAAAGTCACCTTAAGTCTCATTAGACTCGCTTCACTGAAAGACGCCAGAAATCAAATCTTGCGACTTCTTGTAAAGTATGCCATGAAGTGTGCAAGTCAGATTATGGATTAACGAGTCACATGAAAATTCACGTTTATGCTGTGCCTGTTGGACTAATAGATTCTTTTCAGGGGCAACATTTGAGCAAAAAGTAATGCTGGTTAAAAAAAAGCCATTTGCGATTTTATAAACGATCTAAAAATAAAACAGGAAGAAAAGAAAGAAATTGTAGAAACATTCTTCTGTCAAGAAATGGAAATCACTATATATATATATAATTATATATATCTGGCAACACAATGATACGCAAACAGGAGCACCCAATCATGAATTTCAGACAATTTCTGAGACCAGTTTGCACCTTTCATCTAGACACCTAACTTCCCAGAATGCAAATCCTTCATTATTATGTGTGGGGCGTAGTTGAGAGACAGACCAAAGGAAAAAAAAATTAAAAACCATGATAAAACCAATTATAAACTGAATGCTAAGATTATGACAGTATTAACCAACTTAAACAAGGAGACTGTACAGAAGATTTGTAGAAGATTATGAAGTCGTGATTGAACCAAATAACGAGTTTATTGAACCTATCTACTCTTTAGTATTTCAATATATTTTTGTGTAATTTTGTTAAATATTTCTGTTTAAATGGTATGTCAATTTTATTTTTATATTTGGGTCATTTACCCATGTAACCCTATATATATATATATATATATATATATATATATATATACAATAATATATATTGTTTTCTTGTAATGATAAAAGCTCACCAACTATATATATATATATATATATATATATATGTGTGTGTGTGTGTGTGTGTGATACTTACACACACACACACACACACATATATATATATATATATAAAACGCATATATACTGTTTTATTTCAGTTAAATGAATTGTTTGATTCTCATTATAATCTGACACACACACAGATATATATATACATTTATACGATCAAACTCGAGCGCCTATAACTTGCTTCATTTCATTTATAAAATACTCGCATATCAGTAAATTTCTTGTATTTGCAACATAGATACATTATTGCTTTAGGCCGGTTGGTATTAATTTCGGAGCTAAAAAAAACAAAAAAAAACGAAACAATATTGGGTAAAAAAATACTTTGAAGTTGTTTAGTTTAGAGTGCGATACTGAAGCTAGAAAAATTGATTCACAAAAGTACTAACGAGAAAATTCGGTCTTTTGCTAATAGATTTATTCAAACCTTGTTTTGTCAGGTGAGCTCCATGGCTAAAACATGAATTACCTGATGGAAAAAGGAATACAGCTACAATTCCTGTCGGAGGCAAAATGCTTGTTTAGGAGAACATCTCAATTTAAGTCCGTTGTAACTGTTTAATAAAATAAAATAAAATGAACAGGATTAGTGACTCTAACGTTTCTACACTCTAAAAAGAATGTTTATATAGCAATAAGACAGATTTGTCTTTTTGATCTACAAAGATACACACATCAATCTTTCTACTTATATTTAGATATTAGTCTAATGAAATCTATTTCATAAATTATAATTTGATAGTTTAGTAAACGTTCTTTATATATATATACATATATATATATATATACATATATATATATATATATATATATATATATATATATATATATATATATATAGGTACCTCGACTGATTCTCTAAAAAATTACCATAACGTGATAAAAATGCACAAAACTTAATAAAAACATACTTTTATGGTCAAAAACTTTATTATTAAAAGAATACTTTTTTCACAGGGAAAACACAATTGATTTTGAAATTCTTGCAGAAGTCAAATAATTGTCGGAGTACAATATAACCTTTTTGAATTTCTTAAAAGTGAATAAAATTATTTTAGAAATGTTTTCGTTATAGAAAATATTCGTCAAAACAATTTTTAAATCTGTTAGTCATCCACTTTTTAATTTTAAGAAATTTAGATTAATGTTTACGCAGAACTTTTTGCAAAATCTTCCAGAATGATTTAAATATATATATATATATATATGTATATATATATAAGGGATTGTATTTATGTATTTGTCCCTGTATTTGATATAGGTAGATCTATACACTCTCTCTGTATGAAAATTTTTCGCATTTATGGAAATAATCTCATATCTCATAAATAACTGCAATTTTTTCAGGCAAAATGATGTCATCGTTCTCGTTTAACCACCCGGCTCTCTCTATATTACCATGTCAACTTCATCGTCACTTCTACACGTCGAAGTACATAATGAGAGAGTATAAGCTTGAAGAAACACTTTACACAGAAGCTCTATTAAAGCTATACAGCATTGATACAGATGGTTGTAACCAAATACAACTGTTCGGGTTTAATAGCATTATAAAATAGAGTTGAATCGATTAAACTGGTGCCAAGCGGCTAGATAGACAGATATGAATAGATAGATAAAAAGATATGATAGATAGATATGAATATACAGAAATAGATAGATTGATATATAGATAGATAGATACGAATGGATAGATATGAATATACTTGAATATATATATATATATATATATATAGAGAGAGAGAGAGAGAGATAGATAGATAGATAGATAGATAGATATGAATAGACATGAATAGACAGGAATAAATATATAGATTCATGATTTGATATTTGATAGTCATTTCCCAAAGGTATCTGCGTGCAAGTGAATGCAAGAAACTTGACTAGAATTCGAACTAAGCTCTCTGAATTCACCACTCGCAAATCTAATGGATAGATAGATAAATGTATATATATATAGAAAGAGGGAGAGAAAGATGAAGAATGAGAGAGACTAAAGAGACAGCTAAACTTGAATATATAAATATTTTGATCGATAGATAGATAGATATAGAGAGATAGAGAGAGAGTGAGAGAGAGAGAAATGGGAAGCGAGAGAGACTAAAGAGACAGACAAACTGGGATATTTAAATATTCAGATAGATAGATAGATAGATAGATAGATAGATAGATAGATAGATAGATAGATAGATAGAATAATGAATGAATAAATGACACAATAAATGGCAGATTCACTTGCAGTGAAATTCAGCTGTCGATTTTTCTTTTCACCCTCCACTCCAACAACTGGCGTAATTAGTACGTAATTCTACCCATAATTAGTTCTATCTCTGTATCACTAACTTTACTTTAAGATAATTGAAGATATTACTAAATGTAGAATGTAAAACACTTAGTCTTCTTTCTTTCAATTTCGCCATTAAAAATATGGATAGAACTGTTTTTTCTGTTCATTGAAAGATCTGATCAGTAGATTAAAAGAGAGTAATTGAAAGAAGAGAAAAGAGAGAAAATGCAGCAAAAATTGAGAGATGTGAATGAAAGAGAAATCAAATCTCAGTACATGTAGTTCTAATGTATTAATATGGAATAAACATACAAAGCTGCAGCTCAATAATCGATGTGAAACAGTCGAAATATATCAATAGATACAGAAATACCTGCATTTGTACATTAAGGTTTATAAACAAAAATGGCAAGGAACATATGTAGATCAACTGACCGAAAGAAAGAGTTCATTAATAATTAACTTAATGAACTGGTGACAGCGGTTCAATGCAAAATAAAATAAAGCTTGATACGATTTATTAACTTGCCGAATTATATACTTATTGATTTAAACCTAATAAATCGTCTGTCTTTTATCGATCTTTTCTATAAATGAAATGACTGCCTCTCGCCAACATATCTACAACCAACAATGAGCACAGCCAAGGGTCAATTAAGACATTGCTATTACTGTGGTTGGACAATGACCAATATCTAATTTATTTGACATTCACATTCAGCTCTCTTACGATGTACTAACTGCTCACTATTTAAAGCTAATGACTTCTATCATGCATGTGCGTGTAGTTAATGGAGAATACCCTGAAACTATCAACAGATGAAACGACCAACTGGTTTTCTTTTCAATAGAGGTCAACAAATCTGAATTTAGCGCTTGTGGTTCAAAAGGAATATTCAATTCATTGGTATAATGATTAGGTTAAGAAATAGTTCAATGTTTATAATATTATAATCAGTGTCATAATCAGTGTAAATTGTTCTGGCTTTTTCAATCTTCAGAACAGAAAATATATAAAGATCATTTTATATACAATCAACTGTTTAAAGATTTTTCTCTATGTTTTTGACATATCTCAAAGAAATGAGTTGCTTTGTAGGATTTTTATCAAGAAACACTAATGGAAGAAAGCAAATGAGTTTAAATATCCCGTAACACTTGTCAATACATATATATATAGTCCTGAGTTTTGATAATGTTTAGCGCCAAGATTGTTGTTTTTCAGTAGTTTTAATGATAAAGGGTACTTTGACGAGCAGCACTTTTTATCGTAAAGTGTTTGATTTTGTGGTGAGATTGAGGTTTGATAAGTTTAATGCAAAGAATTTGTCACTTTGAATAAGCAGGTTCATGTCGACTTCGATGTTTCATAAGGACACTGTTATGATGTTGTCACTCATCGGGGCTGTTTTGTTTTTTTTTCGATTTCATTAAGTGCCCTAGAGAAAATAATCTGAGGATTTGTTTTTCAAAATAGGTGTTATCTTACCCATTTTACCCCGATAGATCCTATAAGTCAAACGACAACGTGAAGCATGTAGTTGAGATTAACCAATGGACAAGCATAAGTAACCTTTGATTGTTTTACTCTAACAACGTGTCCATTTTATGATGAGCGTTTTAGGACACTTCAAACAATAAGCAACTGTAAACCGAAGAAACTTTCAGAGTTTGTTTAATTTTTTGTGTTGGCTAATGTTTTACACAAGCGGACTGAGTTTGAATTAGTTTCTAGGTAGACGTGTGTGCTTGCATGCATGTTTTATCGTGAAGGCGACAATTGAATATAGTCGTCTAATGCGCTCAGTCAGAAATAACGTTCGGTTCTTGTTGCATTCAGTAGATACTGTAAGTGAGAAATTCTCCAATACATCTTTTTTGGTTACGTTTCTCACATATTTCAACGTTCCCTTTCTGATTTTAATATAAAACAGTTCTTTTCCTTTCAATATTTATTAAAACACCTGTGTTGCTTACTTGTTCACTCCAGGGTATTCTCAGTCTCATTTTGTAGAAACACATCTCCGTTGTTTTAAGTAAAAATTGTTCAGTATTCATTGATATTATAGCGGATCAACACTCGTCTTTGTTTAAAAAAAAACTGTCCTTTATTATCTATGCATTGCTTAGATTTTGCAAATCAACTTTTGCTATTTTGATGCTACATTTTCCATCCTCTTTTAAAACACTTACCAGATACAGGGGCCCGACAATATTTTTCGGACACTTTATTATTCGACTTTCCGAGTACCATAGAGTGGCGAAATTCCTTCAATAGAATAGCATAAACATATAAAGACAATACCTGTAATAAAAATGGAAGAAAATCGATTACGTAAGTAAAATTTTTATTTTACATCGTTTTTTACAAAACACACGCGACATTATTTTTCGGACATCGTTGAAAAACTGTTAATAGTCTGTAATATCACCTTTCTTCTCAATAACTTTTATCAATCTCTCTTCATAATGATCAAACATATGCACAATAACATCTCTACGTGTTTCTATTAGTTGTTTTTTGGCATCTAGTATCCGTTCCCATAGTTGAGCCTCTTTCGTTATTTCAGGTCCATCATAGACAAGTTGCGCAAGCATTTCCCAAACATTTTCTATTAAATTTAGATCTAGGTTTTTTGCAGGCCATTCCAAAGTAGTCATATTCACTTTAGCCATCCATTCTTTCATGAGTTTTGACACATGGATGCTGCAATTGTCTTGCTGTAGAACGAAATAATTACCTATCTCTCTTCTTATCCTTGGTAGGGCTTTCTCGTCCAGCAACTGTTTGTAGCTTTCGCTGTTCTGTCGTCCTTTCAGCCACTCCAACCATATATTTCCATTAGCAAAGATCATACCCCAAACCATAACTCCCCCTCCTCCCATCTGTCGTTTGTTCAGTACAGCAGTCTCACCCCTTCTCGACCAAGTACACCATCCATCGGGCCCATCAAACTTGAAACGCTTCTCATCAGTAAATATAACCTTCTTAAAGTCAACATGCTTTGTTAACCACCTTTTAGCACACTTCAGTCTTGCTCCTTTGTGTTTCTTTGTTAGTGTAATTTTTTCTGAGCCTTTGCATACTTCAAACCAATCCTATGCAGCGTTATTTGTACTGTTCGGACGTTTACATCCAATTCACATTTCTCCTTCACTTTTCTTGCTGTAACTTTTTCTCCAGATGCCAAAAGCCGTGTCACAGTCCTCTTCATTCCCATTTCACTCCTCTTGCCAATTGATCTTTTCTGTCCTCTCTTTTTTTCCGCTCGGAGTTTGTCTTCAGCATGTATTCGACCGTTGATTTCGACAGATTCAAATCCATGGCGATCCTTCTGATGCTGAGGCTATCATCCCGCTTCTTCCGTGCCAAACAAACGATTTCTTTTGAATGCATTTTACCTCATTAAACTTAATTGTTTTGCCAGTAAAATAGAACAGATAATTGATTCTAATGATGACAGCTAAGTGTACAAGCAGAAAATTTGCATACAGCAACATATACATGAACTTAGCTCTTAATAAAATAGGATTTTTTGTCATGTCCGAAAAATAGTGTCGCGCAAGTTTTCGCAAAAATCACAAAAAACTAAAATTATCAAAGCCAAACTAAAAAAAGTGATTACACTAGTAGTGGATTTTCACTCCTCAACTACGTACTTACAATCTCAAAGTTTTTGGCACTAGTAACCACCTTGAAGTACTTTTTTCAAATTGTCCGAAAAATATTGTCGGGCCCCTGTATCTAAACTTTCTTCATTGCATTACTTTGACAAGTCGCAGTCTGCATTTTGGACTGTTCTTTTTACTGACAGCCATACATCCTGTATTCTTATAGAGGAAATAATCTATCTATCTATCGCAGTCTGTTCATATCTATCTATCTATCTATCTATCTATCTATCTATCTATCTATCTATCTATCTATCTAGTAAACTCTCCCTTCGCTCTCAACATATGAAGGCCACGCAGTTCAGTTTTTAGAACCAATAGCCAGACTACTTGCAAATATCATTTGCCTATAGTAAGAAGAATTCTGAAGAACCAACCACACTTTTGGAAGATGCAAATACAGAAAACTGGTGCACAGTATGCTAACACTCACAGGGTCTTCAATTCAGAATCGTTACAGTAGAAGACCAGTAGCTACCCAAAGCTGTCCAACTCTGGCTGTCTGGCTAATTACCCTCTACTGGGAGACTATGGATTTATATCTTCTGAACGTAAGTAACAGTAATGAATTTGACTGGAATTTGAATTCGGCTCTCTGAACCCGAGTTGCAATTATTATTATACTTCCCTGCTCATATATATATATATATATATATATATATATATATATATATATATATATATATATATTGGTTAACCATTGAGGAGAACTTGTTACAATTGGCAGCTGAATGTCAGTCAAATAAAATGACATATGTCATGAAAGTACGTAAAAACCAGAAAAGCAATATTGGATTCGGCCGTAGAGAAAAAGATGCACCTATTGATATTCATCAACCTTTGT
This sequence comes from Ascarosepion bandense, assembly GCA_037127315.1. Classification (NCBI taxonomy): domain Eukaryota; kingdom Metazoa; phylum Mollusca; class Cephalopoda; order Sepiida; family Sepiidae; genus Ascarosepion; species Ascarosepion bandense. The sequence goes on along the minus strand of JBBBDQ010001454.1, from coordinate 2,413,654 downwards.
TGAACGATTCTGGAGACAAACCGTGGATTTTTGCAGTTTCGAGGTGAGTAATGGGTATCAAGAGTGCTGACAGAGATTTACGTTCGGAGCAGCTGTCAACTGACGAAATGTTCATCACTGACAAAAATGTCAACCCACTGCTGACGGCGAAATGAACCACTTACTGTTGTTTTAATAGTTTTTGTTCATTGCATTTTCTGTACTAAGTTTGTCCGTTCTGGTTTCCATGGAAATAAGTGTCTGTCATTACTCTTGGAGCCCACCACATATAAATGTTTGAGTATACACATACACACGCACACTCAAAACACACACTTATATATACGCACACACACACACACACACACACATATATATATATATATATATATAGGGAGAGAGAGAGAAAAAAAAGAAAGAAAGAAAGAAAGAAAGATACAGCGTAGACAAAGAAATCAACAGTGCATTGCGATGAATGCAACACTACAATCAGTTATTCTGGCATTATCTCTCTCTCTCTCTCTCTTTCTATATATATATATATATATATATAGCGTGATGGATGCATTGTCGTCTAAATTATGCAAAAATGAAAACAAGAATGACATCTCATTTTAAAAGATGTATTAACCAAATTTAAATAAAAATATCTTGAAATTCTAAAGAGTATATTTATTCCATAAAATCCCCATTGACTTCAACCATGGTTTTCAGACGACTTCGGCATCTGCTGCAACTTTTCTGGACAGTCTCTTTGTTTAAGTTGGTAAATACTGCCATAATCTTTGCCTTCCGTTCATCTTTGATATTACAAAAGGTTTTGTTATTTTCTCGCCCAACAGCGCCCCACACATAAGAATCAAAGCGGGGTGCAGTCTGGGGAGATATAATGGGACAAATTGATAATTTTTGTGATTTTAATATTATTTGAAGTTTTTTCTTATGAATGATCTTGTAGTTAAATTTCACCATTTTATTGTTTCTCATACGTCATCTCTCGTCAGCGTTTTTGCTTGCCACCAAATTATTATTATCTAATATTTTCTAAATTGCTTACCAATGTTTATGCTATTCAGCGGTTGTCCATAAATTATTCTCCGGATTAAAAAGGAAAAAGAATTTTGTCAATGATCAACATTTCAATAAGAAAAAGCAAATTTTGGTGCTATATAGTATGGAAATCGTAAGAAAGTGACAGAAAAAAAAACAAGAAGAAAAAGGATTTAAGAGAAATATATGCTTGATATAAAAACGAGGATAGATCAGTGGGTTCGTAGTCTGAATTTTAATATGAAATTATTAGTCTTTTATGATCTGCCTATTTGATTAAAATTTACCACTGAATTAAAAATATTAAGAAATTACTTTGAAAAGTAAACATTATTCTTTTCATATTATTAATGCTACAGTTTTATCAGTCTAATTACGCATCAGCATAAATAGTTATTCATATATGATATACAGACACACCTACCCAAGAAACCGTTAACGAATTTATATAGTAAAAACGAAGAAAGTAATAAAATCATGGAAATATTTTTTAATTATTGTGAAAAATGAAATATTGTGACGATCTGATGTTGGGTTGATCGATATAATTTATATTTACAATCAAATAGAAATACATTTGAATACATACATACTTGCTTATGTACATATGTTTAACAATAAAATATGAATTGTAAGAACAACTGTAATTACAATTAGGTGGGAGTATTATTTAATCTAATTTAATTAGATATTAAAAGAAAATGATAAAATATTAGATTTATGCCCAGAAGAAAAAAAAAAAAATATATATATATATACAGAGAGAGAGAGAGAGAGAGAGAGAGTGAGAGAGATTGAACAGATAGATTCATAAATACGGAGACATATATATATATATATATATATATAGATAGATAGATAGATAGATAGATAGATAGATAGATATACAGACAAACAGATACATACTCAGATAAATTAAGAGTAAAACACATTTTAGAAAAGATGATTAGTCAATATTTTAATTGAAAGTTAATTTTGCTTGCAACGTCAAATGCTACCTGAAGTAGATTGAATTTGTAAATAAGAAAGATTAACTTTCTGCATAAATTAATGTAACATGCCATATTAATTGCAATACAGCAGCATTTTATAAATACACACATTCAAGTACACACAAACATATATATAAATATTCTATATACTTACAAGCAAGTTAATATATAAATAATATTTGAAATATAGATATTTCAAATATCAAATGTTCATTTATAGATCTACAAATATATACACACATACACACACACACACACACACACACACACACACACACACACACATATATATGTATTGATATCCACACTTCTACATATGTGTGCGTATGTATGTGTGTTTGTGTGAGTTTGAATGCGTAAGTATAATGTTTTTCTAATTTATTGTCAATTTTCGGATTTTATATATATTGATGTATTCCAGAGAGAGAGAGGGGGGGAGAGACCGAAAAAATAGTAACTAGCCAGGTGAAAGAGAGGGGGGAGGAGATATAAGACAAAGAGAAAAAGAATGAAAAATGTGTATGTGTATGTGCGAGCATTCCAATGAAGGTAAATAAGTAATAGCTGGTTCTAATTCTTATATATGCCGCGCCCCTTGAGGACGTTTGCAATCATGGCTCTCCACAATTTCCTGTTCTTGTAGTTCTTAGTATATTTTGTCATTTTGTGTTCCTTACTTACCTTCTGCAAGAGTTCTTTTAGTTTATTGTCTGCTATCAACACTGTGTAATCTGCAAGTATTTTGTTGTTAAAACATCGTGGCCACCAATAATGACTCCTGGTAAGACTTCTAATTCTATCAATATCACCTAACAATATAGTTTGCATAAGTCAGGCGAGTATACATATCCTTGTTTTAAAATCTCTTTAGACTCACTAAACGGGACCATTCTTATTTCCCAGTATGAAATTTAAATATGTTCGTGCAGGATACACCCCCCACACAATATATATATATATATATATATATATATATATGTACGTATGTATACGTGTGCCAGTACCGTAAGAATGACAGTAACATTTTTATATGAACATGTATTTTATAATGACGGCAACATATATATTGATATACCTACTATTGAGCATCTTACACTAAGACATAAAAATATTCCAAATTTATTATTGTCTGCGTATGTGTATATACATCGGTCTTTATTATGACAGAGAGGATATATATATATATATATATATATATATATATATATATATATTATTTAATATTCGACGACATAATTATTGCAAAGAAAAATAATAAGACCTATTACAGAGCAAACGCACGCACCACAAAAGCTTTCATAATTGGTGGTAAAGTTTGATAACTAGTAGTAAAGAGAATGAACTGAGCCGACCCTGACTCTCTCCACCAGCATGACAAGAGGAATATATATGTATATAAATATACATACACAAATAAATGCACAACGGTCTTTATTATAATATATATATATATATATATATATATATATATATATATATATATTTGTTTCTGTCTACGTTTAATACGCCAAAATATGCACAAACACCTAGAAACTTTGTATGCATTTTAGCAAAAGGAAATCCGCATTCTAAATAAGTCTCTATATTTGTTGATAAATCTAACTTAAGAAAATATAATCCCTCCATACTTGTTTAATTAAACCTTGATAAGTAAGTGTGCATTCAATGATTTTTTCTCTATTAAAATGCGTCGATACTTGATTATCTACTATGTCTAGAATATTTCATATTTTAGAGAGGGAGGGAGACTTAAGCATATCTGAAGCGTGGCAGATTCAATTCATATATTGATCATTTTGATATTTTATTGATTGTAGCTATAACCTTGACTACTTCGATCTGAAAGTCTGTATTGAACAACTCCACTTTGCTTACATATTTATTTAATCGTTTCGTCCCAAACAAGACGGTAGAGTGTTACATAGTGTGAAAGTGAAAGTGAAAATGAAAGAGAAGACTCAGAATAGGTAAGATTGAGGAAAGAACAAACAATGAACAGAGTTAAACAAGGCAAAAGATGTGTTGCATTTAAATTTTTGAAAATGTTTTTCAGGGAAGCAAGTAAACAGAAGAGTGTTATACAGGTGGGAACTGCGAGAAAAGGAACTGTCAATGCAGAAGTGGTGGTTGTAATTAGGTATTTCAAAAGTAAATCTTTGGTATTTAGTCATAAAGCTCGTAGCCCGTCAGAGCTGTTGCCATGAAATTATTGGTAGAAAATATAGAGACAACCCACGTCATGTTCAGGATCGATTATATTAGATATCCTTCTTTGGATTTTGTCAAGAAACTCGACGTGTACAGCAGGAGCATCAGCCCAGATATGGCAACAGTATTCAATGCACGGACGAAGGGTAGATTCATAATTGTGTAAGATGAATTCTGAAGAGAAAAATTTTCTGGCTTAAATGACAAGCAAAACGATTCCTTGCCGATAGATGAAAAAAATGAAAGCAGTTCTTTTTGGAGGCGTTAAAATTTTCAAGCTATTTCTTGCCCTAGTTAACCACTGATTGGAGGTTGTTGACAAGACAAATTTACATGCACACAACCAAAAGAGGACACGATATATAATCAACTACATATAAAAAAAACTGCCAACTGTTTAATGATACAAAAGTTTCTTCAGACAGAAAATATAGATTTTTGAAAAGTTATTCATGTTTATGTACAATCTAACGTTATTTAATGCAGCAAAGAATCCAGGTAATAGTTGAGTCAGTCTATGGGCATACTGATTCACAACCATATACGTAGGCAAAAGGTCACTTCGACGTGGTGTAATAGTTAGGAAACTTGTCTCGTGATTATCAACGACTGTATAGTGATTTCGATCTTTGGGTCTTGTGCCACATCTATGCTATGTTTAACAAGCTACCATATAAATAGCTGAATTCAATGATATATTATACTTTCAGATTTCTTGTTGACATATTCTAAAATCAATTTCTATACCTTGGTGTTAAAATGAATTGTTGACAGTGCAATGCACTGTCAACAATTCATTTTCGTTCTTTTTAAAGTTCGTATCTTTGATTGGCTACACCTATTATCAATAATACAAAAATTGAATAAAATTCAAAGTCTGTTTCGTGATTTTATCTTTGTGTTTAATTATGAATTTCAAGTTTTTAATATTTGTAATGTCACGTGAAAAAATATTGTGTTTTTAGTTTAAAACTAAACAAAAAGCACATATAACTTTGAAACATAACTTAGTATATGTTCTGAAAAATGAAATCTATTTTCAAATATCTATTCCAGGATCGTAAGTTAATTTGCTGATTTTTGGTTGTGCTAAATTAATATAGCGTGCTTGCAAATTTTGTAATCATTTTTACACTACTTTTGTGAGTATTATGTGTTATTTAGACTTTTGAATTTAGGCATGAAGATCTCAAAAATCTACTCATATTAGCGGTTCCCAGGAAGAAGCTTTCTGGATGAAAATATTATTTTACAAATAGAGTACATATTAAATATAGAGAATTCTACTGTTTTTGTGGCATAGCAGCTTCTAGCAGTATATGTCTGAACAGGCGGAACTAAAAAATATAGTTTGTACGAACATTTGTCATGGAAATAGCAAAACGGTCTGCAGAGTTTACCACCTATAATTCCGCGTAATCGCCTTTAAACTTTATCAGTACTGGAAAGAGAAGATTTAGTAGCTTCTAAGCTGATATGACAGCAATGCATCATTTTGGATTGGACTGAATTTGTAAAGATAAAGCGACCTTTTCCCAGTATTTTCTTTTAGCGATGGATGAGTTGAAGTCTGGGGTAAAATCGAGTCCCAATAGACGTTCAAGACAAGGGATCTCAATGAAAGTAAAACTACTCATCATGACTAGATCTAGTGATAATGGTATGTTTCTGGCTTAGTTTTGGATGTGCAGAATGTTACAAGCCAGTTCTCATCATTCATATATTAAAGCTACGTAAAAGCGGAGATCGGCTTCTGATAGATCATCTAGATTTTAGGAAGAGCAATCATAAAACATGCATAAATTTTTATTAATGATCTGAGTGTGTTTTAGGGAAGATCATAAATATAAAGCTGAAAGAGGGTAAAACCGGGGAAATAATCTTACAGGACGCCATCATTAATCTCATGCACTTCAGAGAACTGGCTATTAAAGACGATATTCACTGGCCTGTCCGATAGAAAGAAATAGTATAAGAATCAATATACATACAACTAAATGAATTACTTACAATTAGAAATAATATATTTTATTGTCTGAGCAAACTAATTAGAAAGTAAAATAAAGAATGTGCGTGTATGGATGTCTTTTTTCTTACGTACGAGTGTGTAAATTTGATATACAGTTGATGAGAGGATTATGCTTAAAAAGAATTCTTTATCTGTTGATTTGGCAAAACTGTTAGATATGCCTGTGTTTAGACAAGTACTTTTAAGGCATTTATTTGTATACTGTGTGCTATGCTATATTCGGTGAAAAAGACATCAGTCAGCATTTAAATGCCATACGTGACACACGCTTGGGTGTTCATGTCTCGGACTAGGCAGAAAATGTTCCTGCAGTAGGTTACCATTTATTTCTGCGGTAGACTGCTTATCAAACAAGGCTATTCAAACCATAGCTAGATAGAGAAGAGATGGATTAATACCTTTTATAATGGTATTTGCGCTTAAATAATGTAACGAATTCAACTGGAATTCGAACTCGAAACTTCGACTTCTCATTCCGAACCAATATCAATTGCACCAAAACGCACTTTGGTAAAAATGCTAAAAAAACACCATTTTCTTATATACTGCACTGAGCAGCGTAAGCTACCTGCAATTATCAGAAGATCATTTGTAGAAAAGCGAGGAACCCTGCATTTTCTTGTATTTAAATAAAATTTTATTTAATTGTTGACGATATAATTTGTAAAAACATGATTGATCAGTTTTCTTTAATATTACAAAAAGAAAGTACCCATGCCGTAAAAAATGATGGTAAAATATTTTAGAAGATGATGAGCTGTTTTCTCAAAGGCAAGGTTATCCTCCCTGAGCGCGTGAGGAGGGAATATATATTGATGTATCTAGTATTGATTGTCTTACATTAAGACATAAGAAGGTAAAACGCAAATAATCCAAACCCCTGAGTGAAACAGGAGGGAAATATTATATAAATTATTTATATTATTTTTATTATTCTGACTATTGTCCTCATCTTTGTTGCCAGTTGTACAACGTTTTGGCCGTTGTGCGCTCCGGCCTTCTTCAGGTGCTAAGAGTTTCGAACTGTTCCCTTTATTAAAATCACTCATTCCGTGTTTAAATTCTCGATTGGAAATCATGAGTTATTTCCCTCTAACACTGCAAGTTACTTCCAATCGAAGCTTTACGCAAAGAATGGGGATGATATATCCCAGTGATTGCAATAAAGGTTTAGTTCAAAACTCCTAACACCTAAAGAAGGCCAGAGCATACAGTGGCCGAAACGACGTACAAATGGCAACAAAGATAAGGACAATAGTCCGAATAATGTAAATTAAATACTACCTCATCTCTGAAATATAGACCAATACTAAATTATGCATATATATATATATATATATATATATATATATATATAGAACGGTCTTTATTATAATAGAAACTATATCTATATATATATATATATTCATAGCTCGACGACATACTTATTGCAAAAACATTAAATAATAAAGTACTGTTAAAAACCGAACATGCGACAAAAGGTTTCATAACTGGGAGGAAGGTTAAAAAACTGGTAGTAAATAGAATGAACAGAGCCGACAATACCTTTCTACTGTCTCTTTAATGGACTGAGCCGATGCTATCTCGCTTTGCCTAGGTGTGAGCCTGAGGGGATGGATATATATATATATATATATATATATATATATATATATGAATAGCGAAGAGAAAAGTTCTTTGTCAACTGAATGACACAAAGTCAAACCAAAAGATCGAGCACACATTTTTTGTAGAACAAAATAACTTCACCGAGAAAATCGAAGCATCACCTCATATTCATACGATATATATATATATATATATATATATATACATATTGGCAGTTTCCTGGTTGCTGCTTCCGACTGATAGTTAGTAGCCCTAACTCTTGCGTAGCGTCAAGAGCGGCTGCTCTGATCAACAGTTGTATAATATCAGGGTTCTTGTAGTGCCATGACGCGCATGGATAGGTGTCCCTGCAAGTGCATTCGGTGGGCAACCCTGAGGCCACACCAAAAAGCTGACTGGGATGCCTTTCGCGATTTCCTCTTCGACGTCCCTTGGGGAAAAGTGTTCGATATACCAGTTGATGACTGTGCCTCTGAGGTCTCGTCATGGGTGAAAGCTGGCATTGATGCCTTCATACCCACCAGGAAGTATTGCCTAAAACTCTCCGTGGTTCTCTCCTGCCTGCTCAGACGCCATTGCCCACAGGAACCATTACTTCCGACTATTTCGGAGACAGTCATCTGATCACAATAGGCGCCTATTCACGTCTGCTCGCAATGAGTGCAAGAGAACCCTAAATGACGCCAAACGGTTGTCTGCTGAGAGAATGCGACAGCGCATAGCTGGCTGCAAGTTCGGCTCCAAGGACTATTGGAAGATTTGCAAACAATAGCAAAAGAGTGCTGAACAATAGCAAATCCTCAATACCTCTTTAATCCATGAATTTGAGGTTCTCATGTCATCTGCGGACAAAGCTGGGTGCTTTGCCCGCAGATTCTCATCCAACTCCACATTTGACTCATCTGGAGTACACCCACCTGACTTCCCTATTAGAACTGAGGCCAAACTGCACGATGTGTATATTACCCCAACAGTAGTATCCCGAGTAATTTCAAAACTTGACCCCCATAAGGCGAGTGGAGACGATGGAATCTCGGTGATAGTCCTTAAGAGGTGTGCTCCTGAACTTTCCCCTGTCCTCTCAAAACTGTTTAACTATTGCCTTTCTGCTTCCTGATTTCCTGCATGCTGGAAGTTCTCTTCAGTCGTTCCTGTATTTAAGAATTGTGGTGAACCCTCGGACCCATCCAACTATCAGTCTTCTACAGATATTCGAGTCCATAATCAATACTGAAATAGTTCAATATCTTACTGCCCACAAACTCTTCTCTGACAGGCAATATGGCTTCCGCTTTGCCAGGTCCACGGCCGACTTGCTAACAACCGTATCGGAGTACATGGTCCAAGCCCTTGGTGAGTCTGACGAGGCTCGCGCGGTTGCTCTGGGCAAATCTAAGGCTTTTGACAGGGTTTGACACTCTGGCCTTCTATGCAAGCTACGGGGTACGGTAATACCGGTCGCCTGTTTGACCTAATCCAATCTTTTTAAATAACCGCAAAATGAAGGTCGTTTTGAATGGGCATGCCTCTTCATCCTACAACACGAATGCTGGTGTCCCACAGGGCTCTATCCTGGGCCCGACGCTCTTCATTATTTTCATCAATGACCTTCCAGATGAGATCAAGTCCCAAGTAGGCATCTACGCAGATGACACTACAATATACTCCCGCATCAGTAAGAAACCTGGCATGGCGGACAGACATAATCTCGCTGCTGACCACCTTGAACGGGATCTACATTCTATGGTGAATTGGGGCAAGAATTGGCTTGTCAACTTCAATGCGTCTAAGACCAAGCTGTTGTCTGTCAACCATCACATGCAACATCTCCTGCCTCCCATAAGCATGGACCAAGCGATTCTCCCTGAGAGCAATACACTACGCCTCCTCGGCCTTACCCTCTCTTCAGGCCTCAAATGGAACCATTATATCGAATCCATAGCTAAATCTACTGCTAAGAAGGTTGGGTCACTATGTCGATCCAGGATGTTTTTTTTCCGCTTGAATCCATCATGCATATATACAAGTCAACCATCCGTCCGTGCATGGAGTACTGCTGCCATTTATGGTCAGGCGCCCCTGCTGTTCTTCTCAGTGTTCTCGACAGGCTCCAAAGGAGAGTCTGTAATGTGACAGATGCTGATCTGGCTGCTCGACTGCAGCCACATCCCCACCGTCGAAATGTGGCCTGCCTTTGTCTGTTCTATAAATACTTTCATGGCTTCTGCTCGGACGAGCTTAAGTCACTGGTGCCTCCTCAACAGGTGTTTACTCGTGCAACTAGACTGGCAACTGGGTCCTACCCATTCACAGTCAGGTTAGCCAAATGCAGACGACAATTCTACTCCTGCAGTTTGTTCTCTCGCACTTCCCGCCTGTGGAATTCGCTCCCATATTCTTGCTTTCCTGATGGCTACAACCTCCAGAAATTTAAATGCAATGTCAATACTCATCTATTAACCATTGAACTCTAGCTCTCTCCCCAGAACCGTATATCCTTCCCTTTCCCTCCACCTATGTATCAGTCATCGCACCTGCATTCTCATCTTTCTATTGCTCTTTTCTAACTAGTTTGTACTCCTCACTCTTTTCTAATTAATTTTTTTACAGTTATGTAGCCGCCCGCTCATCACTGGCGTTTCCGCCTTGCTCGGGGTGAAATGATTAATATATATATATATATATATATATATATATATATATATATATATATATATATATGGGAGACAGACAGAGGATAAATTACATAAATGTGAGAAAAGTGGAAAGAATTATCTACCCTACTTCGTGTTTTGCAGAAATAATTTCTCTCTTTAGGGGCAAGATAAAACAACTGAAATATATATTTACCCCTAAAGAGTGACGTTATTTCTGCGTAACACGCAATCGGGGGATAAGGTTTTAAAACATTTGATCTCTTATACTTACTAATAATGCTTTATTACTTCATATTGACCACATTATTTACAAAATATAGTTGCTTTAAAAGTTATTTTCAACTAATGTAATCGTTCCTCTTTTTGCTTTCGGAGAATACAATTTTATCATTTATATATATATATATATATATATGGAGGTAGAGACTCCGACTGAACACCAAATCAGTCAAGTTTCGATTCCGGCCAGAAGCAAGTGGATGTGTCTAGACACACTGATGAACTGTGATAGAGCGAAACTGGCTTGTATGTATATATATATAAAGATTAAATTTTCAGATTTTTATTCAGCACCCGGCGTTTACATTGCGCATGAAACCCACAGTTGTGGTCGCGATGATGAATATATATATATATATATATATATATATATATATATATATATTATTTTGTATATTACATATATTATATTATATATATTATCTATTTTATTATGTATATATATATATATATATATATATATATATTGTAGATATGCTCGGGCAATCAGCCTAATGAGCCACATAATATAACTCATCACCGATTTCTGAATCAAGCCAGTGATAGAAGAAAAAAAGTGTGCGTGTTCATCAAAGACAACAGAACAAGGATTGCAATATTTATGCCCTGAATATTATCAGAACGAGTGATACGAATGCAGAAAGACGTGTAACTCTGTTTTTAAACTACGCAAATATGTTCACAAAAGTACACCACAAGTAGAAGTACAAGCAACCTTGAGACATTAGTGAAAGACATTAGAATAATCAAGAATCTGTAGTGGCAGCAAACTAGCTTCATACTGATAGAAAATGAGTTCAGCATATATCCGAAAATAGAGAATTGTGTAAGTCAAAGATGTGTTTTTCACCTTATTTATTCAACTGATACGGCGATATAATTCTAAGAGAATTAGAAGCCCTACCAGGATTTATTGTTGGTGGTTGCAATCTTAAATATTCTAAAACTAAACTCCTATCTGTCAACCACTACGGGCAATCTCTCCTGCCACCCATAAGCATGGACCAAGCTAGTCTCCCTGAAAGCAATACACTACACCTCCTCGGCATTACCCTATCTTCCGACCTCAAGTGGAATAATTACATTCAATCAATAGCTAAATCCATTGCTAAGAATTTTGGGTCACTGTGTTGGACCAGGAAGATTTTTTTGCACAGCTCGACTCCCGCCACTTTCGCAATGTCGGGATGTGTCTTCCCTCTCTCTCGTCTATTAATTTTTTTGTGGCTTCTTGAAACACTTATGCCTCCTCCACAGGAATATACTCGGGCAACCAGACTAGCCACAAGGTCTCACTCTTTTAAAATTATATCAACCAAATGCAGGCGACAATTCTATTCCAGAAGCTTCTACTCTTGCGCTTCCCACCTGTGGAACTACCTTCCATAAACTTGCTTTCTTGACGGCTATAAACTCCAAAAATTCAGATGCAAAGTCAATTCCCATCTCTTATCCATTAAACTCCAGCCCTTTCTACATCACCCCGTGTATCTTGTTCTTTTACTTTCTCTCTACCTTCGTAACTGTCTTCACTTCTGTGATCACATCCTTCTCTCGCCCTTTCTCTTTCACTTCCTGTAGCTGGTTTGTCTTTGTCTTCACTCTCCTCCTGCCTAATACTTCAACTCTCTTCTGTATCCCCTACACATCAGTGGTGTTAACGTCATGATTAGGGTAAAACAAAGGTAGTGAAGGAAAGGAACAAGAAAGAAATATAAAGTACAAGAAGAGAAAATGCGTGGTAAGCAGCAAACGGATGAGCCCAAAATGCAAATTACAGGTCAAGGTTACTAAAATCAAGTAGCTACATAAATTTCAATATCTGGAAAATATTGTGGAGATAAATGTTCGATGTTACATATATATATATATATATATATATATATATATATATGATTTATTCGTTAAAACAGTTTTCAATAGATACTCTTTTTTGGGTAGATACTCTGTTTTTAAACAAAGAACATTATGTATATATACTGTTTATATATATATATATATACATATATATGAAAAATTAACGCAGACATGTTATTTCATGGTAAATCGGAAGTATGGGCCTATTTCAGGCGAACCATCATCAACTTCCGTCTTTATTGTACAGAAAATTTTACACGAATAAATTTCATAAAGACCCCAACAAAAACCGGAATAAAATTAAAGATAGCTTCCTTAAAAGAGAACTTCTTAGAAAAAATGCATCATTACATCAGTTCGGCGAATACACACACATATTCATACATAAGCATATATATACACAACATATAATCAAAGAGCACGCGCAAGAGCAGATGTCAACTTAAATCTAAAGATACATTCAGCAAGTCAGTTAGACTGCTGACCCATAGATTTGAAACGTAAACGAAGGGGGTTAGGTGAGATACAGATAGATAGATAGATAGATAGATAGAGAGAGAGAGAGAGAGAGAGAGAGAGAGAGAGAGAGAGAGAGAGAGAGATAGCGTTAAAGAGAATGGGTAAGTATCTTAAAGCGTAAACGAAAAGGGAAGAAGAAGAAAGAAGAGAGGAATAAATTTGAATTAGAAAGAATAGATAATAGGAGAAAATGAAAATAAAAAATAAAAAATAAATATTATATATTAACGCTAAAAGGATTAACAATTGGGGTCTAAAAAATTAAAAATATTAATGTTAATCAATTCGTTGCAATCACAAATACCATCACACCACTATATAATCAAAATTATAATAATTATACAATCAACAAAACAAATATAATGCAATATAAAGTTTAAAAAAATTAAAAACATAATTTAAAAGTAAGCCTAATTATTCTCTTTATATTTAGTTGTTTAAACTTAATTATTTAGCTTAAGATAAATTTACATATTACCAGTGAAAGGATAAGAAATTGCAATAAAAAACAAGAAAATTAAAAATTAAGATATAATAGTTATTCAATCCTTTTTAATCACAATGACCACAACACAACTTTATAACAAAAATTATACTAATTATTCAGTTAACAATACAATTATAATACAATATAACTTAATAATGTAGGTACATTTTTCGGTCAACGGTACAGTTATAATACAGTATAACTTAATAATGTAGGTACATTTTTCGGTCAACGGTACAGTTATAATACAGTATAACTTAATAATGTACGTACATTTTTCGGTCAACGGTAGAGTTATAATACAGTATAACTTAATAAGGTACGTACATTTTTCGGTCAACGGTACAGTTATAATACAGTATAACTTAATAATGTAGGTACATTTTTCGGTCAACGGTACAGTTATAATACAGTATAACTTAATAATGTACGTACATTTTTCGGTCAACGGTACAGTTATAATACAGTATAACTTAATAATGTACGTACATTTTTCGGTCAACGGTACAGTTATAATACAGTATAACTTAATAATGTAGGTACATTTTTCGGTCAACGGTACAGTTATAATACAGTATAACTTAATAATGTAGGTACATTTTTCGGTCAACGGTACAGTTATAATACAGTATAACTTAATAATGTAGGTACATTTTTCGGTCAACGGTACAGTTATAATACAGTATAACTTAATAATGTAGGTACATTTTTCGGTCAACGGTACAGTTATAATACAGTATAACTTTAGTAATGTAAAAAACTTATATATGTACACACACACACACACACACACACACACACACACACACACACACACACAGACACTTAAATACGTACGAACACACACGCATATATATATATGGACACACACATATATATGTACACGCAAACATATATATATATATATATATATATATATATATATACATATACGAACACAAATATATACCCTCATACACCTGCAAAAACAAATATGTAAGCAATACCATAGACATATATAAACTCGTATAAAACAATTAGACACATATAACAAGAAGGCACAAATAAACAATATATATTCAGTAATATAGTGTGATGTGCGTAAAGACTTCAGAGGAATGAATGAGGGGCTAAAAGTTTAACATAATTTAAAACGACTCTTATGTCGACATTTAAAAACTGGTTCCGTCCTCAGATTCAGCAGGTCCAATTGGGGTTTGTGTTTGATGATAGTGATTTTTTCATCCATAAGCGACAGCTATCTTTGAAGTTGATGGGTGTAGTAGATTTTTTAATGATATTCCATTTAATCACAGGGGTTAAGTTCTTGTCTTTCAATGACCAGAGATATTTAGATAGAGATGTCAGATTTCTCAATTCAGGGTTGGAAAAGGAGTGTGTGTGATTCTACAACCGTTGTTTCCAAGCACCTGCTGAAATATCAATGTAGTACTTCTTCAAGATTGTATTTTCTTTTGGGGATAGCATAGCTTGATATACCACCCCTTCTGTCATACATATATAAAACACTACCGGACTGAATATTCTTTGAGAAATTTTGTTATGAAAATAAGTCATTCGGCAAGATTCGAACCTGCAACCCCTAAAAATATAGGAGAAGTCACAAATTACAACATGGGTGAAGCCATCAAATGATCTGATTCGTCTTAGACCACTCGACTGCGAATGATTCGGCTTCTATATATATTGCCGTAACTTTTATTGAGATGTACCTGTCAATCATCGACCATCAATTCAAATCAAATCTATAAAAGTAATTTATCTCGTAATAGTAAATGAAAACTGGGGGCTGTATAATGCAGCTTGAGTATCATTAACGTTGATGTTAATGATTATGCGCTTTATTGTACGCTATGAAAAGTAATTAAAATCCAGAATTGATTGCGTCTCCAATCAACACTTATCGTCATCTCGTTCTGCTCTTAGTTTTAATTTTCGAGCAAATTCCGAATGCAAACCCTCTCAGTAATGCACCCATGCGCTGAGGGCTGACAGATGCCAAATATATACACTATCCGTACAAAAATCAGTTTTTTCTTTTTTATGCGCAAAGTCTGAAGTGGCAGCGAAGATATCATGGCTGTTATTTGTATTAGTTAAAACTTTACTAAACCTTACTATTACATTCCATGTTAATTGTAATTCCATTAAAATCAATAATTATCAAAGGCCTTGTTTTAAAATGTATATAGCGTGACAAATGGATTTTCTTGTAGCGTCGTAATTATAGGTGTGAAAAATAAGATCCGTTTGCCGAAGTCAATTTCCAGCTGGGGCCTTTGTGTTGCATTCGCAAAAATATCCTTGTACATTTGAAAATTCGTGTGTCAATCTAGTTTGAGCGAAACAAAATTAAATTCTCATAGTTCTTCCGTACGAATACTTTTGAAGCTATCGTTAAAACTAAGGATAGGGTGTATAAAACGCAGTTAAAAAAGCAGAGAAATTCCAGGGAATAAAGCTTATTTTCATGAATAAAACGCGCCTGATTTTACAGCAAAAAAAAAAAAAAAGATCAAGGCTTGTGGAAAAGGGAAAAGAAAAAACCAAAAAGAAAATAAAACATTGCATTTTGTTTATTTTTGTGATTCAAAATGGTAATTGGCTGTTTGAAAAACTTGCCAAAGTTCTTTATTGTGAAACTGTTACTAATCGCTTTTCACTAAAAAAATAAAAAAATACATTAGTTTGTGATTGTTTTGTCGTACATTAGCAATATGTTTACTTTCAAATCATTTTAAAAATCACGCTGGCGTCTGACAGAAAAAATGCAGAATCATACGGAATATAAACAAAGATGAAACATTTATTTCCCTTTGTTATTCTATTAGATAGATATTATCTTTCCAGTAAACAAATAAATCCAATTTGATTCGATTTTGTCTATTTCTAAGAACTGGAAAAATGGCAATAAGTTCTAAATTAAAGTATAAGACGCTGTAGACAATTAGACACGATTTTGGATGAAAAACATGCGTCTTAAAATATGATTTGTTTAAGTGTTTCAATAAAAACAATATTAGACGTATGTTTATAATTAATTAATTATTATTTCCTTTGATTTCTGTTGTATACTTATTTCCATCCTTGTCCCAACCAGCGACCTAAATTCAGAAAAAAAAAAACAACAAACAAACTGAGATCACATATTTACATAGCTAAAGCATAGCAATGCGTGAGCTGTATTTGTGAATACATTTTTTTGTATTTCTTTAAGGCATATGCTACCAGGAATTCATTCAATGCGACTGTCAGAACCTTATCCAATCAATTCAAGAGCGCCAACTACAACTGGGATTATCAATGTCTTCATGTGCAGTATTTTTTAGATTTCCACTTTAAGATTCTTGTATTTTAATAGTTTTTGACGATCTTCAAAGATACTTAATCATTATTATTATTATTTTGTTGTTGTTGTTGTTATTATTACTATTATTTATTTTTTTCCTGTTGCTATATTCATTTTTTTAAATATTTAAATATCTATTCGCGCGATCCAATATTGGTCAGGTTAAACATATTATTTAAGGAATCTAGATTTAGGAATAATATAAGTAAATGTTTATAACAGAAGCGCAAACAGAAACATTGATTTTATAACAGGAGATCTTTTATGCGCTGAAGTGTTGTAAAACCTACCACAACGTAGATACAAATATATTCTATGCAAATATGAAGTTTTTTTTTATTAAAACAGTTCAAGGATACTTGACTTTAAGGCATGTTTTCGTGGTCGAGTTGGCTTTCGAAAGGAGTCAGACAATTCAGATTTTTAGAAGATTTTCTTCTTAACCATCCTTTGTATTTTCACGTGTAGATGCTTTTAGAAATTTATTTTACATGAAACAAAGAAACTTTCATCTTTGAAATTTTCCACGTTTAAGTAACCTTAATATTCATTGGAGAAGAAAACTTGAAAGGAACTGTTTTTATTATATTGCTTAAAAGAAACTTCCCCTTTGTTAGCAAAAAGAATTATTTTTTTCTTTTATGTGTTGTTTTTCTTCAGAGCATTAACCTCGATATCTTCCTGTCTCTTATACCTCTTAATATGTTTTGTCTATTTGTTAATTATCCTAAACCCTGTTCTACCATTCATTGACCTAAGCCCTTCTTGTATGTAACGCGGTGCTTTTCTCTGTCTCTCGCTCTTTCAAGCTCTCCTATGATGAGTATCAAATCTTTCAAGCCTTTCTTTCTATTCCTTTCCTAGTGAGTTCTATTCGATCTTCAATGGCTAACTATATAATTTTGGATGGAAAAATCACCATTATCCTTATCGTTAACTTTAAACAAACAACAATTTGTTTTCAATGTTTGAATAAGATAAAAGTTCAGGATATATATATATATATATATATATATATATATATATATATATATATAGTCTCAAGGCCAATATATAATAAATATCATTAATCATATCACAAATATTCTTATAATTTTGTTGGGTTTTCACTCTTAATATTTCGGTATTTTTTACACATCTGAGATCAGGTAGTATTTACATTATTTTGAACAATTTATATTGGGTAGTCCTCAAATTTTATTTACCGGCCTATTAAATATCTCCCTCTCGATATATATATATATATATATATATATATATATAAAGAGAGAAAGAGAGAGAAAGGGAGAGAAATTAATGTATATTTGTGAAACACCCTTTCTTTTACACATCTTTCATTAAATGCTGCAGACAAGGAAGGTTTCATTTTTTTAGTTTTCCCAGTATTCATATGTTTTCCCATTCTGTAGAAATAAAACAGTACAGAAACTTTCCACAATTTTCATTGGTTCAAGCGCTTTCGGTCACTTTTTTTCAATAATTTTTTTGTTTTTGGTGCATTTAGATTTTCCTTGTAATTTGACTGTTCAGTTTTTATTATATTTTTTGTGTTGTATTGAATAGAAGCCTTTGAAAGTTTAGTGTTGCTTTATATATATATATATATATATATATATATATATATATATATATATATATACCGCGGCTAAATATATACAACACCCCTTCCATTACTCTTTCTTAATTTATCTTATGTTTTCTTTTTTTTTTTTCATGTAAGCTTCCGGTGTATTAATTTTGTTAATAAACTTCCGGTATATGAATTTTGTCCTGTATTTGCATAATAAAAAATTTTGTCGCTGAGGAAGTGAGGTATTCCTCGCTGAAATGCTCATACGACATATGTAATTTTCGGAGTTTTCTTTAAAAATATACATATTTGGCTCTGTAAATAGATAATACTATTTTCATCGAGCCCTCTACTGGGATCATTTTTAGTATTAATGAGATTAATATTAATAGGATCCGTTTTGGGATTTTACATATATTCTTTTTTGTTTTGGATTTATTTTTATGTATATATAAAGACAAATGGGAGAATGAGGGAGAAACAGAGAGAGAGAGAGAGAGAGAGAGAGAGAGAGAGAGAAAGAAAGTTGTACGCATTGATCTCTAAATAATGAATTTTTATTTTCATTCTTATTGACAACATTTTATTTAAGGTAGTCTAATTGTTGTGCCGTCGGTTGTATGCTTATGGCAATGATTTCCTTGTTACTTGATAATCAATCATAGCGAGCGAACTCTCATGCAAACTAATTTGTCTCTTTGTGAACTTTGCCATTTTTAGGTCGCGCTGGCAATCTTCATTGATCTACTGCTTCTTATTAGATTTCACCATGTTGCCACGAGGCGTTTGTGTTTTTGTCTTGGTCTTTAATTAATTATGCCTAGAATGAGATTCACGTGACATGCCATACGTGATTGTTTATGCAACGAGCTCACAGAAATTACACAGGTGTATTTTTTCAAATTTTCAAAAGATGTAAATATAGTCTTTGTATTTATATTTGTGATAAAAGATTATTGCACAATATGATCGACAAGATGAAATTGTAGACAAAACCTGCATAATGAATGTTTCTTTTTTCAATTTTCTGATATGTTTCGGGATTTTTCCCTTCATCAAAGATTTAATCTTTCAGTTCAATGCAAATATACAATAAAGACTTGTAACGAACAATAATTCAAAATACATAAGAGAAGAAGAAGAAGAAGAAGAAGAAGAAGAAGAAGATGATGATGATGATGAAAAAGAAGAATGAATTTGCGCAATATGTGGTTGTTATAATTTTCTATAATTACATTTCTATCTACTGTCACATTAGATTCAACTTGTTTATTTAAATAAGATGTTCCTTTAAGAATTCAAGATCATTCTTCTTTTAATAACCATATTTATATGGTGTGATAGAAAAAGAGGTCAACACATTTTTACACCGGTCGCTTTATCTATGAATTTTTAGTTATTCTTCGTTACATGTCTCTATTGTACTCTTGGATTTGAACTTACATCCTGGGTATGACGATAAACTACATCTGGCGGCAAGGGATCTGATCGAAAGATTGGTGTTTTTTAGGAGCGTGGAACCACCTCTTAATTGCCTTTGTTCTGTGCTTGAATCTTACCTGGGTTGGCAATATATGTTAGAGTATCAGCTATGAGCAAATAATGAATCTCCTAAACAAAAAACAACAAAAAAAAACACTATAAAACATAAAAAGTAGGGCACATCGACGTGGTCTTTAATTAATAAGCAGCAAACTTGTCTCGCTAGAACAAATTACAACTGAGTAGTGACTTCAATCCTCACTATGTACCCCATACTTTTGGCCTTGTGCCACATCTAAGCGGCGCTTACAAAATCGACTATAAAACATAAAAGTACATGTTTAAAGTAAAAATATCAAAAATACCAATATATAGTAAAATTAACAGTAATACGTGTTTAAAGCAAAAATGACCAGTAATACATTTTATAGTAGAATTAACATCAATACAGTTTATCTGTAGTTGAAAGCATATACTTGCGTTCAAAATGTATTTATTAGAAGTCATAAAATTGAGTTCAAAATATTTATATTTCAGCATTAAATAACCCATAGAGTTGTTGATATGCCGCCAAAACAAAATCAACCAATCCAAGCCGAAGCATTTGAACTTAAAAATTACGTCCTTGTAAATATTTGGTTGATGAAAGAAACAGAGGACTCTAAATATGTTTTGTTTGTTTTTTTAATCAATTAAGGTGGGTCAGCTACTAATGCGCAGAAAAATGGTGGCGGGGGTATTGAAGAAAAAATAAAAAATGGACGGTATTCAAGAATATAGATGATGGCAATTGACGTTACATTTAAATTTTTGGAGATATTAGCTAACAGGAAAGCAAGTAAACGGAAGGGAATTCCACAGGTTGGATGCACGAGGAAAAAATATTGTTTGAGTATGATTGCTCTAATGAGCTTTTTTTACCCTGATGCCAATTACATTTAACTGTTACATTTAACTATTTAAACAGTAAAAGTATGGGACTAAGATGCCAGTCTAGTAGCACGCTTGAATTTACCTGTACGGGGCATCAGGGTAAAAAAAAAAGCTCATTAGAGCAGTTGCCATGGAAATATTTGCAGAAAAAACAAAGGAAAGCCACGGCACGTCGGTGAAAAAATGACTGAAGTCGAGATGCCAGGTCAGGATCAATTATTTTGCAGATCCTTCTTTAGATTCAATAATATATATGCTACACAGGTCTTGTCTAAACTTTTATCGCGTCCATCGAATAGATAATAAATACACCGAATAGATAATAAATACATCGAATAGATAATAAATATATATATATATATATATATATATATATATATATATATATATATATATGTGTGTGTGTATATGTGTGTGTGTGTGTGTGTGCGTGCATGTAAATATATATTAAATTAAACTGGATATAAGATATGAAAGCTACACAAACTACACAAATTAGAGGGTTACAGTTGAAATGGTAATGACAAATAAGGAGTAGAATATGAGTGGAAGAGAAGTTGGAGATTATAAGGACAAAAAAGACAAATTCAAATTGACCTATTCCATATGTTGGTCATTCTTTGAGAAGTTTTATCTTACATTTTGAATACGGGGTAAATAAAAAGTTCACTACGTAAATTTAGCATGGCATCTCCTATCAATAAAGTTATGCAAAGTTATTAAAATAGTGTATATATAATAGTACCACAACTCTGACTGAGTAGTTAGAACGTTTGCTTTCTGACCATGAGACCTGGGTTCAAATATTCGAATTATCAGGAAGGTCACTTCTTGATTTATTGGTCTAGAGGAGGCGATTACAGAGCCTGAAAGTGGAAAGTGGTAAATGCCTGAAATTCATACCACGGATTGACCCAAGGCTTGTTAGTGAAATTGGGTAGACGGCCCCTTCTGGGGAGTCGTCGATTGTTCTGCTAGCTTAAAGTCACATGTCATCATGACGAGGGTATCCTGGCTTTGTTCATGCTATATAACGCGCTCACTCCTAGAAACTGTAACTAAGGCCCGCTCAGCATAGTTGCAGTATAAAGCACAGGTGGGTCTATGGGTTTTGAATAAGTGTGATTGAGCAATCATCTGCAATGGGGATTAGCTAGCTATCCTTGTAGACAGGTAGATTCGGATACGATTGGCCAGCCATACATACATACATATAATCACAAGTGTTTTACGTGAAACCTGTATGTCAGTGAAACGCTTTCAATACTTTTGTGGAAATTGAAGGCTGAAGAAATTCCTGATGTAACCATTTGCATGCAAGGCAAGACGTAAAAACTGCAGATTATTCCCAAAGGAATTCCTCATCTAGGCAGACGAATAAATAAAAAAAACCTAAAAGATGTACTAAAAGTAGGCGTGAGAAGAAATACCTACCAGGTTACTTCTCCGATTAACTGTTTATAGACTTTTCCATGTTTGCATCTCATAAAAGAGATCCAACAAGGAAAGTAAACCGTTCGCAGGAAGTTCCCCCAGTATGAAATTGGCAGTTGCGTATATATGTTTTTTATTTTTTCTTAATACATTTTTCCTATTCAGCTGATATATATATATATATATATATATATAGAGAGAGAGAGAGAGAGGGAGGGAAGAGAGAGAAAGAAAGAAGTAGATATAGAAATCATGTCTAAACTTACGCATGCATTTGTTCTTATATGTATGCAACCCTAGAGAGATAAGTTTCGGAATGATCTCGCAAAGTGATGTATTGCTGATTGCTTGAGACTTGAAACAGGGCATTTTTAAAAGCATACTTATTTTTTCATATCGACACAAACTCTATACTCCATATTGAACGTTCTTCTACTTTAAAAATAATTTTTAAACATTGCAACTATAAAAAACCTAAGTTGGATTTTTTTATAAATCCATTGGTAATATATTTCGCGGCTCTTATAGACAGCTTCTCAGATCAAATTCATACAACAATGAATGGATGAAAATTATCCAGAAAAAGTCAATTAGAAAAGAAAGAAGAAAAAAAAAAGAAAAAGAAAAGAAGAAAATATACGAGAGAGGAGGTTAACTTAACCGTGTTAGATATTAGCGTGTATATTAGTCTTGGCCTAGATTTACAAAGACAGTCGTTAAGGAAGTCAGTAAATCTTGACTTAGATTTTTAGTTGTCTATTTTTAGATTCATGACATTAAATTTAAAAATTAAGGGTTGAATTTTCGCTAGAAAAAATGAATTGTTAGTTTTTATTAATTCTAACCGTAATAATAATACTATTGTATTATTACATAAAACAATAATAAAGAAACTAATATTTAAAAACCTTAAATTAATAACAACAACAATAATAATAATAATAATAATAATAATAATAATAATACCCATACTGTATAGTTATGTTTGTGGGAGCCCCGGTGCGTGTGTGTCTGTGTACGTCAATGGTTGTATAAGTGTGTATCTATGTCTGCATTTGTATGAGAGACGTCACGACGACAAATTTTCCACCCACTTCCATAAAAACACTAATAAACGCAACCCTACATATATCCAAATTTTGAAAAACTAATCAGTTTGTTTGACGGTCGCAAAAGCGTGAAACCAAGGGTCACAGACTCACATCTATCTAACTGAATATGTTAGCTCTATCACTGATAAGTAAAGAAAATATATAAAGAATAAATAAAAATTCTAGGAAAAATGTCTAAATCTAACATGTCTCACTTTTAATAAAGTTTCTTCAGAGATCATGTTAAAGATGAGAAAAAATATATATACATATATATGTATATATGCAAATGTGTTAGTATATATATATATGTACACACATTTGTATATATATATATATATATATATGTAAATGTGTGTGTATGTGAGTGTGTGTGCTGTAAATTTTCATCTTGAATCTGAAGAAACTTTCATAAACGTGAAACACGTCAGATTGAGACACATTTCCTAATTTATTCTTCATTTATTCTATCACATTGTCGGATTACCATCCATATATTAAAATCATATATATATATATATATATATATATATATATACATAGAGAGATAGAGAGAGAGAGAGAGAGAGAGAGAGAGATATGTTGAGTGAGGGGGGCAAATAGATAAGTAGATACATAATGAAAGAAATTAGATAACGAAAAAACCGACCTAGATAGATAGATAGATAGATAGATAGATAGATAGATAGATAGATAGATAGATTATTAGTTAAACATTTTCCATAATATTCGCGAATATACAGGGGCCCAACAATATTTTTCGGACACTTTAGTATTCGACTTTCCGAGTACCATAGAGTGGCGAAATTCCTTCAATAGAATAGCATAAACATATAAAGACAATACCTGTAATAAAAATGGAAGAAAATCGATTAGGTAAGGAAAAATATTTATTTTACATCATTTTTTACAAAACACACGCGACATTATTTTTTGGACATCGTTGAAAAACTGTTAATAGTCTGTAATATCACCTTTCTTCTCAATAACTTTTATCAATCTCTCTTCAAAATGATCAAACATATGCACAATAACATCTCTACGTGTTTCTATTAGTTGTTTTTTGGCATCTAGTATCCGTTCCCATAGTTGAGCCTCTTTCGTTATTTCAGGTCCATCATAGACAAGTTGCGCAAGCATTTCCCAAACATTTTCTATTAAATTTAGATCTAGGTTTTTTGCAGGCCATTCCAAAGTAGTCATATTCACTTTAGCCATCCATTCTTTCATGAGTTTTGACACATGGATGCTGCAATTGTCTTGCTGTAGAACGAAATAATTCCCTATCTCTCTTCTTATCCTTGGTAGGGCTTTCTCGTCCAGCAACTGTTTGTAGCTTTCGCTGTTCTGTCGTCCTTTCAGCCACTCCAACCATATATTTCCATTAGCAAAGATCATACCCCAAACCATAATTCCTCCTCCTCCCATATGTCGTTTGTTCAGTCCAGCAGGATCACACCTTCTCGACCAAGTACACCATCCATCGGGCCCATCAAACTTGAAACGCTTCTCATCAGTAAATATAACCTTCTTAAAGTCAACATGCTTTGTTAACCACCTTTTAGCACACTTCAGTCTTGCTCCTTTGTGTTTCTTTGTTAGTGTAATTTTTTCTGAGCCTTTGCATACTTCAAACCAATCCTATGCAGCGTTATTTGTACTGTTCGGACGTTTACATCCAGTTCACATTTCTCCTTCACTTTTCTTGCTGTAACTTTTTCTCCAGATGTCAAAAGCCGTGTCACAGTCCTCTTCATTCTCCTTTCAGTCCTCTTGTCAATTGATCTTTTCCTTTCTCTCTTCTTTTTCCGCACGGAGTTTGTCTTCAGCATGTATTCGACCGTTGATTTCGACAGCTTCAAATCCATGGCGATCCTTCTGATGCTGAGGCTATCATCCCGCTTCTTCCGTGCCAAACAAACGATTTCTTTTGAATGCATTTTACCTCATTAAACTTAATTGTTTTGCCAGTAAAATAGAACAGATAATTGATTCTAATGATGACAGCTAAGTGTACAAGCAGAAAATTTGCATACAGCAACATATACATGAACTTAGCTCTTAATAAAATAGGATTATTTGTCATGTCCGAAAAATTGTGTCTCGCAAGTTTTCGCAAAAATCACAAAAAACTAAAATTATCAAAGCTAAACTAAAAAAAATGATTACACTAGTAGTGGATTTTCACTCCTCAACTACGTACTTACAATCTCAAAAATTTTTGGCACTAGTAACCACCTTGAAGTACGTTTTTCAAATTGTCCGAAAAATATTGTCGGTCCCCTGTATTTGGTATCATATACTATATTTATTCAATTCTGATGATATCATTTATTAATATTATTAAACAACAATCCTCTTTCGTGTGTCACTGAAAGATCAGCTTGTTGGCATGTATGACATAATTTCGTTCTTTAATGAGCAATTAATACAGCTTACCAATTTCAGAACACAACTGACACCTTGAGGTGGCTACACGGATGGCCTTCGAAACATCTGGATTGCAGCCATTTATGCCCAAATGTTATGCGAGTAATCAAAATGCTATGGGATTCATTACAAATGTCGAATGTAAATATGAGCTCACCTTTACAAACCTTTTAACAATTCTGCTTTTTTTCCATAAAGATTTCTGCTATAGGTGCCATTTCATTTGAAAGGGAAGAAGGCTGTTGCATTGTAGAATGCGATCAGTGACGATAGAATAAAAACAAACGTTAACCCATTGATAATGCCAGTAGTGCAATGACAAGGAGAGATTTAGATTGCAGGCGATCGAAACTCGCTGTAGTTTCTATGTCTCGGTTAAACTGACAGCATCACAACCAGTACATGGTGCTGTACGCATAGATCGGCGCTAAAAACATTAGACTAATGGAATTGATTGCGATGGATATATTGCCGTCTAAATGACGCAAAAATGAAAATAACACTGACATTTCATTGTAACAGATATATTTACCGAAATTACGCAAAAATATCTTGAAATACTGCTATGGAGAAACACACCTATTCCTCAGATAATGGACTCTCCCTTCTATGCTAATAAGAGTTCACAGAAAGTACTTGGGAAGTTCATGGAAGTTCTTTAAACTTCTATTGGAGTTCAGTAGAACTACTAGGCAGTTGATATTAGTCGGCATTTAGCCGAATACTAAGGAGTCAGCTTTCAGTGAAAGATTACCAAGTTCTTAACATTTTGGGTACGTTAAGTCGATTAGCAACCGACATAGCACGAGTATAACCTTCAGTGCGAAAAGTACTCCACAACAAATACTAAAGAGTAAATCTATTTAATAAAATCGCCATTGGCTTCAACCGTGGTCTCCAGAGAACTTCGGTATCTCGTGCAACTCTTCTGGACGGTCTTTTTGCGAATGTTGCCATAGTCGTTGTCTTTAATTCATCTAAGGTGTTGCAAGAAGTTTTGTTGGTCTCACGCTCAACAGCACTCTAGACATAATAATCAAGGCGTTTGCAGTCTAGGGAGTTAAGTAGTCTAAGTGTAAGTGGTGATTAGGCCGCAGAAATTGTCTGACAGCCATGAATGTGTTCTCTTGCTTGTATGGCATAGTGCTGAGTCCCGTGGCCAGACACAAGATTGTCCCGAAGACGTCGTATTGACCCAGGACACTTCTACCTCTTCAAGGTACTTTATGTAGGCTTTCGTGTTGAGTCGGGCGCCCTATGGGAAAATGAATAGAGGCACAATGTCGCCATCACTAGTAATCACTCCAAACATCTTCGTAATCACCACTACACTCATTCAACTCTTTCCAAATCCTCTGCACTGTCCTGAATCCGATTTTTCTTCATCTGACTTCTAAATCTGTTTTTCCACGGATTAAAATTTGCGGTAACACCTTGATCATTTCACGAACGAGAGAGCTTTGGTAGATGCTAACCGTGAGGTTTGGTCATTTTTTGTTCTTGACCTTTATGCACGACACTCATATTAAATTGATCTTGTCTCACTTTCTACTACCGTAGCGTCGTGTAAACAATTCTTGATTTCTCTAGACAAATTATGAGCAGCCATATTAATTGCCATTTATTTTTTCTAAATTATGTTGTAATTATAAATTGACATAGTGTCTCAGCTTACGGCAGTTGGTAGTAACAAGAATTTAATCGAGAGTCTTTGCACTGTCTACTCACTACCTTAGTTAACTTGCTATAAAAAGCAATAAAAAATTATGACTCTAAATACTAATAAAAATTAATGCAAACGTTTGATATAGTAAAAAAGTGAATATATTCTGATCAAATTTTCAAACACATTAATCAGGATTCGTTTCTCAGTCAAAACAATAGCCTTACACTCAGTTTATAAATTTCTCTTATATCAAGAAAAACAAATATTTACATGCATAAAAAACGTTAAATTAAAAATCGTCAGCTTACTTAAATTTTTCATGTGACCTGAGTTTAAAAAATAAGACGTGGGAATATTCTTGATTCCACAGAAGAAAACAATGATGCTTAAAAATTGGCTCAATTGTTTTTTTAACGATGCAAATTTAACTTTTGATGAGAAAGAAGTAAAAAATATCGAACGACAAAAATAAAAACTCGTTCGATGAAGAAAAGATATAAAATAACCAAAACGGGAGTAGGGGAATGTCTCAATCCATTAACATTTGTGCAAAATACAACTTCTAACTATTTACACTGAGACATTTACTTTTTTCTTAAGTAAACATTTTTCTGAGGTATTTTTATGCTTCGATACGTTTACAGACCTGATGCACTCATGTATGCAGTAAAACGTTTACTTTTCAACCCACATACACAATTAAATATATACGCATATGTTGTGCTTATAACACACTCATATATAAGAGATAAAAACTGAGAGGTTTATCATTAACTATTTCCCATATAACTTGATAGAGATTTTTCTAAATCGACATATATTTCCTTTAAACATTTTTCCGTCAGTCAATCAAGACGGAATTAGCGACAAAACTGCTTGGTAGCTGACACAGTAGCGACAGTGCTTTAGTGGTAATTGTAATGTATTAGATTCAATAAATAGCCAGGTTCATAGAGGCTTTCTTTCCAGATAACCGATTTTTGCGATGCAAATGTTCAGACGATCCCATTTATCAGTTCCAATATTTCAGATATTTACTTCAAGCATACGCCCGCTAATTCCAAGGAGTCGAATCAACCTTATTTCCCTGCGTTCAAAATGTAAAAAAGAAATTTTTTAACGAATAACCACTTTAGTGCTTCTTTCAAAAATAGAATAACTCTCAATATTTTAAGCACAGACGAATGGTAGACATAGATACGTTAGATAGATTCAGAAGAGAAAAATTGTCTCGGCTGACAGTGAACCGACTTTCTTAACAGCTGACATAGCAATAGGTTCAATATAGTCTTTCTGCTTCAAGTGAGAACGTTAGCCCGGGAAGGTGCAATGAATCACTTTCACTATTATTGGTCAACATCAATATGCTGATGTGAGGCAAAAAGACGATAAATGGAGAGAAATTTAGTTTTGAAGGCGTTAAAAGTGACGAGCCATATTTTGCCTCAGTTAACGACGGCCTTGAACGTTTGAAACATCAACTACCATTTTGAAACAGATGTATTTACCAAAATTACACAAAAATATCTTGAAATAGTAAATTTATTTAAAAAAATCACCATTAGCTTCAAACACGATTTTCGGTATCCTTGTTTAATTTGGTGAATGCTGCCAGAATGTCTGCCTTCATTTTATCTTTGGTGTTACAAGGAGTTTTGTTAGTCTCTCGCTCAACTGTGCCCTATACACAACAATCAAGAGGGTTGATGTCTGAGGATTCAGATGGCCAAATACAAGGACTAATGTAGTTTCAGAAATTGACTGATAACCATGACTATGTTCATTGTCTCGTTGCCATACATAGTAATTTTCAGCAGCCACTCGTTTGACCAAAGGCAGCAAACTAACACGGCGGGCTACATCAAGGCACTTGATGATGGCCTCCGTATTGAATCTGAGGCCCTGTAGGAAGACGAATGAAGGTTTAATTTCGCCATCATTAGTCATTACTCCAAACTCGAAACCACCATTAGACTCATCCAAATATTTCCGAATGCTTTCCACTGTCCTCAGATTTATACCCAAACGTCAAATATCAAAATATTTGTATTATGCTTGCGGTGCGAATGCCAAGCAGTACACTATTTCATTTCTAATTTTCTGGCAAAATAACTTGCGTTATGGTGCCTCTTTTCTCACAGAAGGTGCTCAACTGACCCTACTATACTGCGCAGTTGACAAAATCAAAGCCAAACAACGCTCATGCGTGAAATTAAAAATATAAAATTTACTCCTCGCACCCACACATATGAAATAGTATTAACTGGCATATTTATTTAAATTTATTTGAACATTATTTTTAATGGATACTCGTATTTGTCTTTGATAGGAGACGCTGAAATATTAAACTTTTAAATTTAATTTATTTTCAAAATGTGTTGGGTATATAGCATAAACAATTTCATTTATATTATTTTCTTTTTGTCTACAGTTTTATCACTAGTGTTATTAAGTAAATCCAGTTGTCATAACAGAAGATGTGTCAAGAAATATTCAATTCTGTAAAAGTTTGAACGCAGGTTGATTGTGGATTACCCCGAGATTAAAGCACATTCTATTTACTTTCGTCTTAGTAAATTGCTCTCACTTTTAATTGAAGTAGCATTTTTTTAAATCTATGTCATGGTCACGCTCATGACGGTGAGCAAGTAATGCCTTGGCTGTGTTATTTTAAAGAAGTTTCCTTTCGTGTTCACATAATCATTTATTTAAATTCCTTGAGATTTCTCCGATGTATTGATTGTGGCAATTACTACCAGTGATTGTCTAAATTTCAGCTACTGTCTTCTTAGTGCGCATGGATAAACATCAACATAAGCATCATTTTAGTCCGATGAAGATCGCAATGTAGGAAATGCCTCAAGTAAACAATTTATTCACTTTGTCATCTTTTTTCATTGTTCTTCTATGTAAAACATTATATATCTTTTAAACGACCATTAATAACTTTTAATATATCTTATATATCGTTTAAAAAACATTATATATATATATATATATATATATATATATATATATATATATATATTAATGACCTTTAAAATCAATTATTATTTCTCATGACTATAATTATAATTAAGAACATTATATTTAATACGCAACTCAGTCTGCGTAGGCATCCATGTGTTTTAAGCAGTGAATTTAATACTTATCAGTCTTTTGTTGCCTTAGATTCCTTCTCATGGCACAATAGCAAAACATACATGGGTTGGAAGCAGTTTTTCCCTTTGAATGCTGTTTTATATCCTGATCGGAGACATAATTTCTTTCTGTAAAACTTTCGAGCGCTGGAACAGTAGAGAATTTTACTCTTTTAAACTTAAACAATATATATATATATATATATATATATATATATATATATTGTGTGTATTTTGGCAGCATTTTTCCATTAATACAGGTTTCATTGAATAATATAGACAAGTACTGTCTATTTATTTTGTGTAAGATCCGTTCGTATGATCTGATTAGCTTGATAGTGTTGTCATGGAAAGACGACAAGAAATCGCAATAATTGTTGATTTTTTTATCAGGTCTGAGCTTTCGGCTTACATAAGCCATTATCAAAGGATGAACATTTAATATTCAGTGAACATAGAACATTTAAATTGTTATTAACAGAGTGGAGTTATTCAGAGAAAATTAGACAGGTCCATTTTTTGTGTCGCACATGGCTGTAGGCCGAGAAGGAATGGTGGTAGTGGGTTTTTTGTTCAGTTGAGTGTATAGTGGCATGAGGGATTGGTCTGGGAACTGCTGCTACATATATATATGTACTGGAAATACTAGGTACTGTAAGCTAGGATGTGTGGGTGCCTCGGAAATGTTAATCGCTGAGCCGGGATCAAATTCAAGTTGGATTCGGTTTATTCACTTCTGCGCTAAACACGTAAGAAAAGTCTTCTTTCCCCAGCTATGTGTCAATTAGTAAAACCTGTGCCACTAAACCATCATTCAAACTCTCTTTACAAAAATACATCAGTTAAGCCTGATCTCCTACAAAGCATTTTCTTACAAAGAATATATATTCTATTCTAACGAATCTATTCTAAAATCTTTTGTCAGCCTTGAAGAACCCTTGAAGTTTTTGTGCCGTAAAACAAAATAAACCGAAACCTTATATATATATATATATATATATATATATATATATATATATATATATATATATATGAATCGAAAAACCAAGAAGTTGAATAGAATAAGTAAAGAACAGGTCGCAAGAGCGTCTTTATTCTATCTTGTTTAACTTTAACCAAATCCTGGAAGATTTTTTAAAGAATGTTTTTAAAAAAATTTACAATTTTTTAAATCGACAATGACAGTTTGTTGATTGAGGGTTGATTTCATTGTTCACATATGTGTCATGTGTAATAAAGCAGTGGATGGATATTTTAAATGGAAGTGTATGTATGCGAAAATAAGGAATGTGTCAAGAGTATTTAAAATATAGACGAATTAAGAGTGTGTGTCTTATAACACTGGGTACAAAAAGTTTGCTTAATACTTGGAAACATTATTTCGCTAGAATTTTATATGAAAATATATTTGGTTTTATCATTCCCACGTATACTAACTTTACTGACTCATAAACACGTGATTTTCTCATATACACACATTCATACAAGAAAATCGATTTCCACTTGTACACATTATTTCGCTACAATTTTGAACGGAAATGTATTTCGTTTTGTCATACACTAATGTTGCCGACATATAAATCCACTTAATTCATCTATAGTTTAAATACGCTTGATACATTCATTATTTTCGCATACATACACTTTCTTCTAAAATATCTATCCATTCTTTTAAAGACGTGACATGTATCTGACAAAAGAAATCAAATCACAGACAACATACTGTCTCCGTGTATTTTAAAAATATTTTTTTTTACACCATTCCTCTTTTATAAAAAAAACTCTGAGGAAGCGTATTAAAGTGAAACATATTAAATTAAAGACACTTTTTTCCTACCTGTTCGTTACTTCCTTTATTCATATATATATATATATATATATATATATATATATATATATAAACCGAGATAGGTAAACAGAGAGCGAGAGAAATTAACAAAAAGAGAAATATAGATTAAGTCGTACATGAAACATAAAATAATGTGTATGGCTATAAAATAATATTTAATAAACATTTTACACTTGACTGACGGAAGATAATATATTTATCTCTCCTAAAAAGCGAATCATATTACAGCATGTTATGCGAGCAACATGTCCTACGAAAGATTCAGTGTTAAATCCGAGGTTTTCCTTTTGGAGGTAACTTATCAATAAACTTTCGTTTACATTAAGTCTGGCGGCTATTTGCTCGCTCATTGAGGCGCAAAATGTAAGTTCGCCCATAGGAACATGTTCAAAATGAATTTCCATCTATAGAATGAACGTCATCACTGGCTATTTTTTTAGATTATTCATCGGCAAGGGAAAACATCTATTTGCCGAGTCGTGCAGGCATCAAACATGATTTTATATAGAAAATCGATATGCTATGAAATATATTGAAAAGAAGAAATATTACTTGGTTATATACTAAAGGATTTCGTATAATATAGGCATAGTATATATATATATATATATATATATATATATATATATATATATAGTAATTTTGTGCGTATGAGTGTGTGCATATACGCTCACAACGCAAATCGCTCCAACCTCCTATTTTTATCATATTCTAAGAATTGCTAAAGTAATATATATCTATTATTAGGCTAGCCCAGGTTTTTAAAAAAATATATTTTTTATACTATTTTTAGTATTTATTGCCAAATGAAAATAGATTGGTTCTTTTGTTATTATTATCATTTGCGAAGTTTTACAAGGCAAGGAAGCAAAGATGAACTCGTCCAAATCACACTAATTTTTCTTCATTCTTTCATTGATGAAACTGCAATATATGTAATTATTTATTATTTATAAATTCATTTGATGCACATGTTATTGTGCAATATTAACAAAATAACCATTCTATTTTCATTTACAATTATTCACTTGCCAATAAATACTAAAAAATAGTATGAAATACATAATTTTTCAAAACACTGTGGTGGGCTAATAATTATGGCCGGTAGTGTGTGTATATATATATATATATATATATATATATATATATATATATATATATATATATATTCTCTTGAAAATTTTTGGGATATTCTACAAATCCATGGGTAATAAATATTTTGCAGCTAAGTCGCCGCTATTCAAACTCAAATCATACAACAGTTAATGTTTAAAATCATCCAGGAAATATTTCTGAATGATTTTAAACATTAACTGTTGTATGATTTAGGTTTGAAGAGCTGCGGCTTAGCTGCGAAATATTTATTACGCATGGATTTGTAGAATATCCAAATTTTTTTCAATATTATATTACTCTGTTAAATTTAATAAAAAATTTAACATTGAGTTCTATTTGAGTTTGTCTCTGTGGGAATTAATCTTACAACAATAACAAATATTCTACGTTATATATATACATATATATATATATATATATATATATATATATATATATATATATATATGTGGTGTGTTACATATATATATATTCTACGTTATATATATGTATATATATATATATACATATATATGTGTATATATATATATATACATAAATTATATTACATTATATTATCTTTTGAGATCTATTCTAGTTTTAGTCATTATATTGCATTCAATAATTACTGATAATATGCTTAGTTATGTATTAGATTTTTATGTTTATTATTTTTTCTCTTAATGTACTGATAGTAGTTTCTAATTAAATATTTATATATATATATATATATATATATATATATAGGTTAATAATTTTTTTAAAATCTATAATATTATGTCACTTTGATTTAGTCTTTATATTGCTTTTTAACTTATCCTTCATTTTACGCTCTATGAGAAAACCTGTTTGAATTTGTGATTTCTTTTAAAAATACCATAAAATTTGAATTGCAGCATTGTAACTTACTGTTACACTTCATTTCCGTTCAAATTTGAATTTGAATGTTTAACATTGTTTTAATAGCTTAAATTTTTCTAAACATTTTTTCATTTGTTTTCCTTTACTTTCCACTTTTGTCTCGTTGTAATTTTTCCTTATACTTCTCTCCTTTTGCCTTCTTTTCTATTTTTTCTCTATAGTATTTTTATGCTTTCTTTTTACTTTTTAATTTCTTTTCTTTTCTTTTCTTGATTTCTTTTTTATTCATTTCTTCTATTTTTCTTCTTTCTTTATTATACCTTTTATCTTGTACAGAAGATTTTCTAAAAACCAAAAGTGAAGTGATGCTTTATAATATAAATTTTAAATAAAAGCGTTTATCATCATCATTACTTACTATCGGATGAGACATTGTTTTTCAATATCGAAACAGAATGTACAATTTTGTATTAGTTATTTACATGTTCTAATGTAAAATTAAAATAATATATAGTCATTCGCAGACAGATCTGTTTTGCTGTATCACAGCTCATCAGTACGGTTAGACATCTGATTGCTTTTAACCCAGGATTGAAACCCGACCGAATTGGCGTCAGTCGGCTATTCTACCTCTGAACTATGGGCGCTCGGTAGAAAGAGGCAGACTTTTAGCGTATGTTGTATCATACGCCAGTGGCCAGAGTTCTCTAATTCGTTACTGAATGAGCGATGCATAGATGCTAGAGTAGCTACTGTTTTTTCAAATCTACCATTTTTACAGAGTGCTCAATCAGGGTGTGAGAGCGTAAATAGTCATTCGCAGACAGATCTGTTTTGCTGTATCACAGCTCATCAGTACGGTTAGACATCCGATTGCTTTTAACCCAGGATTGAAACCCGACCGAATTGACGTCAGTTGGCAATTCTACTTCTGAGCAATGAGGATTATAAACAAATAGGTTAAAAGTTCACTGTTTATTGTCATTTACTTCTTTGAAGAGTGATCGATAATTAGTAGAGCAATATTTATCGTAATATATTTATTATAATTGTTCATAACAAAACATAGTTAACTACAACACCAGAGCTGTTGTGTTTCGGTAGTACTTATTAACACCTGGTCAGGTAGTGAAATATTTTTTGTTAGGAATTGTTATATATTGAAATTTTAAAAACAACTCAGTTGTAGGTATATCCAGTCAATTAAGAGTAGGTAGTGGAATTCAAAGTGTTGGACTAGGTTAATCAATAGAAAATAAGGCAATAATGGGTAGAGGAATGAGTTAACGGCGTGGGTTGAGGTCCTGTAGGGCAGAGAATTAATATGTCGTGGACATTTTAGTAACGTGAGCTGGTTATTTTTATAATAATAGCTTCTATGGTTTTGAGTCTTTGCTGGTATTAGGCGACATAGAGTAGTTTGGTATTATCTATGATTGTTGTTCTATGTTGTTAGTTATATTAAGCTCGTCCATGATTTGCTGGTTTCGACAAGTTTGATTTTCTAAACGCCACTTAGAATTGGCACAAGGTCGAAATTATGAGGTATCCAGTGAGGATCGAACTCACTACTCAGTTGCAATAGTTTCTAGCGAGTCAAGCTTGCTAACCATTACACCACGTCAAGGTGCCAAAATGATTTTCTAAGCGCAGCTTAGATGTGGCACAAGGCCGAAATTGTAGAGTACCGAGTGAGAATTGAACTCACTATACAGTCGTAACTGTTCTAGTGAGAAAAACGTGAGAATCATTACAACATGACGAGGTGCCCCAGATCAAACTGAGAGAGAGAGCGAGAGAGAGAGAGAGAGAGAGAGAGAGTGTGTGTGTGTGTGTGTGTGTGTGTGTGTGTGTGTGTGTGTGTGTGTGGTGCATGTCTGCCTAATATAAGTATTTAATTTTTTATCTTATTAATAATATTGACGATACAATCTCCTAGAGGGTATGAAAAATCCTGGACAATATTATTTTTAGATAGTCTGGGGTTATAAGGCTTGATGTTGTTAATAACTAAATTAGATGTTTTAAACTGATATAGTAGATGATAAATTTTAGGTGTTTGTTATGATAGCCGAGTGATTATGAATTATGTTTTGAATTATTTTTTTCATTCTGTTTATAACTAGTATGCATTTTGTACTTACCAGCTATTATATACAAAATAAACAGGACACATTAAATAAAATATCAATCATCATAGGAGTTAGCATTTTGGAATAAAAGAAATGAATAAAAAAGAAATAAAATAAATCATATTCAATTTGCTAAGCCTCATTCCCACCAGACATTTACATATGACGTCAGGCTAGATCATTTTCTGTTTAGGATTTCGGTTTCCGATTCTTTCTAAAGTCTTCTCATTCACTTCCAGTAACCCCTTGTGACTTAGTGTCATTATCGTTTTGCTTGGAGTGAAAGGATAAAAAACGTCCTAATATGAACGAACGATTCACAAAAACTGTTTGGTATCTATCTATCTATCTATCTATCTATCTATCTATCTATCTATCTATCTATCTTATTTATCTTCATATCTATCTATCTATCTATCTATCTATCTATCTATCTATCTATCTGTCTGTCTCACTCTTTTTATATTTGCCTGTCTATGTATCATGTTTTGAAAGTAATTATAAAGTTCCAAGTGGGCTACAAAGTTTTACAATCAGATTATATTTTTTCACTTTCGTCTTAAAAAGATACGAAAGTAAGAAAATAAATTTTATTTCAAAATGATTTTTCACTAAAACACATCAATTTTCACTTAAACACATAGGTTCGCTTGAGTAAAGATGTGTACACTTTTTTGGAAAAAACATTTTTATAATTTTACACAGATATGTGTTATAGAGTTTCAGTCAACCATAGTATACTAACAAAAAGTTTTGGTTTCCACATTATCACATATATCATTTGCCATATTCACGTTTACCTCACACAAGAGTTCTCTAAGTTATAGTAATTTGACAGAATACATTCATACATCTTTGTAGACTCTTCTTTACCTGTTTATCTTTGATTAAACTTAAATTCTTTTTACCTATTCAGCCCAGTGTCTTCTGATGTTTTGGTTAATTGTGTCATGTTTCCTGATATTCACAAATTGTTCAGTCTTAACGTCGAATTTTTAAAAAGATGGACTGAAGTGATGGTTTTAGTAACCCTGTTATAATTCTGCTTGTAAGTTAGTAATTTAGCTCTGCCATTGCCTTAAATTACTAATGAACTATTTCCTATTGATTACTCAGAAAAACAAGAGAAAGTGATATAATAAAGACGCTGCTTTGTTTTAGTGAGAAAAAAAACTGAAACATATATAAAAATAACAAAAAGAAAGAAAGAAAAAGAAAGAAAGAAAGAAAGGGAAGAAAAGGAGGAGATAATGTTCTTATGTATTTAATGTTTGTTTCAGCGAAATGGAAAGCTTTTTCAGTTTTTAATATTTTTAGTTGTACACTCTTACTAATTAAATAATGATCTGCAATCATTGTTATTAAAATGATTTGTTAAAGTTGTTAGGCTAAAATATTTAAGGATACAAAAGAAGTGTTTTATACGGGTATTTTCTTAGTCGTGAAACTCGCAAGCTTTACTAATATTTTTTATGGGTATAATGGTATTTGCTCGTGATTGGATAAAATGAACACGACTGGAATTGGAATTCGACTCTCCAGTTTCTAATACAGAGCAGTTATTTATTACAAGTCCACCCCGCATCTATGCTTACAGCACATGGTTTTCCCAAGCGGTTTCCCATCTATGTAATGATCAGATTCGACGTTGCTTAATTTTGGTGGTGATCGGACGAGAACGGGTGTTCTGATATTGCTTTAAGCGGGAACTCGTAAGAAGCTCAGGCAATTAAGAATTATAAATCAACAGATCGGTTTAAAAATAAGAAAATATTTAGGTATTTTATATAGTTTACATTTTTTGGAGATAGTTGCAAGCAACAGTGCAGTTTCATATTCACAGAATTATTCTTTGAGATGGATGAAATTCTATGAGATGGACGGAAGAAGTTTTTTTCATTTTTGACCACATACAAGGCAGTAAAGCCACGAAGACATAGGGTGCGGAATAATTAAGACAAGAAACATTTATAATGAACGAGAACTAGGAAACAGTAATCAGGAGGGCAGCAGATAATGATTGATATTGCTTGCAGATAAAAATTGTCTGAAAAGCCAGGAGCCGAAATGGAGTTTCATCAGCGAGAAGTGCGAAAAAAGAAATTGTTAGAATAGAATTTACGGTTACATCTAGCCAGTTCAGCAGTAAATGATAAGATCTCGACGCCAGTCTGGTACTGTGCTTAAATTAATTAAGTCTAGATATCATAGCGAAGAACTTATCTGAACAATTATCATAAAAATATTTAAAGAAAAGACGACAATGGGAAAATAACTGAAGACCAGGATATTGTTGATTCTTCTTCGGATTTTATCAAGTCGCTCAAGGTAAATAACAGGATCACCGAACCATATGTGGCAACAATATTCTGAGCATGAACAAATGGAAGACGTATAAATGTTTAAGTTGGATTCTGGAGAAGAAAATTGTCTCGCAAGACACAGTAAACCTATTTTCTTAGTAGCTAAACCAGCAATGGATTCAATAGAGATGCATAGAATAACAGTACTATAACGCCCCCCCTTGCTATAACTTAACTACGTCGAATATACATGTTGGAAGAAACGGATTAATACATTTCACAAGGTCAGTCAATGCAATGAATTCAACTGGAATTCGAACTTGGCTCACCCATTTCGCGTTCCGCGCCGATATCAACACACATCATATATTACACATATAAATAAACATGACATTTTACGTGTTTCATTTCCGATTATGTCCTTATGCATATGAAATACTGAAGTGGCAAGTATTAATCTGAACTAGTTAGATGAAAAATAACCGACAAGGTTTGTCTATTTAATTTCTATTGTACTTTTCCAATTTTCGAACAAGAAAATTATGAATAAACCGTCCGAAATTCATGCGTTGTTGTTGTTGTTTTGTTCGAGTACATTTAATCGTCTCAGTAATATATATATATATATATATATATATATATATGACTGATACATATATATGTAATTAAAATTGTTTTTTATTTAAAATTAATTTAATTTACATTGCGGTACGGAAATTTATATGTTTCGAGATTAAAGCTTTTATCTTGTCATCAAGCAATGTTCAATAACTTTGCTGAAAATGATTTACATGAAAAGGATTTACATTTAATAACTTTGGTGAAAATAATTTACATGTAAATCATTTTCACCAAAGTTATTGAACATTGCTTGATGACAAGATAAAAGCTTTAATCTCGAAACATATAAATTTCCGTGCCGTAATGTAAATTAAATTAATTTTAAATAAAAAAAAGTAATTATATTATGCTTTTACGATCTACGTTGTATTGGACATTTTTTTAAAAAGTAAAAGCCGGAGAACTCCGAATTCTAAAGCTGTTGGTTCTCTTCATCTCTCTCTCTCTCTCTCTCTATATATATATATATATATATGTGTGTGTGTGTGTGTGTGTGTGTATTTAGGAAGCAAATTTTCTTTTAGACATGTCAGATTAAATAAATTGCAAACATTGTGTCTGCTGATTTTTAATAAAATCTGTCCATACCCACGAATAATCTTTCGCGTATTATAATTGAAAAATGTCATAAATGAGATGTAACTTTGACAGTTGTTTTATTATTCATTTTTCGATGTTCCCAAGTACTTTCAATCTCCTTCCGAGATCATCTTCAGGGGTGTGAGTTGTGGTAACAATAATAACCGCAAAATTTATGTTGTTAAAATTTACTGTAAATTTTCTTCTTGCTTCTAATACAATGGTTGACACTTTGCTTAACGTTCATTAAAACGTGAAAATTGTCATGAATGAAATTTTTTATGTTATAATGTCATGGTCATGCACATATTATGCACATGTTAAAGCATAA
Source organism: Ascarosepion bandense (assembly GCA_037127315.1). Lineage (NCBI taxonomy): Eukaryota > Metazoa > Mollusca > Cephalopoda > Sepiida > Sepiidae > Ascarosepion > Ascarosepion bandense. The sequence goes on along the minus strand of JBBBDQ010001454.1, from coordinate 2,373,123 downwards.
AAACTGTTCTTTTTATAAACTTTTTAGAACATTACTACAATATTCATAGCTGATTCTATTGATTGACGGATTAAGTGTTTTAATGAATATTACCTCGAGGATCTGTAGTTTGCTTTTGTTGTTTCCTTAATGTAGGATGGTTGTGTTATTGATCATTATTTTTATATTATGAATATTGACAGCAATGTTGTTGTAGATGTCTAGAAATGAACTAATGGTCAGACATGTGTAGCTTAAGACGACTTGTAAGTGTAGTTGTTGTAAATCCAACATCCAATGACATTTTTATGATTTTTTAATCTTGTTCCTAGCTATCGCGGATTTGGTTGTAATAAAAGAGTTTGATATGTTTAGGGTCTTTAATACCATATTCTGTTTGATGTGTGTTGAGGTTTTCGAAATATCGTCTTATTTGTTCATCTACAATGTTGTTTGGGAAGTCGCTATTAGTAAGAGTCTGCTTAATATTTTTTTAGCTCTGAGTAAAATATCTTTTTTTGTGAAGGAGTCGATTTGAGTTCTGTTAGATTGTATATAAGTACTGTTTTCTAGTTATATATATATATATATATATATATATATATATATATATATATATGCACAACCAACAGCAACATTGCCTGATGATGACGCTCTATCTCGAAACATAGAAATTTCCGTGTCGCAATGTACAATTAATTTATAACTATATATATATATATATATATATAGTTATAAATTAATTGTATTACCTTTATTATACATTTATAATTACTATATATATATATATATATATATATATATATATATATATATATAGTTATAAATTAATTGTACATTGCGACACGGAAATTTCTATGTTTCGAGATAGAGCGTCATCATCAGGCAATGTTGCTGTTGGTTGTGCATATGATTTACATTTAAATGACAAAAACCTTTTAGTTTTCTGTGTATGTATGTGGGAAGATATAAACTTTACATGTGTGTTTCTTTTGGCTAATTAGAGTGGAGATTCATTTTGGGATTTAGCCCCAAAGAGAACATAATAACCAACTTTTTCTCTTTTTTCTTTTTTTTCTTCCCTCATCCTACCCTTTTCCCTTTTCTCCTTTCCCTTCTTAACGGTCAAGATGTTAACCTGATCTTATCTTTTTCCCTTTTTTTCCTCTCTTCTCCCTTCAGTTTTATTACTTTTGATGTGATATCCTCATTCAGTACTAAGTCTATATTTTTCACTTACTTATCATTTTTAGTCTATTTGTTTGTTGTAAAGTTTTTCTTTTTAAAAAAGAAAGACTTTTTTTTATAAAAAATGATTTTTTGGTCTATCTATTTGTTTCTTGTAAAGAAAGATTTATTTAAAAAAAATAATTTTATGTTTCAATTCATTTTTATATAGTTCGTCAGTAATTATTTTCCTTAAGCACTTGTTGGCTATATCCATGTTATTTCATTTAGATTTTATCCATTTTCTAATGTGAATAATTTGCAATGTCTACGTATGACATTTATCTCATTGCGTTTATTCAAAAGATTTTTATTCTTAAGGGATTTAATAATAAATAGTTTTTCGTATAAACATAATGAACATGTTTCATTTAAGAACTTACATGTTTTAGATACTTTTAGAATTTTCCACTTTATTGTGGGTGTTTTTTTTTTGTGTCCTTTAGGTACCAATGATATTTCGATAGGGATGTTCTATTTTTGTATTTGTCATTATCAAATGAAGAGGTATGCTGGTAAATCCGCTGCTTTATAGTGTTTTTAGTACTCCTATATAAATTTTTATATTATTTGGGCTTTCCTTTGAAGTTATTTCACATTGATAGGCTATTGATTCCGTAATGCACCTATTTTCTAACGGACAGTCTATGGGGTTTTACAATTACATTTTTTCTAGTTTAAATTGTTATATTCTGTTATCCGGTTGTTTTTATTGATTTTGTTGAAGGTTTTTAAAATATTATTATTGTGATATTTTATAATTTTTTCTAGATTGTTCATACAGTAGTAAAAATAAATGGTAGAGCACCCAAAATAAAAAAAAACTTGAGTCCTCTTCACCTGAATATATATATATATATATATATATATATATATATATATATATATATATATGGGGCTGTAGATTTAATGGACCAGTTAAACAAAGTTGAGGAATAAATATGGGATTTTATTTTGAAAATATATTTTAATTAGTTAAGCGTAGAAGGACCATATATACTGTAACGGTAGTGTGTTTTAGGCGGGGTCATCTGACGGACACCAACCCTCTCCAGGCAGGTTTGAATTAAGTGTTTTTTTCTTCTAGACTGCTTGAAAACCAACGATATAGAGCTTTAGGTTCCACTGCGTATCTATAACTGGAAGGGAGAGACGGATTTATACATTTTTCACAACAAACACGATTGAAATTCGAACTCGGCTTTCCGATTTCTCATTCCGAGTCCGTATCCATTACTGCACCGCGTGTCCAAAACATATATGTATGTGTGTGTGAGTGTGTGCCTATGTATAAAGTTTTTCGCAATTATTTATTTACTGATTAAATTATATGCCTATAACAACGATTATCGATTTTAGACATTTCATAATGTTCCAACAAACAAGTATCATTCTTAAGAGTCAAAGTTTTAAAAAAAGGAACAAAACAATGAATTTGAAAAGAAAAACTCTTTCGACAAATTGATTCTGGAAAATCATTATTTTCTTCTTTTGAATTCATAACATCATTATTGAAACAATTTTTGCGGGCATCATTTAAATTTCCGTCACTTTTTATTAAAAAAAATTGTCGTTATGATTCGAAGAATTCTCCAGCAAATTTGTGGATATCTTAAAAATTGTTTTTATTCCTTGTCTAGACAAGAAATGTTGTATGCAGAGATCAGAATAGTTTCAGGCAGATAGAAATATGGCGAATGTGAAGTTATCTCCGTTTCTTAATAGTACCAAAAGGTGTGTCACATTTGCAAAACAGGGATGAATAGTGTCATTCAACAAAACAACCAGTCGACTTCCTTCACCAGGAAAACGCAATTCACCAGGAAAACGCAATTTTTTTCCGGTGCTTTAATCACACTAGTCAATGGTCCTCAGTACAATGTTAGAGTGGGCAATTGTCTGGCTAATTTTTAAACAATTCTTCATAAAGAATTCGAATTCCACCAAATACAGGCGAGAACTTGTTTTCATTAGATTCAGTTAGATTGAAATGGTCAAGTGGGGGTCAGGATCTAATCAGTTTTTAAATGTCAAACAAATCCATTCTTTTTATCACCAGTTCACTTCAAACGTAACCTTTATCTTGGCAAAGAAAATAAAATCAAGTATTTTAATTTTTTAAAGGTTGACCTATCTACGACACCCTATATCTATTTGATACATAGTTTCGTAATTTAGATCCAAATCAGAATACATTATGAGCACTTAAAATAGTTAGCTAGCTAGACAAAAGATAGATATTAATAAAATATCACAGATAGATAATTATGAAAATACAATCACAGATAGATAGACAGATAGATAGATAGATAGATAGATATCACAGGTAATTATGAAAAGGCAATAATAGATACATAGAGAGATATTAATAAAATATCACACATAGATAATTATGAAAAGACAATCGCAGATATAAATTTATATATATATATATATATATATATATATATATATATATAGATAGATAGATAGATAGATAGATAGATAGATATTAGCAATCTGAAAGATATGAATAGAAATGAGATAAAAATTTCTGAACTAATAAATACTAATGGATAGTAATAGATTCGAATAAATAGTGATTGATAATTATTACGTGAATATATAGTATCTTAGTACAATGCAATACGAATTAACAGAACTTGCTACCAATGGTCGCAACGATGACTACTCTTCATATTGGGAAGTGATTCGTGTAAAGTAATCGATTGCGAGATAAATATTCTTATGCTAGCACTAATAGTCTGATAGGAAACTTGATGTAAACCAGCTTTTAAAATAATCGAAAATCACAGAGTTTATTTCAAAATTATTCAGACTAGTGTCCTCAAGATCATGGACAAAATATTAGATGCCAAAGTTATCCATTTCGTTTTAAAAGAGAGTCAGGCTCTTTCTCTCTCTCTCTCTCTCTCTCTCTCTATATATATATATATATATATATATATATATATATATATTCATATTTAAATGAAGAAGATGAAGTCATAGGAATGCACAGAAAACAAATACACACCGCACATGCTATTTAAAAACTATCCGTTCACATACTTACACATGCTCACATACAGATGTCTACATGCACATGCATACACAGGGGTAGTAAAATAAAATGCTGAATTGATATTTCTGACAATCCACTTTTTGTCTATTGAACTAAAAAAGAAAAATTGCTATTGCAAACACAAAGAAATTATAACCGCTAATTTAAAGTCAGCTAATTTATACGTGAATGAAAGGCAATAGCGCGCAGAAACTGGGTGCAGAAGGTGCGAAGGCCCCGGACATCTCTATCGGGAGAGCATCCAATCAAAGATTGAAATAAAATTTAGTATTTGAAATAAAATGTTTATTTTATGTTTCATCTGTTTTTAAATATTTAAAATGTCTCCCCTTCGCACATTTCTAAGTAGCAGGCTCTGTAGGCCACATCTAACTGAATCAAGAAATTGACTGCGGGCTACTCTAAACCTCACCAAGTATCTAAACACCACAGATGATAGACTAAGGAACAAATAAGAAATACATTAACATGTTTCATTTTTATTTAAGTTTTAGCAGAAAATTAAATATGAAAGAAAGTCTGTTTGACAGTCGCTCGTTCTATCTATCTATCTATCTATCTATCTATCTATCTATCTATCTATCTATCTATCTATCTATCTGTCTGTATATATATATATATATATATATATATATATATATATTGTTCGATCCTTAAATTGTCACCATTTTATATTTTTAATTTCACCCATGGGCCTTGTTTGGTTTTTACTGTGTTGACTGCAAAGTATAGTAGGGTCAGTTGGGTACCGTATGTGAGAAAAGAGCACCATGACAATCCGCCGCGAAAAAATACTTGAAACTGCATACTGTACTTTTAGCTCTAATACGAAAATTACATCGTGTTTGGGTGTCAGTCTGAGGTCAGTGCAGAGATCCCGGAAAGAGTTGGATGAATCTAATAGAGATTACGAAACTGATCACTAGTGACGGCAATGTTATGCCTCCATTCATCTTCCTCAGACTCAACACGGAGGTCTATATCAAATGCCTTGAGGTGATATTATTGCTCTGGACCAAGAAGGTGGCTTCTGGAAGACTCTATGTTTGGCCACAGAATACAGTACCATGCTACACAAGCAGAAGAACCCAGTCGTAGCTGTCAGACACTTTCTGTGACCACATCATATCTTAAATTTATCCACCTAATTCTCCAGACTGTAACCCCATTGTGTGAGACGCAGTTGAGTGAGAAAACATCAAAACTCTTTGTAATATCATTGATAACCTGAAGGCAAGGATTATGACAGCATTCACCAAATTAAACAATGATACAATCTAGAAGAGATGCTGAAGATTACGAAGATTGAAGCCGATTGTTATTTTATTAAATAAATTTACTATTTAGTATTTCAAGATATTCTTGTGTAATTTTGGTAAATATATCTGTTAAAATGAGATGTTAGTTTTATTTTAATTTTTGTGTAATTCAGACAATCAATCGATCTCACCCTTTATATATATATATGTGTGTTTTCTTTTGCATTAAATTTTTATCAATATATCATATTTTCTGATATTGCACGACTATTGTACACATGTTATTTAACAAATACAGATGTGCACTCTCATACCGATCGCCAAAAAGCTGTTTTGTTACGATCAAAATAAGTAAACGATTACTTCTTCCACTTTAACATCCATAAAATCCATTTTCCTTTATCCTGTCAGAAACTTTTCATTAAATACAAAAAAAAAAAAAAAAATCTAGGATTTTACGTGTCTTCGTTCTGATACCATCTGGGCAAAATGGCCGCCCACTGCTATCTACTCGATTGCTTCCGTGCTGTTCTTCCTTCCTTGATCGTTTTTACACCAATCTGCATCCAGTCTTTTTTTTTTTTGTCGAATCCATTCACCGGGCAAAATTTGATCTGCTTTTTTTTATTCCATTTCTTAACGTTAACTCTATTTCTCCTTTATCTCGTCTCCTTCTCTTGCCTATACGTTTCTCTTTCTCTCCCAATTCTGTAGCTCACTTTCGCTTTTAGAATGTGTCTGTAACAAAACGAACTGCGTATCAGGCCTATAGTCGTGTTGAATCACATCCAACTGTTACATCGAAAACGAGGCATGCACCAAACATTTTCTGGGCGTGTATCTTTTATCTATTTTCTGTTTTTATTTGCTATTTATTTTTCAATATTTGTCCTTTATTTTTATTTGCTTCTTTTTCTTTTTCTTTTTCCTTTTTCTTTTTTTTTCTTACTGATATCATTTTCTTGGGGTTACATATTAGAAAACTCTTCCATTAACATACCGTGATCCCAAAACAGAAGATTTGGATGCATTACAAAGAACGATGTACAAAGCTTCCTGAGGTTATTTCTTAGTTCTTCATATTCTCTCAACTTTTTACTATATCTTGGATTTTACTTACCTTTTTCTTTCTTTCCTTCTCTTTTTTTATTTTATTTTTATTTTATTTTTTGGAATACAAGATAACTATCAGGAAATAGAGAAATCCTTACTTTTATTTCTGGGGAGCGCCTTACAGTTTTGTCATTGTTCTTCGTCTGCAAACAACTACAAGAGGCAGCATTTCTCTCAAACAGAAGACATTTTTCCAACAATCATAAAAAATGTTACTGGTAATGTTTCCAAAGTTTCATATCTTTTCGCTATTGTTGGCAATAAATCTGTTTTGGTGTATGCAGAAAAAAAGCAATAAACAAGAAATGGATGGTAACTTTCATTCAACACTCAGTAAAGAATGTCATTTACATCAAAATATTTACAACTCTTAATTGAATGATCTTTTTAACAACAAAAGATTTTGTCTTCTTACAACTGATGATCAACTCCTCGCTTTCTTTAACTATATCGCCTCACGTCAACATAAAACAAATACAGAATTTTAACTATTGTGGAAGCGTTTTCGAAAACGATGAAAATCTGACACAGAAATCCGAAGTAGCAATGGAATAGCGAAAAATGCATTTCAAAAGAAAAACAAAATATTAGTAAACCGAAAAGTTTCGTGAGAAACAGAAGAGTGTTGAATTTAAATGTTATGTAATGTCGATCCTCCCTCTATGGACGTTGATCAATTTTCTTACAGATGAAGAAGAATCTTGAGGCAAAATTTTGTTCCACAAGGTGGATGCTAAAATACAATTAATGAAGTATGTGATCGATGAAGAAGTTTTAAGGAAAATGGAAGCAAAAAGGATACTTTTATTCAGAATGAGAATCACTTGTAATTTCTAGAATATATAATAAAGAAAGAGTGTTTAGAGAATTTGACATTCATAAGACATACTTGTGAGGAAGTGGCTACCTAACAGCTTGTATAAATTGTTGGCAGAATAGGGACTGGAAGGGTTGTGGAGGAGTCAAACTCTACTTAGAGCCACAAAGGATAAGATGTTGTCGAGTGACATGATCGCCCAAGTTCTGGAGAGACAAGGTATGTAAGAGAAAATGAATAGAATAATGGAAAATATATAAATCATTCATTTTGTTGGTGAACAAATATTTTAGAAACTGTCATCTATAAACATCAGGTATTTTCTAACCTTTAAGCGAACGCCTTTAAAAAATGAATTACATAAAGGGGATTTTTGTGAATAAATTTGAAATTTCCCGCTTGCGAATAATATATCATCAAAACAAAAAAAAATACTACTTAATTTGAAAGCATAAAGTCGCAAAACTATTTCATAGACAAAGGAGAAATGGTTCTGGGTATGACGGTAAATTGTATACGGCAGCAAGGCCTCTGATTGAAAGTTTATGAGGAGTATGGTTCCCAGGTCCACCTTGACACAGTGTGGTAGCACCTGTTAGTTTCCCATTTATGTGTAAATAGTTAACCCCCAAACTGGAGTCAAAACACTATGAAAGTATAAAAATAGATTTTTATAGATATATACATAAAAATACACTTTCATGGAAAAATACATATTTTTGAAGGAAAACACTACCATAAAACATTTTAGAAGAAAAAAAGATTGCGACAATACATTTTTGAAGGAAAAAAAACAGGCAATACATTTTTTAATACAAAACTAGAAGAAATTTTCAGTTTTCTAAAATAAAATAAAAAATAATCAAAATTTGATTAACTCAGAATTCTCACTATAACTGAACACTAAAGAATGCCTTAAAACTCCACCTTTTTGGCATTAAATAACCCACAGAGGTTGATATACCGTTAATCAAAACACAAACAAAAGAGGAAGAATATGCATTGAAATATATATATAAGTTTTCCTAACAAGATTATTCAGGCTGCTTGATATAAATAAACATACAGTTTAATTACAAAAAAAGAATCTGCTCTAATACAAGTATAAACACACACACACACACACACACACACAAACATATATATATATATATATATATATATATATATATATATATATAAATATTTTCTAAACATATGCTGTTAAATATAAGAGACAATGAATATCTATTATGTTTAATCATGAGCCGTTCTAAACGTCGTATTTTTGCTTTAATTTCAGTTGAAAATAAAGACAAAAATTCTCCAACATTTGGATAATTATTTATTGATTTTCTTCTAAGCTTTCGGCTCACATGAGCCATCTTCAGAGAGGTTGTTTAAACTGAAATATTATAACATCCACCATCACCGACGATTTTATTTTGTGTTGACATAAAACTCCGCTTGGCAACGGCAATAGTTACCAAAAATAATAAACGCAGTTCTTAAATTTGCGATGCGGTTCTATGACGTCACACCGCGTGATAGCACGAAATGACAACAAAACCATGTAGTCAAATGCATTGTAATATGTTATTTCCGGATTTAAAGTTGATTTTATTGAGTGTTGGCTGTTTAGATTTGATGTACATATCAAATATCTCCAATATCTGCAGGTTCCTCTTACTGTGTGTATGAGTAAAGATCACCGTATTGTTAACCAAAATCTGTTTGATATTACCTACATGTTTATGTTTTTCAGAGAAATGTTGTTTAATAGTACTCTGATCAGAAAGATGACATGTAAGTCTACGGGAGAGCGTGGTTGTAGTAAAACCAATATATGTACTAGGTTTTTTATTAGTATCAGAGATGCAATCTCTGAATGGGCATGTAAATTGGTACACTACATAGTTATTATAAACTATGAGGTCAATTGTTTTAAATTTTTTATAATATATAATGAGTTTAATTTGATTATTACTTTCCACTGGTTTATATATATTAATTTGTTATATATATATATATATATATATATATATATATATATATATATATATAACAATAGCATTCCCCTTTTTAAATATATATATATATCAATAGCATTCGCCTTTTTAAATATTTTTGGCAATTGAAAAACTGCCACAGGAATTCAATACTTGGGACGTCATCGCAAAAAAAATCTTATAGAGGAAAAGAAAATAGATGTCACTTATGTCTTTTACAAAAGACTTGTCATCTTAAATCTCCCAAATAACCCTAATTTATTAAACAAAAAAGTGAATTGATGAACACATGCAAGCATAAAATATATAAATGCCTAAATACTTAAACACGGATTAACATTAATCCATCTTTTCACTTACTGATTTATTTATCTATTTATTTCTTAGCTATTATTCATTATTTTTTAGTTTTTAATTTATATATATATTCTAAATAAATATTATTCGCACTACTTTGTATTGAAAACCTTTTTAAAGAATAGTATCTCTTTGGATACGGAATTGTATTCCATTCATACCTACCCACATATATATATATGGGGAATGTGTATTTAAGCTGTATATATTCATTTAAGTATGTTTGATTAGATGATTTAGGCATTTATGCTTATTTACTTTTAATTTGATCTTATTGATATGGTTATTAGAAACAGCAAGAAAGGCGCTGTAAATATTTATTTATTTTACTTTCTAATGTACTTTTAATTTTATCCATAATCATTTTCAAGGGGCTGATTTTTAAGGCATAATTAAAACTCTTGACAGAAGAGCACAAGAGATCTACAACCTACTAAAGTGGACAACCACTCTTGAGTAATAACGAATGTCTATATAGACTTAGAAATCGCCTATAATATAGAATTTCAACACTATTTAAAGATAAATAATAAAAAAAAAGGACTGTTCATCTTCTAAATAATAAGAATAAATTTATCAACATCTCTAATTATGAATTAACTGGCTATCAAGAGGAATAACTTAAATTTGGACCCAACTGACATCTATACAGAAAATATAATAGATAAAAAACAAATCGGAAATAGAAACGTTATATCAAAACACACAAATTCTTCAATAGCAACAGCTAATAAAAACAGAACTAGAAATTCGTGTCATACTCAAGATCGAGGCTATAAGTGATAGACACGACTAAAGAAAAATATCGCCCAAGCGTTTAACAAAATCATTACAAATTCCTGCCAAGGAGCTCTACAATCATACTGATATAATTTTAAAAAGACAAAACGGATATTGTTGTAGTATCAAATAAATCTCACTATAATTTAAAAAAAAACAACTAATACTCATGATCATACCGAATTTTAAAAAGTCGACAAATAACCTATTAACGAACGGAAATTAAAAAAACAGAGAACTAGTCGGAGATAACAACGCAAAACAAAACAACCTCTTCTTTTATGTCTCTGGTCCTTTCAGGGCGTAGACGATCATGGTCTCCCACGTCTCTCTATCCCGGGTGGCTCTTATCACGCTTTCTCCTGTTACACCGCACAACCCCCGCTCTGCCATCTACCTGCTCAGGCCCGTCAAGTATGTTACACGCTGCTTTCTCTGTCTCTCCTCTCTATCTGGCCTGTGAGTACCAGATTCTTCAAGCCCTCCTTTCTCATTGAATGACCCAGGAACTTTAGCTATATTTTCCTGATGCTCTGTATTAATTTCCTTTTCGTTTCCATCTTTTCCGAAATCTCATCATTGCTCGATCTATGATATCCATAGCATCCTTCTGTAGAAACACATCTTAACAATTTAAACCTTCACAAAATAATCAGTGACTACAAACCAAGATAAATGTATGGAACAATAAAAACACATAAATCTAACTTCCTTCTCTGTCTTATCATATCCAAAATCGCCACTCCTGTTTATCAAACAACCAAAATGATTAACTAACCATACATACCTAGTAAACACAGTACCAAATCAACCCACGAAATAATCTAAATCTTAAAAACGCGAATGCCCAATAAGGAAATTATAGACCCGCTTGATGCTGAACATTTATTTATCAATGTACATGTTAGAGAAACGATTGATATAATTATAAAGGATATTTACAACAACCCATCTCTCCCTTCATTAAAAATTAGATTTAACATACTACAAAAGTTATTCTTGTCTTGTACCACAGAGGTTTCCTTTTATATATGTAAAACGTGATAGTGTTTCCAAGTGTTCAGTTCTGAGTCCAACATTTAGTAACTTTTACATGACTAATCTTAAAAATAAAATATTCAATACCTTTAAAAACCCTCCATCTATCTAAGATATGTAGATGATATTCTCATCAAAAACTTAGTTGAAATACATAAAATACAAAATATTTTTAAAAATCCATGCCCTTAAATTGATGCCTGAATTTAACAATAATAATACAGTTTATTTTCTTAATATATTGATAAACACCAATAATAATACATTCACTAACTCTCCATGTAACAAAACAACTGGTACAAATATGTGCAGTCTCTTGTATAAAAATGAATGTTCCAGTTACTACAAAATCACAATCATACAATATTTAATAAACTCCTCTTTCTACATTCAATAATAAAATTAAAAACAAACTCTCATTAATAATGACTTCCTTAATTACATCGTTGATGAACAAAATAGACGAGCTTTTAGAAACATTAATATAAATAAAAAAGAATATAATAATTACTCAAATAACGCAAAACATATCTACATATTGTGATCAAATACATTTAATTAAAAACAAGAGGAAAAAATGATAAAAAACTCGTAAGTACTCATATACCCCCCACAGATTTCAGTGAAATATAAAACTAATGATATACTATACTAAATTTAATACAACCATCTTAATCATTCGAAATATCTCCTTTTAACAAGTAGCATTTTTGAAAAAAAAATCATTGTATATGGAATTTCCCCACAGTTTGACATTTGGGTTTTTTTATCTTTGATAAAAATGCAAATATATATGTTGGTCACACGACAACAATGCTATCGAGAAAGTTTATATTCCTCATAGATTGTAAAGCATGTAAATGAATATTCTTGTCCATTCACAGTTTAAGGAAATATTAATACATGCATACTCCACTATAAAAATAATAAACAAAAACGTCAAACTCTCCAAGCTATCTTTATTAAAAATTAAAACTGACATTAAACAAAATTAATTTAAGTTACAATTTTAGGAAGAAAAACACAATAGTTTAAAACATGTAAATAGTATACAGAATTAATTATCTCCCTTTCACTACATAATTTTGAAATTGGCATCGTGTGTCCCAAAACTTGTAACGGTTAAACCACAAGATATTCATAACGGACAATTATTCTTAACGGACAGCTACATTAATTGTTTTAACAATCAAACCCCTGAAGATAATCTTGGATAAAATTGAAAGTACTTCGAAAATTAAAGCTGATGAATATACTTACAGCACCTTTCATGCAATTATCAGGAAATCTATTTATGTCTACGAGAGTATTAATATATATATATATATATATATATGGATGTGAGCATACAAAGGTTTGCGTTAATGTCAGCAATTTGAAAATAAATTTAATTTGGTAGAATTTTAATCGACTGAAATTTCTTTTCATATATATATGTGTGTATATATATATATATATATATATGTGTGTGTGTGTGTGTGTGTGTGTGTGTGTGTGTGTGTGTGTGTGTGTGTTAGAATATAATTATCATACAATGGTTTGTTTCCGCATATATTTGGCTAAATTCATTGTTTGCGTGTACATCTTATTCCAGGAATTTTGTACACCGATTAACTTATACTAGAATCCTAAATCTAATTTGCATAATTAAAAGCTTTCTATGCTAATTATTGTAAATTATAGTTTGTCGTTGTAATGTCGACTGTTTCTTTTTTTTTTCTTCCCATAAACTCAGTTATTTGTCACTTTGATGTTTAAGCTTTTGATAGTATAATTTGGAAGGCTCAGCGTCAAATAATACCAGTACGGCAGCATCTGTCTGATTTTAACCGACTCACATGACCTTTTTAATCCTATTGGATTGGGCGGTTATTACAGACTGCCATTTCCAGACTTTTGCCCTCTTAGGTTGACTATGCACTTAAGCTCAAAGCTGTGTGCCAATTTGCGCATGCGTAATAACATACTGTTATTCAAAGTAATGTGCACATAAACATATATCCTTATTTATAAGAACTCTGGTAGTTATATCCGTGCATTCATACATATAAAGCACTCCCACCTTCAAGTTTAAACATCTACAGTTTCAGCATGAAACTGAAATCTATTAATTTACAGTTTCTATACTGAATGAGCTATAGCATTATTAACGCCTTGCTTTGGAATCAGTTCTGTACAAATTCACAAGTAGGTACACGTGAACAAACGCCTGGGGTAAATTTATTAAGAAGGAAATATACGTTGACAGAGATTATATCTACTATCATTAACTTAGTATAGCCCAAAGCCAGAAGTGTGAGGCAATTCAGTGGGAATCAAATACTGTAGAAAATGTATGTGATATTATTTTGCTAACCACTGCTCCATGACAACGTAGTTGTTGCTGAAACAAAGGAATTAAAATTTGTGAATGATACTCTGTCTTTCTTTGCACCAAGCATAAAGTGATGATTCTTTTTATCGTTCTTATTTGATGTTCTCTTCTTTTTTTCTTCTTTTTCTTCCCATTTTTGTTTGTTTACTTCTTTCTTAATATTTATTTGCACAAAAGTGAAATATGAGCCATGAGAGATAAAATGGGGTATAGGAAAAACTGTTCTTCTTTAGTCTTATTTGAACCTAGCAAAGTTCACTCTTTCACCCATTCATACAAATAATAATGCTTTCATCATAACATCAAAATTATTCTTGGTTGTCGTACGACAGTCACCAAAACACCTCATTTCCTCAATGAAAATCCTAACACTTAACTGTACATTTTATTTTTACTCTTAATTTAACATTTGACGTCATAGAACCGCACTACTAATTTACAACCTGTGTCCGCTATTCGGTGATTGTTATCGTCACCGATTGTAATGTTTTTTGTTAACACAAATATATCACTTTTGATGGTGGATGTCTTTATGTTAACGTCCCTGAAATCACCCTAAATATAGCTCATGTAAGCCGAAAGCTTAGAACCAGCGTAATAAAACAATATCTAAATGTTGGACAATTTTTGTCTTTATTTCCACCAGAAATTAAAGCCAAAATACTATGTTTAGAACGGTTCATATATATATATATATATATATATATATATAACAGCTACAATCTCCAAGAATTTAAATGTAAAGTCAGTAGTCATCTCCTACCTCACTAACCTGCATCCTCTCTCTCATGTTCCTTTCTTCGTCTACTCCACATTCATCAGTATTCTCATCCTTCTCTTACCAACTTCCTAATACTCTCTATAACCAGTCACTTTTTCTCATAACTTTCCTCCTATGTAAGTCGCTGAAAAGCCTTGCTTGGGGCGATAAGTGGATGCGTCTAGCCACACTGATGAGCTGTGATACAGCGAAACAAGCTTGTATGTGGATGACTAATATATATATATATATATATATATATATGAAGAAATATTTGCAATCAAGTCTTTGACTTGCAACTTTCTTTCTGTGGTGTGTTGCAGTCAAAGATCTATATTTTGTTCGAAGTAGCGGCTGTACAGAAGGCGCTCAATATATTTATGCACCTTCGTTACAAGCAAATATCCTTGAACATTAGAACTGATTTCTTCTGTCAGTAAAAAATCAGAGCAGACATTTCGGTGTTTTGTCTATGTTGCTTTTAAATCTATGTTCGACTTAAAACTATCGAATGTTCATAAATATGAATATACTAAGCTCGCTTATGCGGTTACTTTGCTATAAGGATGCAATTATAGTGTTAATCTTTATGTTCAATTCATTCTTTCAACATCTTTGAGAATTAGCGAAGAAAGAAGTGTCCGATAGCTGGTTTGACAGTTGGATCTTTGACTGCTTAGAATTTACATTTAAACGACTTACCTAAAATGACTCTGAATTTGCACCATACATCTATGTACACAACAGTATTTGCATTTTTGTGACACGATGGAATCCGGTTGAGACCGAGACAAGGTCGCATCAATTTACAGTCTTATTAAGTAGATATATTTGTAAGTTCTCCGATAACAGTTTCTTTTCACACACACACGCTTCGTTTGTGGAACTCTCTTCCGCTTCCGTATTTTCAGTCAAAAGTCAACTTTGATTTTTAAAAATTTAAATGCGACGTCAACCGTTATCTTCTCTCTTCCTCAAAAGATATATATATATATATATATATATATATATATGTGTGTGTGTGTGTGTGTGTATATATATATATATATATATATATATATATATATATATATATTAATTTGTAAAGGAAAGAATGTATTTTTCCATGAGGAATTCTTTTCGTGACAGCACTCCATCAGAAAGAAATTGTTGTCAAAATTGGTGTCAAAATTTTCCGTAAAATATATTAAAAGAGGAGGATAGACGTTGCAATTTAGAAGTAAAACAATTCAACAATAAAAGAAAAGTAGTTGCCCAAACAGAGTATAAAAAAAGAAAAAATATTCACAAACTTACAAATAAACTAAGAGAGTGAATAAAATTCTCTTTTTGTTTGCACAGGTCCGTTGATGTAACTTGATATATACCGCTTTAAGTACAAGTAAAAAAGTACACAGTAAATGGTGTATGAAAAATAGTAAAAAAGCTATATGCTGACAAATTCGGATTTCTATTCTCTTAATGTGTGTTGTGGTTCAATGGATATCGGCTCGGAATGAGAAATCGGACTCCAGTCGAATTCGTTTCATTCATTTACACGCAAATACATTTGGAAAAGTATTACTCTAGCTCTTCTGCTTCGGTCTCTTGGTTGAGTATCAGGGCAGATTGGATTCTAAAGCCTTGGCTGGTAACCACTCTATCGCAGAAAGTAATTACTGCGGGCAAATCTTCTGCCTAGTCAGTCATGCCGCAAAAGCGATATGATCACCCAAGCGTGTATCACGTATGCCAGTTGACTGACTGAATCTCTGATTGACCCATCCCACATATTCAGCGTCACACTGACGCTATAGAAATATTTTTAAAGTGAGAAAGACCATCTTTAGTAAAAGAGGGAAACACCGATCTGGCATTAATTCTTTGTTTAAATATTTTCGTTGTAGATACCACAGAAACATTATTGATGAACTTAATAATTCAAGCTTTGGCATAAGGTTTATTCCCTTAAAGCCAAACGGGCTCCTCCAGTCCTTTTTGTCGAGTTGTGTTTTTCCTTCGTTTATCAGGGGGTAGGTTGCAAAATATTAAAATTGGATCCTGTTTTCTGGCTAAAAGTATATTTATAAAATATGAGTCGAGTAAATTATTTATGTATTTCTCATCGTGATAACGCCTATATATCGGTTGTCTCTTGCCAATATTAGAAGCAAGTTGGCCTTTCTTTGATATTGTTTGCTTTTCTCGTTATTTAGCAACAAATCGGTTGCAATTTGAAAATCGTACTAATTTGAAATATCAAAATTATCTCATCTTTGTTAGCTGTAAATGTTTTGGTTTTGAAAAAAGTTATTAGATAATCAGTTAACTGCCATACGTCATATACACTTGGGCGATCATGACTCAAAAGACACTTGACTGACTGGGAAATAGCTTTTTTTTGCAGTAGGTTGCTATTAGTTTCTACGGTAAACTAGTTGCCAACCAAGGCTAGAGAACTCAAGCTGTTCTGTTATAGCTCGAGGAAAGAGATTGATTTGCACCTTTCTCAAGGGTATTCGTGCGTAAGTGAATGCAACGAAATCAACTGGAATTTAAACTGGGCACTCGGATTTCTCGTTTCGAGCCGATATCTACTGCATTTCAACACAATTAAAGAAACAGATATTTAATTTCTCCAGCGTCACTTTAACAGAGATGGAAAAACGTGTTCTTTATAGAGAGTTGGATTTTTATGTTCCTACTAACAAAGTAAGTAAAGAACAAATTTTTGCTGAGTTTTAACTTTAGTTCTCTCAATTGAACTTGCATAAACATTTTTTTCTTGATAAAATTTATTTTTATGCAATATCAGATTATCTGAATTATATCGCGAATATTCATCTCTTTCCGATAGTCGTTATTTTCTTGCTTAGCAGAGGGTCTTCACCAAGACCATCAAGTCATTAAAAACCAGAAGTGATATTTACGTCATTAAGTCTGACAAAGGCACTGGAGTGGTTGGTCGTTTTGAATAGTCAGGACTACTTTGGAATTCATTTTACTTGATTCCTCTAAATTTCGGAAGATTAGTCCTGTAAATACTTGTGACAATATGAAAAAATAGTGGTGAGAACAGAGAAAAATACTCTCAGTATATGAGAGCAACCTTGTTTCTTAGTGTGCAATTGTATTAGACCTTTTGGTTTTCAACGTCCACTGATGTAAGATTTACCGAAAGTACATAGGGATGATGTACCTCTTACATCAATTTTGTCTATGGTTGATTTTGTACAGCATGAATTGGCCAAATATTTGGCTGAAACACTTCAAACAGTTTCTGATTTATTTTCTACTCATTCCATTTCAGACTCATTTAAGTTTTCTGAAACTGGTTCCGAGAACAAAGTTTTACTGTCTTTTGAAATTGTTAGTTTGTATACTAATGTTCCCCTTCAAGATTCTTTAAATATACTGATGCTCACTATAAATGTCACCTGGATTCTGCTCTAATTTCAGAAACTTTGTTTTTTGCAATTTATGCGTATAGCATAATTTTTATTAAGTTTATTTTCGATGATACCATATATGCTGAAGTCGGTAGAATTTCGACAGGTAGTCGCTTGGGTCCGGTATTAGCCAAAATGTTTTTGGTTTCCACGATAACGTTTTATTTGAAAAACACCGTACACCCGGAATGTATTTATTTACGTCGCTGATATGCTTTCCAATTTTGATTCCATAGAAGAAACTGCAGCTCTTCATACCAAACTCAATTTCCTTTATCCATCTTTGGAATTTACTGTAAAAGTGGAAAATAATTATACTTTGCCTTTTTTAACATTTGTGTTAAACGCAGAGACGGTTTATTCATCGCATATGTTTATCACAAACTGTCTGTAGACTACTTGGAATTTACTTGCTCCTAAGTTCCCTAAAATTAACCTTATTTCGACATTAGTCTATTGCGCCTTGATGGTTTTCCTTCTTGTAGACTTGGCAAAGAACTTGAGAACATTCATCATATTTCAACTGACCCCATAAATGTTATAAATGCCCCCTTGCCTTTTCAGTTCGATATTTATGCTCTGTAAAATCAAGTCTTTGTTCACTTCAAGTATGTAAAGGCTTGTCTTTCGTAGTTTTATGAAACTGCGATAACATTGCCATACACGAACTTTAGAGAATGTTTTCTTTTAACACGACGACACACTGCCACACTAGGAGCAAGACTTGCGAGCTTATCTGAATGAGAAATTGCAAGGACGCTTTCTAGAACGAAGAGGTGCAGTCAAATTCCCCACCACCACTTAATTTTTCTCGATGTAGAATAGCTAATGAATGTTGTGTATCGCGGGAAACGGTCTACATTGGCAGCTCATAGGCAAGAAATTGCAAATACATGTGCAGTAATCCTACTGATTACTTTGGCCAACGTTACCTAAGGAGTAGTTTACCGTACAAATCAATTTCAAGAAGCTAAAGAACACCATATTGAGAATCTTTTCTGCTGGTAGAGTTCCAAGGTAAATTGTATTAATCGCGTGATGAATAAATAAATTTAGTATTGCAATCTCTATGCAATTTTTTCCGTTTCCTGATCAGTGTATACTTTTTGGAAGCGGATTTTATATATATATATATATATATATATAAATGCCTCTGTGTGTGTGTGTGTGTGTGTGTGTGTGTGTGTGTGTTAAGATGTAATTTTCTTGCTGTCTGATATTCACCAGGTGTATATTATTTTGCACAGTTTTGAACATAAGTAAGACTTCTGCACGATCCAACACATAAACGCAAGAATACTTCTCTCATACACATAGTGAGACGACTGATCAAACAGCCGCACATATGCATATATAAATATATGCATGTCTGCAAATGTGTGCACAAAACAAACAAACAAAAAGCAGTTAGTTAATCAGCAACATTCGATATGTCGGCCATATTAAAATGACGTCAGTATTTCCATAGCGACACAAGAAATGGCTGCCATTCTCCATTACAGTGCACGTGGTGTATGTATTGAACTGTAATGGCGGTAAAAGTGTTTGTGTAGATGTCTTCGTTCATTGCATGCTCCAGTCTCAACAAAACCGCGTTCAACCACACGTACAAAACTGCGGTAGTCACGATAGACTATAAAAATCATATAAATGCTTTCTGTTGGTATTTTGTTCTGATGACTAAAAAGAGCAGCTGTAGAAGTCAAAAGGGAAGAATTGTTTTGCCTGTAGTTCTTTTTATGTCTATTTTCTTTAATATTCTCTTGTTTCACTTTTAACGTTGCATTTCTGATCTTTTTTGGCAATCATTTATATAGACCTGTTTGCATTTATCTTAAACGGAATGTAAAATGTAAGAAGCAATTTATTTTAGCTCGTTGGGATTTGCTTTTAATGACAGTCTGTGGCTTTCCTGTCCACATTTCTTCTGTCGAATGTGCGTTGTATTACAATGAATATCGCTTCAGAATGTGAAATCACAGAGCCGAGTTCGAATTCCAGTTGAATTTGTTGCATTATCTTATGCGGAAATTACCCAAGAAAACGTACCAAGCCGTCACTTCTTCCTCCAGCTATAGGTTAAATAGCGGGGAAGGTTGGCTTCTCTAGCCTTGGTTGGCAACCGACGCAAGTAATGGCAAAATAATGCGGGAAAATATTCGAACCAGCCAAGCGTGAATCCCGTATGGCACTTAACTGATTGACATTTGTTCTAAATTTAATTTTTTATTTCTTTCCTTCCCACCTCATTTTCCAATTTTTTTATTATTCTCTTATGCATCAACACCTTCCTTAATAACTTATTTGCCATTTTTTCCTTGACCATTCCTTCGGTTTTCTATTTTCTCCATTGTTGGTTTTTTCTCGTTCACACTTTTTTCTTGTAATTATGATTGATTTAATTCTATATTCCTTTCTATAATCAGTTACTGTTTATTTTTAATCCACTTGTCAGTTTTCATTTTTGTCATTCTTGTAATTCCTTCTCGATTCTGTCACGGTTTTGTTTTTTCTCAATGATTCTTTTTTATTTAGCATTTTCAAAACTGCTTCTTTGCTCTAATTGATGCCTTAGTTATTCACATCACGTTCTTATTTTTTCTTCTGATGCTTCTCTTCTATAATTTCTTTCCTTTTATCTGTACTTTTACTACTTTTTTATTATTTAAACGTTTTATCTTCCTTCCTTCGTTTCTTTCTTCTTGCTTTTCTTTCCTTTTTTTTTGTCCTTCTACAGTTAAATATTTTCTTTTCTTTCTACTCTTTCTTCCTTCATTTTGTCTACGAATGCTTTCGTTAGTTTTTCCTGCTTTTGTGCTTTTAGTTTTTCTGTTCTCTTTATATTAATTCATTCATTTCAATAGAGTAATCTAAAACCAAGATCAATAACTGCCTTCATTTCATGCAAAGATACGCAAATACAGCTCATTAACTGTCATAATGAAAAATACCACCTGACTGAATTCTGATGCATCCTTAAATGTCCGAACTGAAGTTGACAAGTTACATTTAACACATTATCAACTGTCACTTCTGATGATTTAAAATAAAGAGGCGTTTTCCTTTACCGACTGTAAACTTTTATATTAGTTTTCTTCTTTTTTAATCAGTAACACCCAAGACAAGGCAGTAAAGCCACTAGGACACAAGAGGTTACGGAATGTGGAAGAATTAGGAACCAAAACATTAATAATGAGCGGCAACAAAGAAAAATAATCAGGATGACAACAGATAGCGATTAACATTGCATTTAAATTTTTACAGATTAAAACTGGCTAGAAAGCATAGAGCCGGAAGATAGTTTCACATGCGTGAAGTGAGAGAAAAGAAACTGTTGGCATAGAAAATACAGCAATGTTCAGCCAACTCAACTGTATATATTTCTTTTTCATCATATCACCCCGAGCAAGGCGGTAACGCCACTGATGTGCAGGGGGAGGGGCTACGTAAGAGTGAAAAGATTAGAAAAGAGAAAGCCGGAAACCATATCCTAAACAGGGAACAAGGAATGAGCCTCTTCACCTGTTCAATAGACATGGGTGGAGTGTGAACCGGGCGATAGTTTAGTCTATCTACTCCAATTGAAAAACATAAAGAAAGAAAAGAGTAAAAAGATTGGAAAAAAAGCCGGAAACCACATACTAAACAGGGAACAAGGCTCTTCACCTGTTCAATAGACGTTGCTTGAGTTGAAATAGTTAAAAAATCAACATCAATCTCACACAGTAAAATACCATTATTATGCCATACTGACACTGGCTAATATTTATGCTAGACAAATCAGTACTCCCCTTGAAATATTAAACATCTTTATCTAACAATAGCTACTGTTATAGCCATTCAAGTAAATGAACATTATTTAAAATTTAAAATTTAGCTGACATTCTGACGCCAGTCTAGTATTGCGCTTAAATTAAAAGGTCTCGGCAAAGTAGCAAAAGCTGATCTGCACAAATTCCATGAAATATTGACACAGGGAATCTACATTGCAGTAGTGGGAAAGAGACTGAAGCTGGGCCGCCAGATCAAGACCAATAATATTACTGATTTCTTTTTGGAATTTATCAAGGGGTTCAAGGTAAATAGCAGAGGACCGGGGTTTTATGTGGCAGTAATATTCGAAGCATGAACGAATGGTAGACTTATTAACATGTCAGATAGATTCTGGAGGGAAAAAATTTCTCGTACGACACTGTGAACCGTCTTTCTTAGCAGCTGACCTAGCAATATAGTCACGAATATAGTCATTCCACTTAATATCAGCTGAGAATGTTAGACCGAGAATCCACATCAAGTCAATTTTCTGATGGTTAGCTTCATCCATACTAATAGAAGGCAGAGAGGAGACTGAGATGATTAATGAAGAGGTTTAATTTTTGAGGCGGTAAAATTACCAAGCTATCTGTTGCCCAAATAAACGACGGACTAAATGTTGTTTTGGACACCAGCTACCATTTTGACCTTGTCGGACTGATCAGACTTACTGTCGAGGCAGGAGGAAATGCTTGGGTCATCACCGTAGATATCAAGTTGAGAGCTGATGTTATCGAGAAGATCGTGAAAATTTAAAAAATGTTGGACAAGGTTGGAGCCCTGGGGCACATCCGCGTTAGTACAAAAGGATCTAGATGAGTGGCCGTTCATGATGATTTTCATTTCACGATTTGAAAGTGGATCAGTTCAGAAATATGTCCGGAGTCACCGTAAATTTACAACTTGTGGCGAAACCTCTATATCAAATTCTGTCAAAGGCTTCTTCGGCATCCAATGGCTTCACCGTTTGGGTCTAGAGCATGTTAAACACTTTCTGCAATTATTAT
The DNA here is from genome assembly GCA_037127315.1 of Ascarosepion bandense. NCBI lineage: Eukaryota > Metazoa > Mollusca > Cephalopoda > Sepiida > Sepiidae > Ascarosepion > Ascarosepion bandense. The sequence continues at coordinate 2,350,119 of JBBBDQ010001454.1, read as the reverse complement.
GAGTACATCAACATTTGACCTGGAGTAACTGAAGCCTTATCGGCATTGACTGGGCTCTAGAAGATATCGAAAAAGCGGTAGAAGTCTAATAGGCTGATAGTTGGAAGGATCGAATTCAAAATAGGCGTTAAATTTAACACGTTGGTAGTCTGATAAGTTAGCTACAATGGGACGTTTGATGAAATTGGATAAATTATAGATGTTTACATAAAAATAATTTCCGATTCATGCAGTCAGTTAAGTGTCATACGTGATACCCATTTCGGCGATCTTGTGACTGGGTAGAAGATTTTCCCGCAGTAGTTTGCTATTACTTTCTGCGATACCAGATTTCTGCGATGCCAAACAAAGTTATAGAACCTACGCTGTCTTGCAATTTAACCAATAGAGGGAGGACGAAATGACGGATTCATAAATTTCCCAAAGGTATTTGCATATAATTGAATGCCACAGATTCAACTGGAATTCGAACTCAGCTCTCCGATTTCTCGTCCCGACCGATATCCACAACGCGCATCTGCATGCAAGACGTTAAAAATTCTTTAATTTCACCGAATACGGCAAACACACTTTTTCCAGTCTTCGTCAAAATTGATGTATAGTTGTTTAACATCCAACCAAGGAAATTACAATGATGTTCTTAAGAAAGTGTATCGAAAACATTTTCACTCGTAGACTTAATCATATCTTAAACCTATTGCTATGTGAATGAACAATGTTTTGTGCAAAGTAAATTATTCTTTGTGTAAACTAATGCTTTGCATGTAAATTTCTTGTACGTCACTGAATATACATTTCTTTCTTTATTTTCTTTAAATCAGTTACGAAATTATTTTTCTATTTATTTTTTAAGCATTATGTATTAATTATTTGTTTAAACATTTTTTCAATAGATACTCGTATGCTCTGCTTTTTTTTTAATTAAACAGTATATCTATTTATACATACTGGCCTGAATAATCGAGAAATCTTGTTAAGAAATATGAGTCCTCCGGTAAGATTCTATTTGTCTCCCGTTGGGGAAACCATCTTGAAATCTGACGTGTCTTAATCTCTCGAGCAGATAAGTTGTCTTTGTTTACATTAGGATACGAAAACAGAGCATATATGAATATTTGAAAAGTCGCGAAAATGTGTGTTTAAAGCATTATTCGGATATTGTTTTACTCTTACGTTAAAATGCGTCAGATCTAACAAGATTTCTCGATTATTTGAAACAGTAGATTTAAATAAACATACTGTTTAATTATAGAAAAAAGCCTTTACGTGTATCAATTTATTTCTTTATAAATTGAGCGGTATTCTTGGGTCGAGCGATATTATGTGGAGAGACACCAATAGCGTCGTACTGCACCGGTTTTCTATTGAATAAAGGCTTTCTTAAGGTCACTGATGTTTCGTCTTCCTACTATTTTGAATTGCGTTCAAAATTCATAAAGCTTCTTATTTTATGAAAGTTTCTAAATTATATTTCAAATCTTCTATCTTCTTGATTTCCATCCATCTCTTATTCTTTCTTCCACATCATCTGTATCCTGTTTTTCTCTCTCACAGTAACCCACAGCGCACCCGTAGCGATCCTGCCTTATTTGTGGTGAAATGATAATTGAAAGAAAAATTATCTCGCTTCTATAGCTTCCTGTACTATGCAATGATTTGCTGAACTGATAATTGTATAGTGTCGTGCTATAGACGTGGGATAATGTTCATATTTATTAATAGATACTTAATAACTCAGTTATATTACATGGGACACTGTTTTATTAACACTAGATAAATATTTATTTACTAGCAGTATAGCCCGGCATTGCACGGGTGTAATGAAAGCTTTAAAATTAATCCATGGTCCTGGAGCACAGACTCTTTGGACGTTGGCACGAAAGACTAAAAAGCAATGGTTGTTTCCAGTTAAAGCGAAACCGTAGACTGAAAGAAAAATGAATGGATGTAAGTCAAATTTTGATTTCCTGGTATCGATATCAAATTTTTTGCACTATTGTAATAACTTGAAACTTCTGAATATCGTTTCTTATGACTTTGTCTATTTGTGTATCAAACTGGATTAAAATCGGACCACTCCTTCTATAACCCGATGTTTTCGATTATGGATTTTCGATATTTATCGGGTGATTCTCGACACAAAAACCTAGCTAAGAACACTCGCAGACACTTATAGTACAACTGCGTAACTTTTCAAGAAAATCGGTTCAGCCGTTTCGGAGTCTATACACACAGACACACACACACAGACAAAGTTCGATTTATAAATAAGATTAGATTTAGATGCGTGTGTACATACGTGTATATGTATATTTATATTTACTGATATCTATATATATTTATATTTACTGATATATATATATATGTGTGTGTGTGTGTGTGTGTGTGTGTGTGTGTGTGTGTGTGTGTGTCTGTTTTCGATGCTATTTTTTATCATATTTGATAGAAGATACTCATATGTTTAGCGGATACTCATATCGCTATCGCTTTGTTTACTTATTAAATAGAATATATTTCGTCTATCTGCTTGAATGTCCGAGAAATCTCATAAAAGAAGGATTTTGTTTTTTGGAAGGATTTGAAGCTACGAACCTCAAAGGGAAATACAGTTAGCACGTCACGTCTTAACCAACTTGAGCACAAAGTGACGTCTGTCAGACGAGACCAAATTTATATATATATATATATATATATTAATCATATCACCCCGGGCAAGGCGGTAAGGCCACTGGTGTGCAGGAGGCTACGTAAGAGTGAAAAGATTGGAGATGAGAAAGCCGGAAACCACATCCTAAACAGGGAACAAGTGATGAGCCTCTACATCTGTTCAATAGACGTGGGTGGAGTGTGAACCGGGCGATAGTTCAGTCTATCTACTCCAATAAACGTCTGTTTTTTTTAAAGGTGTATTAAATCTACTGTTCTACTCTCTCGAGAAAACTTTATAAAAAATGTGCTTCCCGGCAGGGTTCAAACCTAGGTCCACCTTTGTAGAAGTAACCACTGTTTAATCAAGCGTAGTTTAAGCCCTTCGGCTTCATAGAACCCCACCGGAGAGCAAAATTCTATTAACATTTTAAAGGAATGTTTATTCCTTTGTTTAGATTTTCTAGAAAGCTCATATTGTGCACAAAAATACACACACACACACACACACACACACACACACACACACACACACACACACACACACACACACATATGCAATATATATCCATTCACTTGTACATTATTGCCTTTTGTAAACGATAGTTACTGGATTAATGCGCAATAGGATATATATATATATATATATATATATACTGGATTAATGCGCAATAGGATATATATATATATATATATATATATATATATACTGGATTAATGCGCAATAGGATATATATATATATATATATATATATATATATATATATATATATATATCCTATTGCGCATTAATTCAGTAACTGTCGTTTACAAAAGGCAACAATGTACAAGTGAATGGACATATGTTGCACATATTTTTATGAACTGAAATGTGTGCGAAACATCGGCACTCACCCTATATAGTGTACATGGAAAATCAAGTAAAAAATGTCGTCAGTAGCTTGAAAAACATGAATTCATTGCTGACAAAATAAGATTATATATAGTGTTGTAAACCTACTGCGTAAAGTTTTAAAATATAAAATAGAGAAGTCTAGATATAATAATATGAAGAAAGTGCGCCTTGGCTACACGAATGTACGTCAGCTGTAGCTGTTAAAGAACAGAGTCTATTGTTACTTTTGTTGAAACTAAAGCGCTAACTCTCCAAAGTTTTGAATGTAGCTGCCAGAAATCATTCCAAAAGCTGAATAGAAATGCGCTGGAACTTGCGGCTTTCAGTTAATAATTGTTTTCTGACTTCCTGTTGAATACCTGTTTGACATATATTCTGTGTGTTAGCATTTGATACTGAATTTTTGGAATATATTTTTTTAATTATACTACAGAGTGTTATATTGATCATTTCATTTAATCAATGATAAATTTCTTTTTAAAAAAGGCCAATAATTAGTATACTTTGCCCTTCTATATTTGTTAAAAGTTCTATAGTAACAGTCTTTTTTGTTGCGACGTCACATATGTATGCCCTAAATATATGAAGTCTGTGACAAAAGCTATTGACTAAGCGCAGTTGCATTTTGTTTTTAGCTTTCATAATTTAGGTCGATTTATTTCTAACTGTACTTATATATATATTGTAATTTTGTTATTTTTTGTAATATATATATATATATATATATATATATATATATATGGTGTGTGTGTGTGTGTGTGTGTGTGTGTGTGTGTGTGTGTGTGTGTGAATTAAGGTTTATTCTAGCGGCAATGATTATCTCAAACATTTTAATTAAATAATATGGACAGATTACTACTATGAATTTTTTTTTGTTTAATTAAAAGATATATTTATTTTTTTATTTTATATTATTTTCTTCCCGAGTACTTTCGAATGTTGCTGCATGCGTTTTCCATGACTGCTCTATGTATACGCAAAGGTTTGTTTCTTTTTTTAATTCTAGCATTCTCATATTTTATGGAACCAAGTCTCTCAAAGTGAAGTTATATAAACGTTCAAACTGAAATTTATATTTTTGTTAAACACACATCAATATACGGTCTTTTATGAAGAAGGACATTATCTAAAGTAGGCAATTATTTAACATTTACGTTAATTATTTATTGTCTTTGGGGGATGTTTTAATAAAAGAGAAACCGGCAACAGTAAATAATGTATATTTTCCCATAAGAGACTCTACATTTAAGTGTTTTTTAATTATTGTAAATATAAAATTATACAGTGAATGCAGTTACCCATGGATTAATACATTTCCCAAGGGTAATTGCATTTACTTCCACGCAAATATCATTGGGAAAGTTATTAATCCATCTCTTCCTTCCACCTATGGATCAAAGACCAGGACAGATTGAATTCTATAGCCCAAGGAAAATAATGGCGACCTACTTGGGGAAAAATCTTCTGCCCAGTCAGTCATATCTCTTTCGAGAAATTATCAACCAAGCGTTTATCAAGTATGGCACTTAACTGACTGAGTGTACGTAATTTCGCCGAAGTGTAAACAACTTCGTTTTTCATAGCGTTAAACATGTCTGATTTCGTGCCAAAGAATGTGTATTTGTGGGAAATTTTACTGCACTACTTTATTAAAAAGAAATGTGTTACTAACGAACATGGAATTCCTGTTGAGACTTACGTCGACCATGCTCTATCAAATACAACATATTGGTTTAGAGGCTTCAAAAATAATGATTTTGATGTTGAAGATAAAGAACGCTTTGTGGCAACGAAAAAGTTTGAAGACGAAGAATCGGAAGCATTACTTCATAAAGTTTCATGTCAGGTGCAACCTGAACTTACAGAATAATTAGAAGTTGATCACACAACCGTTTCAAAACGTTTGGAAGCATTAGGAATTATTCAAAATCAAAGACATTGGGAGCCATACCATTTGAAGCTGAGAGATGTCGAATGGCGTCTTGCCACGTCAGAAAATAGAAGGTCTTTTGCATCGTATCCTGACCGGCAATGAAAAGCAGATACACTACGTTAACTCTAAGCGTAAAAGATCTTGGGGGTAAATCAAGCTATGCATCAACATCGGCGGCAAAGCCAAATATTCATGGATTGAAGCTTCTGTTATGCATTTAGTGGGATCAGCGAGATGTAGTCTATTATGAGCTGCTCAAACCGACCGAAACAGAAGATTGCTATCGAATACAATTGATGCGTTTGAACCGAGCATATAAGATTAAAATTAGCTTTAAAATTAGGTCTTTAATTGTCATATTATAACCAAGTATATATATATATATATATATATATATATATATATATATATATATATTTAGTATATCGAGGCAGCAAGTAATTTTCTAGACATATTCTATTAAATATAAGAGACAATGAATGTCTATTATGGTTAATCATGAGCCGTTCTAAACGTCGTATTTTTGCTTTAATTTCAGTTGAAAATAAAGACAAAAATTCTCCAACATTTGGATAATTATTTATTGGTTTTCTTCTAAGCTTTCGGCTCACATGAGCCATCTTCAGAGAGGTAGTTTAAACTGAAATATTATAAAATCCACCATCACCGACGATTTTATTTTGTGTTGACATAAAACTCCGCTTGGCAACGGCAATAGTTACCAAAAATAATAAACGCAGTTCTTAAGTTTGCGATGCGGTTTTATGACGTCACACCGCGGGATAGCGCGAAATGACAACAAAACCATCTAGTCAAATGCAATGTAATATGTTATTTCCTGTTTTAAAGTTGATTTTATTGAGTGTTGGTTGTTTTGATTTGATGTACATGGCCTCCAATATCTGCAGGTTCCTCTTACTGTGTGTATGAGTAAGGATCACCGTATTGTTGACCAAAATCTGTCTGATATTACCTACATGTTTATGTTTTTCAGAGAAATGTTGTTTAATAGTACTCTGATCAGAAAGATGACATGTAAGTCTACGGGAGAGCGTGGTTGTGGTAAAACCAATATATGTACTAGGTTTTTGAGTAGTATCAGAGATGCAATCTCTGAATGGGCATGTAAATTGGTACACTACATTGGTTTTTTGTAAAGAATTTAGTTTAGTGCCTGTTGGGTTATTATAAACTATGAGGTCAATTGTTTTAAACTTTTTATAATATATAATGAGTTTAATTTGATTATTACTATCCACTGGTTTAACATTTCTACGTATTATGTTTTTGAGAGTTTTTTCATCTTGTTTATAATTATTATGTATTTGGTTGCAATAGTATAAGTTAATAGTGTTATGTTTATTTTGATGTAAACCATTATTATTAATATTATCATTATTGTTAGAGCTATTGTTAAGTTTGTTGAGATACATTTTAATTTGTTGATCAATAACGGAGTTAGGAAATCCATTATTGACTAGTGTTTGCTTAATGTTGTGTAATTCTTTATAAAATATAGATTTGGAAGAAGATATCATTTGTGTGCGTTGAAGTAAGTTTTTTATAACAGCTAACTTATATCGTTGGGGACATTCACTATTATAATTAAGAAGACACGAATTTATGCTAGTTGGTTTCCTATATAGAGAAGTAGTAAATTTATGTGTGCTAGAATCAATGAATACATCAAGGAATGGGAGTTTGTTATTAATATTAAGTTCTAATGTAAATTTGAGGACGGAGTGACTTTCAAATTTGTTTTTAAGATATTTAATTTGATCGATATTCTTAGCTAAAACAAAGATGTCATCTATATATCTTACATATATAGAGGGTTTATTGTTGTCATTAATTATTTTATTTTCTAGATTTGCCATATAATAATATAGAAATATATATATATATATATATATATATATATATATATACGACATTTCAATTTCCTTTATATACCTCATATCGCTCTAATTAACAGCCATCGAGCTCTCTATATGGATTTACCAATTAATATTTAATATTAAGGTAATTTTGTTGGATTATTCTCACCTTTTACGGACTGACACCTATATATATATATATATATATACTGTTTCTTGCATTTATATGATAGTAATATTTAAATTTTTACACGTACACACGCACACACACACGCACACACACACGCACACACACATATATATATATATACTGCACTACTTTATTAAATATATATATATATATATATATGTGTGTGTGTGTGTGTGTGTGTGTGTGTGTGTGTGTACAATACCTAATTCGTCTATAGTTTAAATACACTTAACATACATTATTTTCGCTTACATATACTTAGATTCATAATAAACATCTAATGTTTTTATTACGCGTTGGCACACACACTTAAACAGACAGAAGTTTTTTTTCTTCTACATCTAATATTCATCCATTGCTTTATCACACGTGACGCGTATCTCACCAATGAAACCATAACTCAATCAACAGATTGTCTCTTGGATTTTTAAATCATTAGTCTTTAAAGAATCTCTGAAGAAGCTTGTTAAAGTGAAACATGTTAGATTAAAGACACTTTTTTACTTGTTCTTTACCTATTCTAATAACGTATATATTTATAACCTGATGTATTCAGATTATTATATTCTTATTTACTTCCTTGTCAATCGGCCATATTTTCTTTTCTAGTCTATAGAAATGGGGAAAATCTGCATGCTATTTTATAGCTTTGGAATCTCATGCACTAGAATTCAACGCTTTAGTTTCGAGATATTCTGAGTTGAGAATAAAACCGAGAAAAAAAACCCAACATAAATGCAATGTCCGGTAGCAAATATGCACCCTACATCAAATAAATCGCTTCAGAAGTCAAGTATAAATTTACAAAGGTCACTTCTCATATCTGAACCGATGAGAATAAAGTCAGTAACACATGATTTTGGGCTGGACAATATCAGTCCCTTTCACGCTCAAGGTCTGAGACATCGCCTTGAGTAAATATTTGCTATGTTTGAGAAGCAATCAAGTGCAAATCTTATGAAGGCGAGTTTGCTGGATATCTACAAAAACTTTACGGAAGTTTGTTTCTTCCCTATGTCCTATGAGTTAAAAGTTAATACACTGTCTTATACTTCAAAGTTAGACTGCAAATGATCAGCATTATTATAGCTACGATAAAAGTGGTTTGCTTTTTATTCTTTTCTTGTATTGTACCAAAGTGCGGACTTTTATTCTATTTCTGTACATCCTGTGCCACGTAATTTTAGGAATATAAAATAAGTTTTAGATCTAGAATGCTACGTTGTTCATGTCATTGAAGCACTAATGACTAACTATTTTTGTCGAAAATCAATGTCTACAAATAAAAATGTTCTGATAAAAATAACTTATTTTAATTTGTAACGATTTGTGCATTGAATACAGCTAAATATAAACGTGTTTACGCCCATATCACGTAGAAACACCGGTTCTCACCTGATCAATAAAGTTATGCAATGTCGAGCTTGGTCAATACCTAAATGAGTGACCGCTTGGGAATAGCAGGCGCTATAAAATTTTGATGTGCGAGTGGTGTATGGGTTAATTAGTAGGATTTGTATCAGTAAATTATTATAATTTCCCTAAGATTTCTACAACTTAAAAATATTTTCTGGTTTAAAAACAAAACAACTTAAGCTTAAACAAAAAACGAAAAAAATAAAATCATTTAATTCCCTTTTGTACAATTTTCCATTTGAAAGAAATTCATAAGTTTATAAAACTATAGGATGTAATGGTTAGCAAGCTTGTTTTGCTAGAATTACAATAGAGTAGTGGGCTCATTCCTCATTGGGTGCCTCATTTATTCGCCCTTGTGTCATACCTAAGTTGCACTTAGAAAATCACCGTAAGCATCTAAAACGGTGAAAAATGCTTTACCTTGCCTGAGTTTTCTCACATGGATTACCATAAATCCATTTCCTTAACTAATTGTAACGTTTCGAATCCTACTGTTTATTTTGTACTGTCTGTATTTACTTTATTGCTTTGTACGAGGAAAAAAATAATCCACAGCTTTGTCCAAAGCTTTGTTATGGCGAAAGTGCAGATAATTATTTGATTTAGCCTCATATAAATAAACAATTATTTTCTATTATTTAACATTCAGTGCTAACGAAAACAATAACTAGACTTTCATCTCACATATATTTGACGATTACTTCTAATTAATTATTTTTCTTTTATTATTTGAATAATTTCTGCTTATCATTTAAGCATGTGTTATTAGAATAATTATAATTACTATATCTACGGTTCTATCCGTTTAATCCAAGAACCCGTATACACCCCCTATATATATATATATATATATATATATATATATGGGCTTAGTAAAAAGAATTTAACTACACCTGCCCAGTTAAAGTGAAAAATTCTTTGAATTAAAACTATTAACCCTCTATCTCCACCACGATATCAAGCATTTTACAATAAAATACCTGCTTGCCAAAATATCTTTTATTAGTAAAACTACTGAAAAAAAACAACAATATTGGTGTTAAACATTATGACAACTCAACACTATATATACTGTTACGGATATAGATAGCCACACACACACCTACACACATATATTGAGATTGGTCTCCGCGTTGTAACAAGGAGATGGTCACATGGGAACCTAAAGTCAGTCTTGGGATAGCAGGTCAAGGTTGGTTAACCCATACACCCTTAGTAACAAATTTCTAGACAGGAAATAGACAGAGGCTAGACATGAGGTCGTGAAGCAGCAACAGCTAGAATCCGCGCCAAAGACAAGTCACATGGAAAGCAGAGATTGGAAATTAGTTGCAGATCAGATCTTGGGTTAGCAAGATACGATTACTGAGCGCTGATAACTTATAAATAAAAAGGAAAACGCATTTGAGATAATGGAGTAATTTGACCAATTCATCTTAAGCAACTCCGGATAAGAAAAACGAACTTATAAATTCTTATTCATTAAAACAAGAAGACGACGCCGAATCGTTTACCAAGGAAGAAGAAAGATAGCGACGAAGGTAAGAGAAGAGAAGAAACTCTAATGTTATTTGTATGTTGATTCTTATTTGTTAAAAGAAGAGAAAGAAGGCGAAGCCGAGTTGTTTATCAAGAAAAGAAAGAAAGATAGCGACGCAGAGAATATAACGTGTGAACGAAAAGATATTAAAGAGAAGAAAACGCAGAATTGTTTGAGTGCAAAAAATACGACGTTTGTTTGATATTTCAACAAATTTTATGCTGAAAATACGACAGCCAACTGAAAGAAAATAGAGACTGTCACAGATACATACATTTAACATGGACCGTGTTTGAGTCCGAAGTTATATAAAGAAAGAGGAAGAAAGAAAAGAAAAGACAGTAAAATAAGAGAGAAGGAACTGACATAAAGATAAGTTATTATATTCTTAGGCCCATGTTAGAACACGCATACACTTCCACGAATATTATGTTACCACAAACATCATATTTCATGTGCTCATAATTATATGGTTCTTCCCATTTTATTTTGTGTTAATCTCTTGCATTCGTGTTCGCCTGTATTCATTCATATTTGTTGATATCTGTCGTGAATTGTTATCTCGACTGAGTTGAGTATCCGAATATATGTTTTGAGGTTCAGATCATTGAACACTCTTATTCATACTCATATATATATATTATCTTTTAATATTTTGTTACTTATTGAAACTTTATATCAAATATCATTTCGCCTTGTCGTTCATCCTTTAATTTTTGGTCAGCGCATGTGTTGATATTGAAGCAGACCTGGGAAGATTACAGTTTGATTATATCAATCAAACAGCTATCTCACTTTCTTATTTTTGTTTATCATTGTCTATTTGTCATGATCTAGGAGAGATAACCCGCATCTGTCCATAGATGTGGAAATGTAAATATTCCCGAATGGACGTGTAATCACCTTAATGGTTATCGTCTAGGCAGGCATATAACAATATATATATATATATATATATATATATATATATATATATAGATAGATAGATAGATAGATAGATAGATAGATAGATACTTTATGAATTTAAGTGCAGTACTAGACTGAAAACAAATCACATTAATTTACAGTCGAATTGGCTATATATAATCGTAAGTTCTTTGCCAACAGTTTTTTCCTCGCACTTCTGCTTTTTATAACTCTCTTCTAGTCTCATACTTTTCGACCAACTTTTATCTTCAAAACTTTAAATGCAGTATCAATCATTATCTATTGTCTTCTAGTTCAATCTTCTATTGTTCTTGTTCCTTAGTAACGTTCTAATTCTTCTACACTCAGTAAGCAATATTGTCTTGTTTGAGGAAAATTCGATTCTATCTATCTATCTATCTATCTATCTATCTATCTATCTATCTATCTATCTATCTATCTATCTATCTCCAAATAGTAAAATATAAGTTGCAGCTTAACATACAAAATAAATAAAATGTTTAATATCAAAGTTGGCAGTGATAGTATATTATAATAATATTAGCATAATTATATTAAAATGATATTCAAAATCCTCTTCCGTATGAAACTCTGAGTCCCGCAGGTTGATTGGAATTTTGATAATATTGTGTTAACATTAGAACAATATATATATATATATATATATATATATATATATATATATATATATATTGTTCAGAGCCTTTGCCCTGACGATCCGTAGTGTGAAACCACGGTAGGTTTTGGCTCACTCTAGATTTTTGTGTGTTTTTGCTCTACTAATGTATCTTTTCTTTCGTACTTTGTATTGAGCACTTTTTCTTGTGTTTGGTTCCGTTTGGGGTTTTTTCTTTACTGCGGAGTATTGAATGTTTTGTTCTTGTTCCGCGGGTTTCTTTTTTTTCTCCCCATTTATCCGACGTCTTAGTACACCGGATTGTAACGGATTTAGGTTCTGTTTGTTAATGGTTTTTTTGGAGGTTTATTTTAGTATAAATTTACGGCCTACATACTTACAGAGTCTATATAGTAATTATATATATATATATATATATATATATATATTGTCAGGCCTACGATTGATAGTTGCCGCATGGTCGGGTCATTGGCTTTAAAACCGGTTCCACCTTGGTCTTTTTTTTTTAATGAGGAGAGTAGCTAGATACTCAGTAGAATTTTTAAAAATCTGCTCAAAGGGCGGTATGTATTCAATATTGTGATGACACGACATCTCTGGACAGATGACTTCCTTGACTGAAGTCAACGGTTAGGGTAGAACGTGTGCGTTAGCAAGATGTACAAGAATGTCTATCTGCACAACTCGCAATATATGGAAAAAAGTTCTCTGCCACAGTAGTTATACATCATTTAGATGCCAACCGTTTAGACTCTATATCAGTGACTCTAAAACTGAATTCATAGGCTTCAATCAGCAAGGCTCAATACAAACTGTCTCAGGCGAATCGATAAAATATAGAAAGCGAAATATATTCTATTCTAAAGAATGTGAAAATTTGCAAAGATAATGCTTAGGCCGTTTTGGATTACATAAATGTATTCAGAAAATCTATTTCTCAGACAACCACCAGCGGAGATTCTTTTGCGTTACTTTAGAGCTGATGTTAATGTATTGTGTTAATGACTGGACATCAGTTAAAACTGGATAGTCTAAAGTTGATAAAAATACTCTCGTGTGCTGAGAGACATACTTGATATCTCCTGGAGAAAATATTCAACTAAAACACAGCTCTATGTAGCCATCTTGTCATTTCTACAAAGCGCTTTACTGGTCATGCTGGCGTGCAAAACCTCGCGAGTTGGTCACTCAGCAACTACCTACAGAAACCATCTATATTATTGTACAAAATAACTCCCTAAAAACCTTCAGGGTTTGATGCAAGATTGTGATGGTCAGCATGGATGATATAAATGTCCGATGTAACTCGGTCATTTGCTGAGATGAACAGAAACTCTACAACCACAACCGGTCATGTGATGCTCACTGAAACCAGTTCGTTTAAACTTAATTTTTTTATTAATAGAAACTGGAAGAAAGAAGATTTTACATGTAAAAAAAAAAAGCAGAGATAAGTAAAGAAGACAATATAGATTACTTAACCTTTTAACATAATGCAAAGATTAAAGTATTATCATAATTGAGAAATTAATCGATAAAGTCAAAGAAAAATACAATAAGTGTTATTTGCTAAAACCGTCTGGATCGATATTTTAATAGAGGGTAGAAAGTGCAACACCAAAATCCGAATGCCCATTAGGATCGCGAAAGATAACTCCAGGAGCTATGAAAAGGCTACAGAGACAAAAGATTTTGTTAGTAACGTAAAAAAAAAAAAAATATAGTGTTTATATAATTTTTACCATATCGATTTAATTTATGACTAATACTTACCTTGATGCAATCAGAGTTGATATCAGTCTTAATATATGTGAATGATATACGTCTTATATCAATAAAGATATGCGTAAAGAATGAGACAGTCTGGTTTCCATTTGGTACTCATGTAACAGGAAACGTTCGTTATAAACAAAGAAAAGGGTACTGGGATGTTATCTAATACTATTCCTCTATGGCAGTGAATAATGGGCAATCTGATCACGGATAAAGAAGAGACGTACTGAGACGTGATTTTACGGAAGGATGCTGAGAATACAATAGATTTAACATATAAGCAACGACGAAGTTTTATAGAAAATGGAAATAAAAAGTATACTTATACTTAGAATCGGAAAGAGACAGTTAAAATTCTAGGACGCATAATGGGGAAAAGAAAATTTGACACTCACAGGATAAACTGAAGTCACGAGGGACGGAAAAACAGCGCATAAGCTACCTAACGAGCTAAGAAGTACAGGGTTTGCGAGAAATAGCAAAAAGACAAAATTTACTACCAGCTACGAAGGGAGAAAATTATAGAGAGCCATGATTGTCAACCTCTTGACGGGGTATGGCATATAGAAGAAGATTATTTTGTATACACTACCGGCCATAATTATTAGGCCACCCCAGTTTTTAAGAAAATGATTTATTTCATACAATATTTAGCATTTATTGCCTAGTGGATAGTTCTAAATGAAAATATAATGGTTCCTTTGTTAATACTTTGCAAAATCTCACAAGATAGGCAGAAAGCCTTTGCTTCAGCCAGCCAATAATAAGAAGAGACTAGCATGGGGAAGAGAGCACAAAAACTGGACACCAGAACAGTTCATTTGATGTACATGTTATTGTGCAGTATTAACAAAAGAACCATTCTATTTTCATTTAGAATTATCCATTTGGAAATAAGTACTAAAAATAGTATGAAATACATCATTTTTGTAAAAAAAAAACTGGGTGGCTTAATAATTATATCTGGTAGTGTATATTCAAAAGCAAAAAATAATAATCACATTATATTTCTATAAAAATGAAATTTCTAGTTCAATGTTTCAGAAATGGGAAACACTTAAAATATGTTTATTTTTTATGGATAATTTGCATATTTCCATAATTTACATTGTTCGGACTGTTGTCTTCATGTTTTCTGCCATATTCACGACGTTTGGGCCGGTTTACGCTCCAGCTGTCTTCAGGTGTTTAGATTTTCATACCGAACCCTATATTTCGATCAGTGGATTATATCATTTTCGTTCACTGTGCCATGTACTTTTGAAGGTATTTATCTCCCTTTGACTCAATGTTCTAAGTTATTTGTTCACTACTGCTGTACTTAGGTATTGAGCTCACAACTCTTTGAATCAGGTCACTGGAGCTAACCAATGCTTTTTATCCACTGGGCCTTGGATATTTCTATGTGCATATATAAATATATTTTAACGACAATACATTTTATTGATAAATATTCATTTAAATCTGGGATTTTCAAAACTCAATCTGCTTTCTCTATCTGTCTTATGATATAACGAATTTGCTTTTAATATCCAAAAAACATTAACAAATTAGCATCTTATTGACATAAAATGAGCGTTGAAAACCTTTGACCCTGACCCAGAAAAGTTTCAAAACATATTCTGCTGTTTAGCCATTTGGTCATATTTCAGAAAGTGAGTAGGTCGTGACCTTTCCAGTATCCTTTCATATATTAATTCAGTTATCATATTTGTAGATGATGCACAGAGATAGAGCAGATTGAAATTAATATTGATATAGAAAAGAGATATAAAAGTATAACTTTGGTGGGTTTTTTTCCGATTAGATTCTATTCGCTACTAAGTTATAGAGAGAATAATAAATAAATATATACGATTTTAGTTTTAACTTTACGCATTTCCACGCACACATTGAAAAATATAAGAAACTAGAAAGCAAGAAGGGAGATAACAAGGATTTATTGAAAATGTCGCCGTAAATATTATTTCTCAGTTTATTTTGTTGCAGAATTGTTTTTACATTGAAATTGTTGTGTATGAGAGAGATACGTTTGATAAGTTTTCGATAAATATGAAAAGACTGAGATAAAAAGGTATGAACAGACAGACACATAGATAGATAGATAGATAGATAGATAGATAGATAGATAGATAGATAGATAGATAGATAGATAGAAATTAAGAAAAAGCAATAATAGCTAGCTAGATAGATAGATATGAACAGATTGATAGCGATAAATCTGAACAGAGATGAATATAAACAAAAACGCACACAAAGATAGATAGATAGATAGATAGATAGATAGATATGAACAGAATGACACAGATATATGTATATAAGTGTGTATGTGTGCATGAAAAAGTGTGAGAAGTCGTGAACGTTTTGTTCAAAGTGTTTATTTATTATAATTATTATTATTAACATTATTTTTTGTATAATACATTAAGTGTTCATAATTATATTTGTGTTGCTATACGTATTTCGAGTTCAAAGAGGACAAACGCAACACGATATGTAAAGTCAATATATATATATATATATATATATATGTATGTATGTATATATACATGAACAGATTGACAACGATAGATAGATAGATAGATAGATAGATAGATAGATAGATAGATAGATAGAAATTAAGAAAAAGCAATAATAGCTAGCTAGCTAGCTAGCTAGATAGATAGATATGAACAGAATGACACAGATATATGTATATATGTGTGTATGTGTGCATGAAAAAGTGTGAGAAGTCGTGAACGTTTTGTTCAAAGTGTTCATTTATTATAATTATTATTATTATTAACATTATTTTTGTATAATACATTAAGTGTTCATAATTATATTTGTGTTGCTATACGTATTTCGAGTTCAAAGAGGACAAACGCAACACGATATGTAAAGTCAATATATATATATATATATATATATATATATGTATGTATGTATATATACATGAACAGATTGACAACGATAGATAGATAGATAGATAGATAGATAGAAAGCATAAGTGTATGCATAAATGTATAGAAATATAGCTATTTAAAATATCGTTGTATGATAAACAATATTTTATGGTGTTCTCGATAAATTCCCGCAATATGTTCCCTGAACGAGGTAATCTGCAATTAGTCGCTTCAAGGGCGATCGCATTTGAAAGAGACGCTGTTTTTCAACTAAAAAAATAATACAATCAATATTTCGTCTTACTGAACATCAATGGGGGCACTTATTCAACTTTGTACGCATGTTTTTTGTTTGTTTGTTTATCCATGCAACCCGCCAGATGTTGTCTGAGATATCGGTCTATTTTTGTAAAGGACACAGGATTAGTCACTCCATTTTACAGTTTGGAATCATGTACTTTTCTGTCGGCATAAAAGGTATAGTTACTCGCTCAAAATGCTACCTGATCATTTCAAATATGTTTCACTACGGCGGCGCTGAAAGCAATGATTCTCGTTTGATTATCGAAGTTAAACAGTCTATACTTAGAAATGGACCCACCCGGAAACACTGCCTACTCTAAGCGACCTAGTACAATTCAAGATATATTTGGGTTCTACACAACCCACAGATAATCTGTAAAAATAAACCAATCGAGTTATCAATCTACACGCATGTGCGTATTTATATATCAGTTTTCAAAGTTTTGAAGGTGATCCATTCAGGAGCATTTAGAAATAATATCTTCATTTCACGCGAAAACCATGGATTTTATCCATACATAAATGTAGTGAGAGATTCCAACATGTCACTCCTAATTATTCCTCCAGTTTCAACGAATTATTTTCAAACACTAATTAAATATTCAAGCACAAAATTCTCCACCCTTAGTATAATATTTAGTCACTTGTTCAGATTTAGAAGAGAAAATGGGACTCGGTTTCGAATTTCACAATGATTGATTCATCATGGAGGTGACTTGAAAACTGTCCGAAAACCATACCTTGGATAGACAAGAGCCTTGCAAGTAGATGACACTGCTCAGAAGCTGTGATCGAATTTTTGAGCGTTGATCATGCAGAATTAGACACTCTCTCGCAGAAAGTGTAGCTAAGATTGGGTGCCACTAAGTTGGCTCTGTAGGTGTTGAACAAGCATAAATGCGCCTGAGGAGTAGGCCATGGCGTCTAGTCATCATAACAGATAAGAATAATAAGAAACGAACTATGCTATACACCATTACATTATATATGTAGCCGCTGTCCGCCTGTATAAATAGGTACAAACAATAGAACTGATCTATTCTGAGCGTCGGTCGATCGGTTTATAACCGTGAAACGTTTAGTTGCGCGCGTGCATAATGTATTTTTAGTAAGATCCAGAAAACATAACGTTTCCACTGTGTATGACTTTTCTTGAAATGCCATTGAATAATGTATTCAAAAATAAACTTTAGCCTACGTTTGGCCGAATGAAATGTGAGTTAAACATTTGTTTATATATATATATATATATATATATATATATATATATATATATATTGTCATCCGCAGACAGATCTGTTTCGCCGTATCACAGCTCATCAGTACGGTTAGACACTGATTGCTTTTATACTCAGGATTGAAACTCGACTGAAATGGCGTCAGTCGGCGACTCTACCCCTGGGCTATGGGTGTTCGGTGGAAGTAGCCAGACTTTTTAGCGCATATCATTATACACGCCCAATAGCTAGAGCGCTCTAATACGCTATGCGCCCAATAGCTAGAGCGCTCTAATGAGCGATGCGTACATGCCAGAGCAGCTACTGTTTATATATGTGCATATATATATATATATATATATATATATATATATATATATATATATATATACTTTTATATATAAATGTTATTGGTGGTTAATAAAACAGTGCATATATATATAGACAAACAATTGATTATATATATATATATATATATATATATATATATATAATCATTTCACACCAAAGCAAGACAGGAAAGCCACGAGTACTTAGGAGGAGAAAAAAAGGCTGCGGGATTTGTTGAAAAAAACTTAAAGAACTTCATCAGATTAAATTTTTCATGCACACGATTAAAGGATGGTGGGAATTTGATTTTGTTTAATGTAGCCGATTTCGTTTAACTCTTTTTTGTATTTAGTTCCATTATCTTTTGTTATTAGATATCCCACAAAAAGTGATGGAAATAAATCGATAAAAAAAACAAATGAAATAAAATAGGCTATAATAATTAAAAACAAAAAATCCCAGCATCACTTTTCCATGCGCATGTGTAGTCGCATCAATGAAACAAATTTAGTCCGTTGAAGTCCGAAAGGAGGACATTCTTCACAAGAAAATCTTTTCCACTTTGTCTTACACTTTTTATCAAAATTGTTCTTGATATATAAAATATGTATCTTTATCTCATATATCTATCTATCTATCTATCTATATATATATATATATATATATATATATATATATATATATATATATATATATATATATATATATATATTAATATATTTATATATATATATATATATAAACAAACACAACCACACTCATTCAATGCAAAGCTGGTTTTGCATTCTTACTTTTCAATGTAAATACATTTTTGTTTTTATATTTCCTGACCTTAAGAACACTAAATTGGTGTCTGCATTCCTGATTTTTTTAAAACAATATTTATTTTCTTTGTTTTATTTTGCCAGTCGCATTTCTGCTGTTTAGGAATATTTGTTTAATGTAAATACACTTCTGAGCGAAATTATATACTATGTTCAGAAAATATATAACAACCGGAGGTCAAGCTTAAACATTTTGAGACACGTTAGTTCTTTCAACTTATCGAGCCACCAGTACAGGAGAAAACTGCAAACAAAAAATGTAATTAACTGGATTAAGTAAAATAAAATCAATGCGTAATTCTTTTTATTAAACTCACTGAAAATAACGTTTATTTACAGACGGTAGCTTGTGATATTATATGTTACCAACAATAGTTTATTTCATCATCCCAGATTTAAAAAGCGCGTGAAACTTTTAGAAAATTAAACACATATGGAACGCCTGTACTTAACTAATGAAGAAATTGATATTTAAACTTAAAAAGTAAATTATCTTTAAACTTATATAATCAATAGTTTAAAAATATATCTTTTTCTATTTTAAATGATTTTATGAAACTTTCATGCTTTATTAGACGTATAAAAGAAAACTTAATTAAAATTTAGTGAAATAATTCTTTTAAGTTTAATTCATTAATTATTAATTTATTTTATTTTCTTACCTGCTTCAAGTTAAATTATTACGCCGAATGAGGATTTAATAAATATCATTTTTATACGATAGGGAAAAGTAGTTCAGTGAGAAGTGGTAATTCAGATTTATTGCCACTTTGAATATCTATAAGAAAAATAATCGAACTTTTGCTAAAAGATAAAAAGTATATTTCTAAAATGTTTTACATAGTAAAATTGCATTAAAATTTACATATTTCGAATCTTCAAATTTGTATTTATTTAATAATAATAATAATAATAATAATAATAATAATGACACACCACTGCTTGCCTTAGGTCTTTTCGCAGACTTGGTAGGTCGTGTAACCATGTCAGAAATCGACTTAGGATAATAATAATAATAATAATAATAATAATAATAATAATAATAATAATAATAAGAAGAAGAAGAAGAAGAAGAAGAAGAAGAAGAAAGAAGAAGAAGAAGAAAGAAGAAGAAGAAGAAGACAGTTCGCTTTACGAACAGCATGGGAATGAATTTTAAAATCGCACTGAAAACTCCAAGTATTCAGTAAAGATTTCTTTCTGTCCAGTCTAAAAGAAAATAATTTCTTTTATCAAATTATGCAAACATCATCTCTCAGAAATTCTCTTATTTTTTAGTTTTATTGAATTAACTTTAGTAAGGTTCGAAACAAATTTTTCTTACGTTCTCACTTTATATTGCACAAATATTTTCCTGAAATAATATCTCCAGGGATTTCCGTTATATAGCTCTAAAAAATAATTGTTGAACAACTCCCAAAGTAAGATTTATATACCAGATACTGAAAATATTTCCATAAAGTATTTTTAAAATAAAATAACTTATTCAGTAAGGAACAGATTTCAGAAAGATTAAGAACTAAAAATTTGATTTTATTCGAATAATTCCTTGAGTTTTATAATTCATTTAAGATATTACAAAAATGGATGCGGTTTTCCAAAATTTAAGTAAAAAATGACTGCTGCCTCTATTTTCTTTAACAAATAGACTAAAGAGGACGAGAAATGAGATTGGTACTACTAAAAAGGAAATAGCACATCAAATGTAATAAAACTGAAGGGAAAATGATAACATCAGATAAATGGGAGGGAAAACATTAAAGAAGGAAAACAGACAAAAGAAGGATAGGGTCAAGGAAAAAGAAAAAAGAGGAGGAAAAAAGTTGGTTAGCACAGAAATTCTTCGGGATCAAACCCCAAAGTGAATCTCCATTCTGATTTGCCACACACACACACACACACACACACAAAAAAAAACATCCACATACATTCACAGTAAACCGAAAGAATTTGTCATTTAAATGTAAATCATCTGCACAGCCACACCAACATTGCCTGATGATGAGGATTAATCTCGAAACATAGAAATTTCCATGTAGCAATGTAAAATTGACATAACCATATAATTATATTATATTATATTAAGCTCTATAATACTCATTATATTGAGCACTGTTTATAATAAAATAAATGCCAGAGCACTCAAATTAAAAAAAAAAACCTTGAGTCCTCTTCACTTGGAAGTATATATATATATATATATATATATATATATATATATATATATATAATCCCAGCAGACACGACCAACCTCTACTATAGTCTCATATATATAAATACAATCATCAGGAGGTTGGTAAATGTTAATACGAAATTGAAGGCTATTGTCTACCTGGGCGAGCTTAAGATAGTAAAAACCAAACTATAAGAGATGTCGGTGATGTTTGCGGGGATTATTATTAATGAATATTATGTTCTTCCTCATTTAGAGGCATTGAACATTTTTCTTTACAGTACGGAATATTTTGTGTGCTCTTTTTAAGACACTATATTCCCCTCAAGTATATATATATATATATATATATATATATATATATATATATATATAACAGATTTTAGATTATTACAGTGGGTAATACATATTTTACCGCGTCATGTTGTTATTATCGCGGCTCGTCAGACCCAGATGGTACAACAGTTGGTCCTCAAAAAATATACCCCCATAAAAAAATCCTTTTCTTTTCTTTTATTTTACATAGACGCACACATGTTCATATTAGAATAGACATTTGTAACGGTTATTTACGAAAATTTCTCGCTCATTCTAAAAGAACCCCAAAGAAAAGGAGAAAGCAAGGATAAAGAAAAGATAGACGAGTGATTAATGTAAAGAAGAGAAAAAGAGAAAAAAGAAAAAAGATAAGACATAATAATGCAAGTGTTATTTGCTTTCACGCATTTCTACAAACCGGTGTTCTCTCTTTGCTTGGTCACCTTTACGGCAAATTGCGGTTTGGATTCTGCAAAAAAAAAATAACACACAAGTTTTAGCCCGCTGACTGTATTCATACGCAGGAAGGTTCTACTTTAATTTGTGTTACTTGCGTTCGTTTAAGGAAAGTTGGTCAGAGAGAAAATTACCTCAAATATCGAAAAACCTATATAGTCAACAATAAATGTGAGTCATTATTCTGTCTCATTGAACGAAGGTGAATCAATAAGAACGCAGCCTAGTAACCGAATATTAAATAGTTTTTTGTACAAAATAAATGCGTACTTTATAATTACACTAAAATCCTAAATTGATCTCTCTTATAGAAGAAGAAAATTTCTAGGAATAAGTATTGCCTATTGTTGATTTAAAAAAATATCTTGTTAAAATCATCATTAAAATATAGAAAATCAAACGTTTGCCTATGGTATTAAAATATAATAAGGTCGTCGTGTTTTATTTATAATTTGCGAAATTGAAGTGAAAAAAATTGAAGAAAGGACAATTTTTTATTTTCTGCTGATAATTAAGTAATTACTTCAATTTATCACGTAAACATTGTTGCTAGTGAAGTAGGACAAATTATATGTTTAAAACGTATCTATAAATTTTGGAAAAAAATGTCACAATTTGTAATTTATTAAGAAAGCGTCATTTACCTGTCACTTTTACTCGGAACAAGCAGCTTGTATGCAAAAAGAGGAGGTGTGGTTGAACATACAAAAATAAAATAAAGAAACACGTCAAAGGCTTATTTTCTATGGGTGCTAACAGGAGTTAAAAGACATACCAAATATTCGTTACAAAAAAGAAAAGAGTGCTGGATTACTGTGTTAGCCATCCTCTTAACGTATGTATTCCTTTTTGAATTTTTTATAATAATAATAAAAAATGTTTTTCTCGGAAATGATCATACGACACATGTGATTTTCGAAGTTTTATTTGAAAATTTTCATATTTGGCTTAGAAAGAGATAATGCTATTTACATCGAGCCCTCTGGCTGGATCATTTTGAATATTAATAAGATTAATATTAATAGGATATCATTTTGGACTTTACGTACAAGCCACCCACTTTCTGTTAAATATATATTTCGGAGTCTAACAGTACTGATGAGCTGTGATACAGCGAAACAGATATATATATATATATATATATATATATATATATATATATATATATCCTCGTGCAAATTGATCGAAACAAAACGAATAACGTCTTCCTAAGATTTTTCACACTTTCCTTGATCACGTACACGTCGTCCCTTGTTATAATTTTCTTACAACCGCATTTTCCTTTACGTTTTGAACTGATGAAACCAGTTTGCTTCTTGTCTTGATGACACGGCTGACATTTAAAATAACGTCCATCACAGACATTGTCCATAGGACAACTAATCGACAGTTGAGACAATAGTGTCTGGGCGTCATAAAGATCTGATACAACCACGAATAAAGCAATATGTTTCCAAACAAATTTCCTCATACACCCCGAAAATGGATACATATTACTGCACATCACTGTAAGTGATCTAATCTCAGGTAAAAATAGAAATCAATTACAACCTGTAAATCCATGGGGTCTAAAACTGACCCTATGGTAAAAGAAAAAGTAAAGCAATTGTTCAATTGAAATGCACAAATATATCGGAATAGTATAGACATATTAATGTCTGCATATTTTTAAAATAATAATTTCTGGTTCTCTAATTATGTTCTTGATGCTGAGTTGAAACTCATCAAGGGCGTTAGATTTTGCTAACCCAAGTACTTTTGATCTTCTGCGAGATTATACTCACGGGTGAATTGCGAAGACAGACTTAATGTAACTGTAAGCGTTGAGATGGTGATTTTTATAAACTGCTGTGTATGCGCTCTCTTATAGTTATTTTAAAATTTATCCCTAAGGATTCTATCGTAGTTGATCGAAAATACATGGGTTACAAAAAACACAGAGTCCTACTTAATACATTTTAACTTCACATCAAGATGGTAATTATAAACCTAGCTTTATATACCTGGATTATTATATAAAGTAAATACACAACATATATATATATATGTTGTGTATTTACTTTATATAATAATCCATTTATCCATAATTTATATAATATATATATATATATATATATATATATATATATATATATATATATATATATATATATATTTCATGTGAAGCTTGATGAAGAAAATATTAAAAAAATATTTGATCAGATTTTAAGTGGGTCGAGACCAGAACATTTTAACATTATATCAGATGAGTAGGTAATTAGAAAGTGTGGACAGAACAATTAACACTGCATATAGACTGGAAGTGTCACGCCTCAGTACAATGTTCTTCGATTGAAGAAACTGATAGTGACCATTTGTTGTTTCCAATATCTACTCTAACTGTATCTATAAACATCAATCACTACTAAAAACACATTTCCCCTCAAAAAAGTAAAAAAGAAAAAGAAACTAAACAAAAACAATTATAATACATTTTAAACGATACACACACACACACAGACACACAGACACACACACACACACACACACACACACATATATATATATATATATATATATATATATATATATATTCATTTTTAAACCACGTAGTGTCTTCAGGTCACCTGAAAACACCACATGGTAGAAACATAGGTCGCGTAATAACTCGTTTACAAATGAAGAATATTCAAACCTTCTACAATATAATCGTATTGAACCCTTTTTAATACAAATTTGTACTGGTCTGATTTTATTATAACCAAAGACTAAGTAATTAAACAATCAATATTATATATATAATTCTTAGAAGAGGTATTTTAATTATTTAAACTATTGAAATTGTTCAGAATGTGGCCTTCATTTTTGTTTCCAGTATCAGTATAGGCTTATCAGCCAACCATAATTTGCCGGCTATTTTGTGTTAAGAAGAATAATACGTTTTAGCCTTCCAGTAGCACCGATACTGATATTAGCATTAGCGTAGTCATTGATACACTAACACCGAATGCGAATATAGAAAGACGAGATACGCGACTGTGACAAACAAAACATTTAATAAGCTAAACAAATTAAATACACGTATTAAAAGGATTTACATATATATGTCCAAAACAAATACTTATTTATGCAGTCCAAAGGAACGAGGGTGTTTACAGAACGAGGACAAAGAAATAACATACCAGGGGCCTTTAACCGTGAACAGAAATTACTTTTTTCCCCACACTAGGCTTTGTATATGCTGACCAGTTTCCACGTGTGTGGACGTCCTGTTGGTCAGGAAGGTAAAGAGCCGACCCTAAAAAAAAAAAAAAAAAAAAAAAAAAACGGAAGCCAAGAAGAAAAAAAGGGACAGAAGAGGTCTCCTCTCTTAGGGACTGAACTTTCATGAGAAAGAACTGAAGTCTCCCTACCAGTACCCCCTCCCTAGACAGGTTCATTAACATGCACGAGTGATAGTACTAAAATATAACAAAAACAAACCTGCACAACATGTATTACAAATTTAAAGAAAAATGATTTTGTAATTGAATGAAAAAGGAAGAGTTCAATTACGAGGGAGAAATATCTTCCCTACACCATAATCACGACGTTTCGGTCATATTCACGACTTTTTCAACCTTCTTCAAAGTGAGTGGAATTTCGAAATGTATCTTTTATTTCACTCACTGGGGTAAATTATTCTCGGTCTCAGTATCAATTATTAATTTAATTTAAATGAACTAAGTTTTTTTTCACTTCTGCTGTAGCCAGGTATTGAGTTAACAACTATTTGAGTTAAAGCCATGGCTGGAACCAGTGACTTGATCCAAAGGGCTGACTACAATACCTGACTACAGCAGAAGTGAACAAAAAACTTAGTTGAGTTAAAATAAAGGGTTCATTTACCAAATTCCAATCACCTGTAGTACGTCGGAACATTTAATCACCGAAATGTTGTAAATATAGCAACAAACATGGCGACAAATTACCGAACAATGTAAATAGTGTAAATACAAATATGTGTATGACTGTCTCTGTGTGGGTATGTATGTGTGTGCAAGTGTGTGGGTGGGAGAGCGGGCAGTAGAGACATAGAGCATATTTCAAAATATATTCATATTAAAATGCCTGTCTATTTTCTTTCTTTTAACGATTGACGATTGGTTGAATTTGCATTAATTTACTCGGACATAAACTGTGCATGAATACATACAATCATATTCAATTATTCATGCAATAAAGTAATATTAAATGTGGAACTTTTTACATATAATAAAGTGCTCATACACTTGCCTCTAACATCGAGCAGTTAAACCTTTAATAAAAGAATCTATTATTTATTACAACTGACATGGAAAACAGCTCGTAAATACTTAATAGTTGAGGACGGAAAAGAATCGTAAATCATCCTTTTAAAAATTTATCGATGACAGAACAAAATCAGTCTGGTGACTGCTATAAATGTACAAGCCTGTCGGTTGCCATGACAACGTAAGACGGGTCAGGATTAAAATTTGCAGACTTAGAGTGTGAGAAATGTTGGATATAACATTTTCTTCCCACTTCCAAAGACACAAGCACCCATTTTTTTCTTGATTTTGTGTGTAGTATTGTTTTGTCTAGTTCAGTAAGTTAGTTTGGTATGGCTGTTTTGGTTTAGTGGCTAATAACTCTATCGGTTATTTAATACCGAAATCTAAATATTGTGTAAGAAAATTTTTATTTTACTTTTTTGGTGATAATAATGTTTTAGTGATACTAGTGTTACTAATTAACCAATAGCTGGATGGGGAAGAGGTAGGTCTATGCGTCTGCGTGTAAGTGAATATAATAAACCTCGCTAGAATGAGAACGCGACTTTCCGATTAACAATTCCGAGCCATTATCCATTAGTATTTTTTTACACCAAATGCATATCTAAGTTTGCAGAATCTGGTATTCCCAAGCAGTTACCCATCCAAGTATTGGCCAGGTTTGATGCTACTTAACTTCGGTAATCGTGTGGCAAAAAAAGTGGTGATCATTTACCGACAATATGTATATCTTTTTGTGCAGTTCAGTGGTAGATGTACAAGTAATTATTGGTTGAAAAGTTGATTTGGGGGGGGGGGGGGCTCAGATTCTCTTCGGAAATTAAACATTTAGATTTTCATCCATTTCCAGCTCAGACTTCTGACTTCTTGAAGTGGTTTTAGACATTTCATTTTAACACTGTTATTCACATTGTCTTTCAGAAACTGTTTTACCTGGTTTTAACCAAGTGATAATGTGATTTAGTGCTACAGATATCGAACTGGAATTCGAACTCGGTTCTCCACTTTCTCGTTCGGAGCTGAGATCCACTACACCACAACACACTTTCCTGTCTCTCTATATCTCTATAAACACTTTTTTCCTTACAAGACAAGACAGTTTTTTAAAAAGACTTATAATTTTCATGTCTCTTAAGAAAAAGTGCTTGATTGAGACTTGATTCCATTGGTCAGATATGTATCACGTGCAATAAAGCAATAGATGATCATTTTACGAAGCATTGGAGATTTATATATTTTTATACTTGGAAAAAATTTATAATATAACTTAAAGAATTTTGGAAGCGTTACGTTAATCATTTTGTTTAATAACAATAATAGCTTGAAGGAGCAGTCAAGAACGGCAAACCTCTGCTAAGAAAATGCCGACATCATTTCAGCGATTAAGAGATGAGAAAAATAACTGGAATGAAACTTGACTGCTCTCAAGAGAAAAATACAAAAAATGAACTCGACCGCTATCAAAATCAAATGCACATTCAAATAAAATCAGGGTAGGTCATTCGGTATTTAGAATGATGTAGAGGAGGTAATTCAGTATTTGGCATTTGAAAGGTAAAAAATAAATTTTGTAATAAAACCGGAAAAATACCCGAAACTTTATCCCGTACCGGATCGGACCTAAAATCTAATCAATTTGTGCCAGTCATGAGGCTAATCATCCCTGAAAGTTTCATCTGAATCCATCGAGCTGGTTTTGAGATATCTGGACGACAGACAGACAGAAAACAAGCACAAATACAAGCAAACAGACAAACGCGACAGAATACCTTAAGACGTAGGTAATAATTTTCATGGCTTCTGGTCTTAAGTGATTAAAGGTAATATGTTCATATTTTATTTTAACAATTCAATATAAGCTAGAATAATTAGCTCTTCCAGTACCACAGATATTTTGACAGTAAACATTTAGGCATGTCAATCAAGGGCTGATGCACTGTGAATCTTCTTCTATGATGGGAATAATGGCAGAGATTCTTACCTAGTGTCGAGAGGTTGTTTTACTGTTTAAGATTGTAGGATGGTGCAGTAATGTTGACTTCGATACATCCTAAATTTGAGACCATTTAAACAGACTAGGAAACCCGACCAGGGGTGTTCTCACTGAACCCCATGTGAAAGGTTATGTATTACTTTCATCAAAACCTCTTACCATTTTGATTTTTGGTTTTGTATACCTTCATCAGTAGGGTGTCAGATAGGTATATTAGGCTTCGTAACCCAGCATCAATAGTTTGACGATCCAGAGTCTCAAACTATATTATTATTATTATTATTATTATTATTATTATTATTATTATTAATAGGAGTAAAAGTAGTAATAGTAGTTTATTTGCTTTGATTTCAGGTGCATACATATTTCTTTCTGGGTCCCAACAAGGGACCTATGGCAAGAAATGGTATCATATCATTTTTCCTTAATTATTAAAAAAAAAAACCCCTCAGATCACACGTATTTTACACAGATAAAGCCTTCTGTAAGGTCTGACCTCTACTTGTGTGTAGAATTATTTCTATTTCTTCAAGGTGTTAGCTACTAGCAACCTCTTTAATGAGTCTATTGCAACCTTTTTCAATCAAACCGAGGACTCCAACTCAACTGCAACTAGAATTAGTGTTGTTCTCACGTGATACATATTTGAGATTTCGATTTCACGCTACTTGAATTTTGATAGTTTTTGGAGATCTTCAAAGATCTTCAAAGATATTAAAAGATATTCTCTCCTCCTCCTCTCTCTCTCTCTATTTCTCTCTCTCTCTCTCTCTCTCTCTCTCTCTCTCTTTAGCATTTCAACGAATATCTCGTCTCAGGAAAGAATGGACAAGATAAAGCAAAGGGAAAACTAATATATAGACATAAAACAGAATCAGTTTTATAGAGAACTAATTTAGAATTTCAGAAGGCTTCGATATCAAAGTATCATCATATTAGTAATATTTAATTACGCTTACGCCTATAGTTTGAATATATATATATATATATATATATATATATATATGTGTGTGTGTGTGTGTGTGTGTGTGTGTGTGTGTGGATAGATAGATAGATAATTATAAATATAATCAGCCAACGACACAATCGTGTACAATTACGCTGATAATATAATTATCTATTTGTCTACGTAGCTAATTATTTTCTTAAAAGTAATTTTCTTTAATTTTCGTATCATATTTAAGATTTGTTTTCGTAGTGAATTTGATATATATATATATAAACTTATATATAAATGGAATTTGTCTGTGTGTGTCTGTGTGTGTGTCCGTTACATATAGACTCCTAAACGGCTGAACCGATTTTCTTGAAAATTTATACGGTTGTACTATAAGCGTTTGCGAGTGTCATTAGCTAGGTTTTGTGTCAAGATACCCCCGCTAAATATCGAAAATCGATAATCGAAAAAAATGGGGTTATAGAAGGAGTGGTTCAATTTTAATCAAATTTGATACACTCATAGACAAAGACATAAGAAACGATATTCAGAAGTTTCAAGGTTACAGTTCTTACAATAGTTCAGAAAATCGATAATATATATATATATATATATATATATATATATATATATATATATAAAGGCAAGATATTTGTGTGTGTGTCTGTTTATCTGTCTGTATATCCTTCATACAAATCCACAATTTTATCGGATTCTCACCAAACTTCACAAATATTCTTTAGGCTGAGTCTGAGCTCTAGGACCATGGATTAATTTTAAAGCTTTCATTTCACCCGCGCAACGCCGGGCTATACTGCTAATATATATATTAACAGGTGAAGAGGCTCATCCCTTGTTTACTGTTTAGGATGCGGTTTCCGGTTTTCTCTTTTCCAATCTTTTCACTCTTTTCCTTTATTATTTTATTTTTTTTTTCAATTGGAGTAGATAGACTAAACTATCGCCCGGTTCACACTCCACCCACATCTATTGAACAGGTGAAGAGGCTCATCCCTTGTTTCCTGTTTAGGATGCGGTTTCCGGTTTTCTCTTTTCCAATCTTTTCACTCTTTTCCTTTATTATTTTATTTTTTTTTTCAATTGGAGTAGATAGACTAAACTATCGCCCGGTTCACACTCCACCCACATCTATTGAACAGGTGAAGAGGCTCATCCCTTGTTTCCTGTTTAGGATGCGGTTTCCGGTTTTCTCTTTTCCAATCTTTTCACTCTTTTCCTTTATTATTTTATTTTTTTTTTCAATTGGAGTAGATAGACTAAACTATCGCCCGGTTCACACTCCACCCACATCTATTGAACAGGTGAAGAGGCTCATCCCTTGTTTCCTGTTTAGGATGCGGTTTTCGGCTTTCTCTTTTCCATTCTTTTTACCCTTACGTAGCCCCCTGCGCATCAGTGGCGTTACTGCCTTGCTCGGGGTGATATGATTAAAAAAAAAAAAAAAAATATATATATATATATAAATGAATAAGGAACGAACAAAATATTTGCGACATTCAAAGCATTAATTTAAAACAATGGTTAATATAGAAATAGAGCAATGAATATTTATTATAAATTATAATTTAGAACATGTACAAACATCTACTACAAAATTGTACATTTTCTTTCGACATTGACAGAACAATGTCTCATCGGGTAGTTAGTAATGATGGTAATAATCGTTATTATTTATTACCATCATTACTAACTACCTGATGAGAATTTGTTGTTTTAATGTCGAAACAAAATGTACAATTCTGTAGTGGATTGTAATTTGTACATGTTCTAAAGTATAATTTATAATATATATATATATATATATATATATATATATATATATATATATATACATGTTTTACTTTATTAATTTTCTTAAAAGATTTGTTAATAAGACGCAGAGTCTAAGATTTTATGAAATTTAAAAAAACAACAAAGAGACAATATATTCGAATGTTGATTGAGGCTTGATACCATTAGTCACGTGTAATAAAGCAATAGCTGATCATTTTTACATATAGTGACCCTTGCCTGTTTGTGTCAAAAGCAATAGATGCTTATACTAAGTGTAAGTATGTATAAATATCAGTTTAAATGCATGTGTGAAAAATAATGTACGAGTCAAGTGTATTTAACGATTGACGAAATTTTAAATTATGTATTTTAGAAAACCATGGGTGGTTAAAGGTATGAATGCGTATTTATAAGTCGGTAACGTTTTATCATTCAATTGAATGATAAAACGAAATTAATTTCCGTTTAAAATGTAGCAAAATAATGTATACAAGTATCAAGCGAATATTTTATAAATAAAAAAATTGTATGTAATCATAAATTATTTACGGATGAAATTTTCATAGGATTAAGGAAATATGACACGATCGCCACCTTAACCAAAAACCATAATTTCAATCACACAAAATAAAAGGTTTCATTCACGGTATCTGAGCAGCAACCCTCACTAATGGCATTGAAACTATATTACCCTAGAAGTATTTACACGGGGATTAAAGAACTTCAATAAAAAAAAATTATCATAACCAAATCTGACAAAGGTGGTGGTATAGTTGTAATGGACACATACATTTACACTGAAAAATTAGAATATCTTTTAAATAATGGCAAAACCTATATGAACAAATAATAAAAACTGAAATATGAACAAATAATAAACACTGAAATATAAAATTTCAACAAAACAATAAAAAACTATTAAAAAATGAAAAGATATTGATCTAAATTAATAGAATATCACCCTATATACCTACACTATATTGCTTAGCCAAAACGCAAACCAAACATTATATTAGACCAATTATACCCGGCATTTATAGTGACCCCATAAATTACCTAGAGCTGTCACTAAAATCATTACATTATTCCTATGTATCATTAGTGCTTTACATATCAGATTTACTTCACAAAATTATAAATATTAATATGACTAACTTATCTAGGTCATCTTTGGATATTAACCCTCTAGGGCCATTCGTATCATATTTGATACAGTATTTCCCTATAAGGAAACATTTGGTATTTCCCTATAAGGAAACATTTGGTATTCATTGACTGAGCAGTCAGTACTGCTTTCATTTGAAATTTATAAAATGTTTCTCTTAAAAAATTTTTCAGGAAAATATTACTTTCAAGGCTTGTTTTCATACTGCATCAAATATGATACGAATGGCCCTAGAGGGTTAAATCACTCTATACTAACTTATCCATTAAAATTGTCTTAACATTCTTAGAAATTACTTCAAAAAATCTAAAGTAGTTCCCTCTACCTACCAATAGAATTATATACAATATGTACATTACTCACTACTCATTGTTATTTCTCTTCTAACAATACGTTTTATAATCATAAAATTGTCTTACTAAGGGGTTCCCATATCAGTTGTGTTCTCGCTTACCTATTTCTAGCGCCCATTTCTTCCAAATTTATTTTATATAACAATTCTACATACTTAAGATATATAGATCACGGATGTGCGTTGTGGTACAGTGGATATCGGCTCGGAACAAGAAACCTGGTAGCCGAGTTCGAATTCCAGTTAAATCCGTTGTATTCACTTACGCGCAAATACCTTTGGGAAAGGTATTAATCCGTCTCTTCCTTCCAGTTAGGTGTTAAATAGCAGGACAGATTGGGTACTATATTAAACTTAACAACAAAATTTAATAAGAATTTACATACGAACTTGAAAGTAACACATTTTTATTTTTTTTAGACATCATAATAATACATAATAAGGATAAATTAGATTTTAAAGTTTAACGTAAACCAGATAACAAAAACTACCTTATTAACTTGTATTCCTACCACAATCAACAAATTAAATCTGGTTTAACTATATGTTTCTACCTTAGAACACTTAGAATATGTTAAAAAGTGAGATATATTAAGCAAACCTTTAAACCTCTCCACTACACATGCCATTTCGTCCTCAACGTTAAAAAAACGTTCTTACAAAATCGACAAAAAAACGAATACCACCCAAAATTACACAAATTTCAAAATATGACATTCCAACCTCATTTCACCTGAATTTACAAATAAATTTACTATCATAAACACTAGAATTGTTACCATCACAACCAAGACTATTGGTGATATTATCATGATGAAACCAAACACTAATTCCAATAGCGGGATTTATAAAGCTTTAGAGTTTATACGATCATGGTTCTCCACAGATTACTTTTTTTTATTATTTACGAATAGCAATGACTTCTTTAGAAATATAATAAAGTGGTTCTCTCTTGAATTCTGTATTATGTTTAAATACTGTTTATTTAGGTAGAAAATGTTCTTTAAGGTAAATATCATTAAAGGCAATGGATATTTTGTGTCAAATTTAACTGGTGGCTAATTTTATTGGTGACCTTTTTCAAATCACGAATAATCCTTCTTAAACAAGGAGGAACTTATGCCATAAATTGTTCTGGAGAAAATTACAAGAAATATGGTCCAAGGGTTTGACTATCTTAAGTCATCGTCAGTGTAGGTAAAAATAAATGATGCGTTTCGTAGAATTAATGAGTTTCTGGCAAAACATTTTTTGACGTGCTGTATGTGTTTTTATATATACATTTGCGGATTTGGACTCATAAATTATAATTGTTGTATGTATTGATGGTTGTTTTTTTTTTTTTTGCTGAGTATTGCTTCAAAATTAGTAGTAACTCTTCTCCTTGATTAGTTGTCACACAAAGCTCAATCTACTCTACTATTTAACTCATAGCTGAGGCTAGGAGAATGGAATTCGTTTTAAAGGAAACATGGCTCAGTGGATTAAAAACGTTAGTTAAATCCACTGACTTGACCCAAAGAATTATGAGTTCAATATCGGGCTATAGTAGTAGTTAATAAAAAAATAGTTAAATTAAATGAAGATAACTAAGACATTCGGAAGTGATATGACTTATGGAATGAGAACCATATACCCCAATGATCGAAACAAAGGGTTTAGTTCGAAATTTCAGTCTGAAGAAGGTCGGAGCGTAAAATGATCAAAACGTTGTGAATATGGCAACAAAGATGAGGACAACAGTCCGAACAATGTAAATAATGTAAATAATTACAATAGTTCATCTCAGAAATATACACAGAAATTTCTTTATTTGAGATTTATGGAACAACATACTGGTCTTTTTGTTCCAATACTTTTGACTGTCTCTCAGGCAAATTTATTGTCTCATCCTCTCAGAACATCCTAAAAATCAGGTACCATTACAACAAAAGTATTTTCTTTAAATAAAATTCTGTTTATCTCAGAATAAATGTCAACCCAAATTTTTAATACCTGTTGAATATGGCAGATTAATGAAAATTTCAAGACTAAACTGTAATAAATATGCCTGCTCTATGAATGAAAATAATAGCCTGTTGTTTATATTGAGGAAAAATTTGACATTCACTATTAAGTCATGAGTGAGATTTTTCTCAATCGCTGCACTCATTTCGTGTAATTGTTAACAATACTAGTTCGACTCAAAGTTCTTATACGTGAGCGTAATCTAGCATTATTCAATTAACACGTCAATCCTTATGTTGTTAAAATATTTTAACAAGCTGATGTTGCAAATGTAAACAGAGAAAAATAGAAATTATTAAGAACATTGACTAAAGACATGAAAGCAATCATACTACAACTTTTAAGTAAACATCAGAAAAGAAAAGTTTAATTCAGCCGAAGAAGTACATGAAAAGTTATTACTCAGCAGCAGTAAATTTTAATATTAGAGGAACAATAAACAACTTCATCAAATATAATTTTTATAAAACAAAAAACAAAAAAACTAATCAAGACATAAGTCTAATCATGGTTCACATGTTATAGTCTTCATTTATATGCTCTGCTACTTCTGGAGGGAGGATATCATGGCTCCCCACAACTTCTTATGTTTTAATACGATGAGTAACTTTTGAACTTTTGCTGTCCCTCTTTGTCTTTATAGTGCAATCCATTCATATCTTCTTTATGTGCTGTGCCCCTTCAGGACGTAGGCGATCATAGACTAGCCCCTATCCCTTGTAGTTTAAATAATTTTCCTCTCCCAAATCCCACTTTGCCAACCATTTGCTTAAGCTCCTCAAATATGTCTTATGCTACTTTCCACTGTCTCTCTTTCCCTCTATCCGTTCTGTCAGTATTAGATTCTCCAAGCTTTCTTTCCTCATTACGTGTCTCAGTAAGCTCAGCTGTCATGGATCAAAAGAGACATGATTGCTCAAGCGTGTATTATGTATGGCACTTATCTGACTGATATGGCGGTGAAAGCAAGACAATCATCTTACAGACGAAGAACAAACTCGAGGCAACAACGGCGTGATCCTACAGAAGGCTACTGAGAATATCATGGACTAAACATGTGAAGAACGACGAAATTATAGAGACAATGAAAACAAAAATAACTTATAATTATAAACCAGAGAGCAATAATAGACATTAGTAGGGCGTATAATAAGGAGAGGTGGCTTGGAAAATTTAACAACTGCAGGAAATAATGAAGGTAAGATGAACAGAGTAAAGCAAAGAATAACCTACATAACGAGTGTGTTTATATGGTTGTCAGAACAGAGTAAGAGTGATAGAAAAACTACAAAAGTTTCTCAGAGCTACAAATGACAGGAAGTTTTAGATGTGCATGATCGTTCACATTTTGAAAAGACACGTCACACAGAAGAAGCAGAATTGACGGTTTCTTTTTTTAATTTTCCTATCATTTATTTCTCACAACATTGAATCACGCATAGTTTTCTCTTTATTTCATTTTACACGGACGTATAGACACGATAGCCCAAGTGATGATAAATAAAGAGCAAATATATTGGGTAGAGGAATCCCATTTAAACATACACACGTATTCAAATGAGAAAAAACAAAAATGTTTAGTAAAAAAATAAAAAAAATAAAAATTGCAAGTCCGTGTTATGGGTTTCCCGTTGATTTCTTGCCATCGAATCTACGATGGCAGCCCCCAATGATTCATTTGCATTTTGTGGCCGCTGGTAGGTCTCCCT
Organism: Ascarosepion bandense; assembly: GCA_037127315.1. Classification (NCBI taxonomy): domain Eukaryota; kingdom Metazoa; phylum Mollusca; class Cephalopoda; order Sepiida; family Sepiidae; genus Ascarosepion; species Ascarosepion bandense. The sequence goes on along the minus strand of JBBBDQ010001454.1, from coordinate 2,313,545 downwards.
CTTGGCGACGCTCCAGAAGTATTAGTCCAAGCACTTCAAATCAGGATAGCTAGAAGGTCATATGATCAGTCAGTCGTGAGCTCAGCGAGAAAGAGATGGAACACGCAAGATCTTCTTTTCAACCTGCAGCTTAACAACCAAATATCTTGCATTTCAGTGTCGATGCTATCATTGGTGTCTATGCACTAAAGAAAAAAATTACTTAATAATTAAAACTATACCATCATAGAAAACGTGTGCATCACTATGGAAACCACCGTGGGCTCCATAAAAAGGTACTTGCTCTGTATCTTGTTCATTTTATCACATTTGAGAGATAGGTGTGTATGATGGTGAGTGCTACCAGCATGGCATACTTTTTAATTTCTTGTGTCGAACTATGAGGTGCCGTGTTTATGCCCCTAATATGTGTTAAATGGAAATGAGAATGTTAAAATACTGTACATACTGTGTAACTAGGTTAAACGCTTTTCTATTTATGTGCTCTACATATGTTTTCGCAGATTATTTCATGTTTTATTATGAAAGTCAATTTTTTATTAGGTTAATTCATAAGTGATTTTTTTTGGAAACAGTTTTTATAACAAATGCATCATCCTAATTACTAAGCATACGTGGTAGTTAATGAAGTCAGATTACATTAACATATTTTACTTTTTGCAAGACATTATTTATTTTCCTTCTCCGTGACCACGCAAGGCCGCCTACAGTAATAATAACACAAGAAAAAAATGGAAACTCCATTAGTCTCTTATACCCCATCCGCCATATTCGCATGGACTTGAACCGACTTATAATGACCTCTTTTATTGGTGAAATAAGGCTTTCATTGAAAAAAGATTTACTTAATGAAAAGCAGATTCAAGTATACACAAAAGATTTTCACGTCAAACTCGCATAATTTTACTCAAATTTGCATAAGAGTTGCTTGATTATTGTCAAAAAGGTGTGCAAATGATGGCAAATATATGATGAGTAAATATCATGAAATTTTAATTTCGCTTTTGATGGATAAATTTGATAAACAAAAACGAAAATTATTTATGATTTATTCTCATAACGAATCGATGTTAGCAAAATGATTAGATTTAAATTCTGTTTATTAGAGCAATTTATCGTATGATTTTATTTTAGTGTATAAGATTCACTTTACTACCAGGATTAATAAAGATGTCTTGTGGTATCAGTTTCAAAATGCAAGAAAATGTTTAGTTTTGAATGAACCCAAAAAATTGGTTTTTCATCATAATATGAATTTTGTTTACTTTAATCATGTTATAGGGCAGGTCGACGTTTCACATGCTGAAAATCAACAATGTATTCGATGTAAAAGTGGGTAGGGGTGGGATAAGTAAAGCAAACAAAAATTAAATTCATAGCTTTTACAATTTTTAAGAATTTAATTTTAAGGATCGTCTGAAAAGTGTATTTCCGCAGTTTTTTCCTTCCAAACTGATTTTAAAATTTTAATATTTCAAGAATAATTCTAAATAAAGTTAATATCTTTTGTATTAGATACATTCCATAGAAATATTTTCAAACCAGAATTCCAATTATGAATCACTCCAAGCAAAATATACAATATTTTCTGTATTTGATGAGTATATACGGTGTGAAAAGTTGTAAAAGATAACAACAAAAGGCTACTCACTATCATTTGCTAAATCATAATTATCAAAAACAAAATAGATAAAAGTGTTTATAACATCATAATACTCTTTGGCAGACATTATACGACAAAATGTTTTGATTTTGCATTGTTTATCAAAAATCAGACTTAAACTACTGCACTGTATAACATATTACACAATAATATAGTTATATTTTGCAGAATAATTTCTCTTTGAAGTAAACGTAAGTAATATTTGATTACACAATGATTTAGTAATGACGCATTTTTGTTTCATGCATCTTGCTCGAATTCAATTTGTAAAGCTTTAGTAAATTATAAATATTAATAGGCTATGCTATAAAGCTTTCAATGATCACCGAAATGAAAGGTTAACGATACGATTTTAAATCTAAACATAATTTAAATTTAAACTCGTTTCCTCAGTAAAGAATAACGATTTAGAAAGCAAAATTCTCTGTCTTTATTTAAAACTCCAATAATCAAATTGAGTGAAATACAACTGATTCAACATTTTGTCTAACTTATTGTTTAACACTCATGGCACAAAATGAAAATAATACAAAAAGAGGAAATGTCGAATGACTAGGAGGCATGTAAGACAATAAATTTTAATTAGAGCTACAAATTACAGGAAGTTGGTGAGAGCTGTGTTCTTTCATCTTCTGAAGGGACATGATACATAAAAGAAAACGAGTAATGCTTCAATGTTAAACTTCATTTGGCTGCTTCTTGCCATGATCATGCAGACTTCCTTTCAATTTTCCAGACATCTCTTTTAATCATTGTGGTGCAGTGGTGCTCAGAACAAGAAATCGGAGAGCCGAGTTCGAATTCCATTTAAATTCGTTGCATTCACTTACACCTAAATACCGTCGGTAAACATATTAATCCGTCTCTTCTTCATCCAATTAATGGTTAAATAGCAGCACAGATTGGATTATATAGACTTTGTTGGCAACCAGTCTACAGCAGAAAGTAATGGTAACCTACTACCGGAAAAGTTTCTGTTCACTCAATCATATCTTGAAAAAGACATGATCACCCACGATGTATCACGTATGGTACTTAACTAACCGATTGACTGATATTGCCTAACAGTTCAATATTTTTTCTTTGTGTCTAACAAAATTTCTCTATTTCTTAATATTCTGCTTACCTTTTCGAAGGCATCTTTCGTTTTCAGAATGCACCTTCCGATTTCTGTATCGCACTTTCCGTCCTATGTTAAAACACTTCCCAGATGTTGAAACATATGAATATATACTTTATTCTAAAACATATTCTCTAGTTTCCTGTATTTCTCTTAATACCATCATCAACTTCGAAGTGATTTAAAATGTTACTATCAGCATTACAAACAGAAAATACCTTCTCCTCTACCACTTTGTCTTCTAAGTCATGATTATTTTCATGAAGGACACAAATACTAGTCTGACTAACACGTTCGTACAATGCCACTATGTATTCATCCTTGAAATCATCGATGAGAAATCGCTGTTCATATACTTCTCCTCCCAATTTACACATTTCTTATTTTGATGTTAGCTTAAAAGTAATAATTTGGTTTCTTTAATATCTTTAGAGAATATTCTTTATAATATGAATTTTTTTCTGTTTACATCTGCAACTCTAGCTTCTCCAATAGACGTTTTTTTAATCAAGGCAATTTTTGCTTTTAATTTTTTGTAAAGTTTTTTCCATGACATTTTTAAAAGCCAATTTTGTTATCATGTTATCGCTCCAAAGTTATCATTCCGTTTAGATTGTTCATATTTGTTTAGCGTTTTCGCAATTGACAAGGTTATTTTCTAATAAATAGGTAACTTTATATTCTGTCGCCATTTAAGTTTATCTCTTATTTGCAACCAACAGAATATTTACACATATGAAATTAAAAACAGCTATATTATTTAATAAGTTTATTTCATAATTTATTATATTATATAAAGTTATACTGCTTTACACATTATATATATATATATATATATATATACATATACGTATATATATGTGTGTCTGTATGTGTATCTATGTGTATATATATTTGTGTATGTGTATGTATGTATATATGTATGTATGTATGTATATGAATGTATGCGTGTATGTATGTACGTGTCTGTATATGCATGTAATTAGATAATATATGTGAGTATACTGTATATATGTATATAATTTGGTGTGATGATGTTTGTATATTTCTTGCTGTTACACATAAATGTGTATGTAGGTGGTGTCTGTATATAATTGTATATGCATATATATATATGTATCTATATAAGTATATGTATATAAATGTGTGTATATATGTTGTAAGATGTATATATATGTAAGTATATATATGTTCGTATGGATTAATGTGTGAGTATATCTATTTATATGTGTGTAAGCGTATATGTATGTATATGTGTATATATATGTATGTGTGTGCATATCTATGCGTATGTGTATATATGTATGAGTGTGTATATGTGTTTCTGTATGTATACTTATATTTATATATATTATTTGCCAAATTCTCAGTTTAGACTTATTATAATATTACTACAATTTTATTCTTCATTCTATTAGTAGATTTTAAACCATGTACACTAATCCAGTTATATTTTTAAGAATATGTAATACATTGTCTCCTTTCTTTAAATTCCTTTGTTATATAACTTTCCCTTCCTTTCACCATCTGAAGCCGGCATTCGTCAACTCGGCTACTGAATTTTCTTTTTTAAGTCTTATTTCTTCATTAACTCTCCCCTTGTCTACCCCATCTGTTCTTATCTTTTCTATTCTCTCCACCACTTATATTCCTGTGACACGGCTAAATTTTGATTTTTGATTCTTTAATACAGACATAATCTAAAAGTCTTCTTCTAATATCGTGTCATGAATCTCATTTTCTGCATCTATGTTGTTTTATATCTGGAAGACAAATTTTAAAACATTTTTTCTTTCTTAATTGCTCCCCTCCTTTTTTAGTTTCCTGTGTATGGATATGTTTTTGGCTTCTTCCGGTATTTTTGTACCATATTTGAAAAGTTTTGTTTTTGACCGTCGCTGAAGAAGCGAGATATTTCTCGCTGAAATAGCTATACAATGTATGCAGATTTCGGAATTTCTTTATATACATATTTAGTTGTGTAAATAGATCATATTGTTTACGTTGAACCCTCCACCTGGATCATTTTTAATATTAATAAATCTAATATTAATAGGATCTAGTTTGGGAGATTTTTTTAATGACCGGTTTATCTTTTGAGGTTCACAGAAACTTAATTTCTGCAGGTATTCTGTAGTTTTATGCGCTGAATGCGAAGGACCATTATGTTGTATAAATACGATGGTTCTTATGACGGTGATTATTTGCATTTTTAGTTAATATCCAGGTGCTCTTTGAGAAAGGCTATATAAGCATCCGAGGTTATTTTAGTACCACCAGGCACTCTCTATTGTCCAAACATGATACCTTCAATAATATCAGCCAAAATCATAATACCACTTCCTCTTTGTTGGCGTGCCAAGTGTTGATGACGATCTCGTCCATTTACTACCCAACCTATGTTCCAAACATCAAGGCCATCAAGTGCTGCACGACTTTTATCTGTGAACAGACTTTTCGAGAAATCAACCTTCATCTTCCCCTTTGCCTATTTAAAACACATTTATATGTTTATCTTTTGTCAATCGAGGCTTTGTCATCGATCTCACTGATGTCCCAACCTTTTTCAGAAGTCAATAGCGAGTACTTCTGGACAATGTTGCATCTTCTATGCGCCTGAAAAGTGCTCCATTGGTCAAACCTGGGTTATTTACAGCTTTACGTTTTATTCGTGACAAATAGCCTCTTGAAACAACCCTTGAGTGACCCTTATCAGCCCTCGTACGTACCTTCTTAAGAGCTGCAACAAATCATTTCACAGTTTGGTGATATCTTTTTAATGTAGATATGTTTTCTCAAATGTTATAATACCTTTCTCAGAAGGGATCCAATCACATTTGCGAACCATAAGAGCAGAATTATAATGACAATCGTTTATAGTCTGGAACACTTCTACATCGTGTTAATATTTCCAATAGCCTCCGTATATTTCCTGTTGTGCAGAACAATACAGTATTTATACAGCCTGCGCATATATCTATTCCCATTATGCTGTAGGAATTTTGTTAAATCTCGTCTGGTTGTTTTTGGACGAAAAGAAAAGCCATCTTATTTATAATTTGAAACATATATATATATATATATATATATATATATATATATATATACTAAACAAATATTTGAAAGGGCTATTTCAGAGACAGAGAGATAGAGAGACAGACGGAGAGAGAGAGACAGACAGACAGACAGACAGAGAATGAGAGATAGGTTTGCGAAATAAATGAACAATTTCTAGCATTATAATTTTGGATTTAAACGTTTTATCTACTTCCTTCTTTACCTTCCTTTTTTATTTTGGACGAGAGAAACAGTTTTACAATATCAAATTTACATTCCCTCATGCTTGCCCAGCCTAAAAGGTTCACCCTTCTTTAGGTAAATTATATACGTTTTTTTTTGGCAACAGTTTTCATTGATGAGTTCACTGATTTTCCTTTGATATTTTCTGCCGGTCTTACGATGACTGTTTGTCCCCTATGTTCATCAACTCGAACCGACACTTGACTGAGCTACAGATGCGCGTGCTTCTCAAAATAAGTTCTCAAGTTTAATACTATTGTAAGTCATTGGAAAGTTTTCAGAGTCTTTCCAGCAAAGTGTTCCAAATAAAATGTAATAAGCGGTTATATAATTTTCTAGAAAAACGTGTTAATTTCTAACGTCAATATATTATAAATCGATTCTTTCCTAAAACATTATTTCCTAATACAGTGATTCTCAACCGCCGATCCTTCTAATTGTCAGTCAGTTAAGTGCCATATGTGATATACGCGATCATATTTCGAAATAGAGGTTACTGACAGGGCAGAATGTTTTCCCACAGTGGGTTACCATTAATTTCTCCGATAGACTTGTTGCCAAACAAGGCTATAGAACCAAATCTGTCCTGATATTTAATCCACATCTGGAGGGAGAAGAGATGGATTAATACATTTCCCAAGGGTATTTGTACGTAAGTGAATGCAACGAAATCAAAAGGGATTCGAAATCGGCTCTCCGATTTCTTCTTCCGAGCTGATAACTGAAAAATTAAGTAAAATAAGACACGACTTTTTCTTTTATTTGCTTACTATTAACGATCTGTTTCTTAACACTGAACACTATTTACAAAGAGAGTTTTTTTATTAAAATGCTCGAAAAATAGTCGTCGTTTTTTAAAATATTTTTGTAAAACCTAATTATGCCATAGGATTTAATAATAGTAATGGGGACTTGTGTCAGACTCACCCCATTTTGAAAAAAAAAACTGTAGAGAAATGGTGCGCCTTTGGTTATAAGTCATTAAGTAGCACTCCTCTTAGTTGCCAATGATTTCTGAATGGATTCTTTAATACGACAATTTTTCTCATTATTATAACGTTATTTTTAGTTGGTGCTCATATTTAAGTTGCTATCAAGCGTTTATAGCAGTATGAAATAATGTCCGATAAAAATATTAAAATTACTGTTGTTTACTTTTTGGGTACGAAACCGAAGCTAGCGCATATAGATTCGTAGAAGTCTCAACGAGAAATGAGTATTCATTAAATAGGTAATTCAAACCTTTCACCGTCAGATTGGCACCGTGGCCTATTATTTAATCTGCGATTCCTTTGCTGAAAAAAAGGATACAATTTAATTGTCGGAGACACAATCTTTCTTGAGTAGGACTTCTAAATGTAGGACGCTTGTTATTTATTCCTGTTTAAGAAAATCAAATCAAATCAGGTGTAGCAAGCAACTTAAATACATCACCCACTATAAAAACATTTATAGTAATAAGAAATGATTTAATAAAGCATGATTAAAGAGTCCAGTTTTCCATGCTATTTAACGTATAGTTGGAAGAAAAACGACAGAAAATATGTTTTTCAAGGCTATAAATATCATTACGTCGGCCTGAATTTTATATAAATGTTCTGATGATCACTGAAATGTGAATCTTTAGTAGCAGTCCAAATATCGTTTCTTTTAAGGGGTGATAATGAGAAGGGGTTCTATTTCACGATGTTTCTGCCGTTATGCGCTCAGGCCTTCCCTAGGTGCTAGGAACAACTACATCGCATCTGGAAGTGGCATCGCACATGGAATGAAAACGACATACCCCACTGATCGAAAAAATGAGTTCAGCTGAAAATTCCTAGCATTAGAAGAACGCTGGAGCGTACAACGGCCGAAAAGCGTCACAAACATGACAATAAAGATGAAGTCTACAGTCTCAACAGTGTAAATAATATATATATATATATATATATATATATATATATATATATATATATGTATATATATATATATATGTGTGTGTGAGGAAGAGTGGGTTAGAAAGAGAGCGCAAGAGAGATGTACTCAATGGAGGGCTAATCATATATTATATTTAGTTCTTTTAACATTTAATAAATCTATTAGAATCCTGGAGAAGCGGAAATAGACGAAAATGTTGACGGCATGCATGCTCAAGTTTTGTTCTTCTGACGGAAGCCATGTCAATGCAAGCAGCAAAGAAATTACCAGCCGTTCCTTTGCTCTTCACCAGTTCCATCTTAATACGTCACGCACTATCCTCTTCATCTATTAACTCTAAACATTTTTTTAGTTTATTTTTTATTCTTCAGACAGAACTTAGCAATCGATTGTCAACATCATGAGAATATAATCAGAAATGACAACATTAATTTTCTTGACTTGCCAAAACAATAAAAAAACACGAATAATCAGTAAGATTTGGGAAATTGAAGAAAGTAACTGAAGTCTAGGTAAAAATTCAGTGCGTGTCACAAAGGCAAAACGGAAATAAATTGTTAATGAAAATGATGATGAAATTAGCCTTTTCTATAAAAGAAATACTCAGCATTTATTGGCCTAAAAGTTAGCATTACTATCGGTTGAAATTTATACAATCTTTGGTTTTAGGAAATTAACGTTCACAAACTCTTATCGCTCATTCTAGTATCAATGAAAGATTCTTTTCAACCTTTTTGTTTTGAGTAGAGTGGAAAGTTATCATCTTAATTATATTCATATTGTTCCTTTAAATTAGATGTGATACACATTTCAGGTGCTGCTTATGTGATTATGTGATTATGCTATTTGATACAGTTCTTTTTAACTTTGTAGCGCTTATCTATAGGATCTGAAGAATGGTCGTGTTTTTAATCGCTAAAATTAACAGGTTCCGTTATTTTTCTGTTCACATTCTTCCTGATCTTTCAAACAGGATGGAGATTTATTCCTTATTTCGTGTTTAAGATTGGGTTACTGGTTTCTTGTAAAGTTTTCTATTCTCTTTTACTCTTTGTAGCCCCTTGCGTCTTAGTGGCATTATCTTGAAGCCTAGATATAACGTAGTTACTTTTTAAAAACCTGTAACCTATTAAGATTGTAGGGCCAGCCCATGTACTGCAGTAATTGAATCAGTAGTGCGACTTCGGGTAAGATAGCTTGACGGAGCCCAACACTTTTTCGTTCTCCTAGATCGATTGCCACCCAAGCCTATAGGACCTATTCTTTTCTGTTATTTACCTATAGCTGGTGTGTGTGTGTTGATGAGGAAAGATGAGAGGGTTTCATACCATCTCCCGTAAATGAATGTAAGGAAGTGGACTTGAATTCGAACTCGGCTCTCCGACTCTTCAACGCATGGCTATTTAGAACCATAAAATATTACGGTTTATAAAAAGACTTCATTGATGAATGATATAAGTAAAGTGCAAAGATGAAATTCTGCACTACAGCACCCAGTTTTCTAGAATTTAATATATACTTATTTTCACAGTATAGAAAAGGCTATCTATATCTACGCTCTGCGAATACTTTAATACTTTCATAGAAATTGTTCGGGTGAACTCTTCGCTTTGATACATGAAATTGATGAACATAAGTACAGTACTAGATTGGCGGCAAGGTCTCATCATTTTACAGGTCAGTTGGCTAGATGCAACCGTAACGTCTACGCTAACATTTCTTTTCTCTAACTTGTCGTTTGTGGAACTCTCTTCCAGAAAACTTGGATTTTCAAAAACTTAAGTGCAATAGTTAAACTATCGACTTGATTACTCTTCCATCCTTCTCGCTCCATAATCTTCATTCCTTTTGTTTTAGTGGCTTTATTGGTTTTCGTATTGTTAAAGAGAAAAAAATGAAAACCTAGCAAAATATTTGCATATTGTAGAATATAATAAACAGAAGACCGGGTAGCAACTGTAAGGAAATTTTCAATGTGTTTGAATATAAGAGAAATCCGGAAATGATTAAAGCGATTCGCTCTGTTGCATTACTGAGTCGTCGAGATTAGTAAGAAAAGAGTTGAATACTGCTGCCATATTTGATCTGCGGTTGCTGCTATTTATCTCGATATTCTTGACAAAATCCAGAAAATGATCTGTAATGAAGTGGATCTTGATTTGACATCTCAGCTTCAGTGACTTTCTCACCGACGTTACGTGGTTTCCGTCTGTCTTTTTACAAATATTTTCATGGCAACTGCTCTAAGTACCTTTTTTCCTAGGGCCTAGATTTCATGTATTTAAGGGTGGATCCTATCTGTTTACTGCTGAAATAGTCAATTGTAACAGTCATTTCTCGCACTTTCCGCTTCCGTAGAAATTGCTTCCGTTTACTTGCTTCCCTAATAACTAGACTCTTCAAAAATTAACTGCAATGTCAATCGTCATCTTCTAGCTTCTTCAATCCCATTCATTATTTGTTATTTTCTCAATCGTCCCTATTCTCGGCCCTTTTCGCTCTTTCACTTCTTGTAACCCGTACTCGTACTCGTGGAATTATCGTTTTACTTGTGTTGAAATGTATTACATATAGATATATAAATATATATGAAAATGACGGTGAAATATTTCTGTATCTAAAAGACTGAAATATTTTACCAACAATAAGCTAGAAAATACTGGAAAATACTGGAAAATACTGAAAAAAAGCACCTGCCTACAACAACATTACAAAAAATATCTTCTTTGCCTACATGAAAAAGTAGCAATTACATCTCATACCCAACTAAAGAACTTTCTAAACATAAGATCAGAAATAATTTCCAAATGCAGAAATGAGAATAAATACCTCTTATCACAATTTATTCCAAACGGGTAAAAAAAAAGGAACTGCTGATGCCATAATTCTATCAATTATTCTCTAGTACAAACTACCATCATAATAATTGCATTTATTGTTATTATCATTCCACCACCATTACTAATCACTACTACCGCTTTACAATAACTATTTGCTACCACAACTGTTATTATCATCAAATATTACTATCGCCGTATTAGTACGCAATCATCATTAACGTAAATTACTCCTCTCTTCCGCAGTTAAATTAATACCACCACATAAAAAGTAACAAGCATTACAAATTAGAATTTCTACCAATTAAATATGTGCAACCCATAAAACAAGCTAATAACCGACTTTAAAATAAATAATAAGAATACACCCTTAAATAATTAAAAATAATAGCAATTTTTACCTATCATAGTTTCACACAGAAATCGACAACCATCGAGAAATCGACAACCATCTGCGCGTTGACATTGCTAAACTATTTGAACACACCAACTGAATGCGTATGTATGTGCGCAACGGCACACATATACATATATATGCCAAGCCCCATACGGTTCGCATATAGTCCTGTTTGTGTGAGCCCCGGTGGCCGCGCGCGCGCGTGTGTGTGTCTTTGCGCACGTTAATGGGTATACAAAAGTGTATATATGTCTGCGTCTGTCACGACGACAAATTTTACTCCCACTTCCACAAAGATACACCAATATACGCAGCCCTATATATAGCCAATTTTAAAAAAAAATTGATCAGTTTGTCTGACGATTGCAAGAGCGTGAAACCCAGCGTCACAAACTCACACCTATCTATATGAATGTGTCAGCTCTATCACTGATAGTGAACGCTTTCAAATAAGTACCACGCATATATAATATATAAATAATATGATATATATAACAAATACCTTATATATATATATATATATATATATATATATATATATATATAATATATATATATATAATATATATATATATATATATATATATATATATATATATATATATATTATTATTATTATTATTATTATTATTATTATTATTATACATAAACTTTTCACACACACACACACACACGCACATATATATTTACATATAGTGATCCGCAGACAGATCTGTTTCGCTGTTAGAGAGAAGTCAAGGTATTTTGGAACGGGAGAGAAACAGTTTCAGCTTTCATTGTTGCAGAACTTGGAATCAAAGAGCTTAGCAAAAAAAAAAAAAAGAAAAGAAAAAATCAAACAATTTTGTAACGAAATTAAAATTTGTGTAAGAATTGAAATTATCTTGACTGAATAATACTAGGAACAGTTAGAATAATATTAAAAAGAGTTGTGAGTAGACGTGTTGTCGTCTACTTTCTTGTGTTTGTTAGAAGAACTTATTGATTATAGTAGCTTTATATTCATTTATTGACCGTTCCAAGTCAATAAGTGAAAATAATGCGACAGTACATTCAAAAGATTTACTTTTGATGTGAAGAAAAACCCTCCTAGAGAATTATACAAAAGAATATCTCAAAAGGGAAATATTATTATTATTGTTTTTATGTAATTTTTATCCTAATTTTATTTCTGCTATGGCCACACAACCTATCAAGTCTGCGGAACGACCTAAAGCAGGTGTTGATATGGCGACATTTTATTTGTTTTTCTCTCTACCATAACATCCTTAGCGTTACATAAACAAAGTTTTTTTTAGTGTGTGGGCTGTACTTAATAAGACAATTTTATATATCTCTTAAATTGTGTTTCATTTTTTATCATTCCAAGTGCACCTAGTATCACTGGAACAACTCTTGTTTTCAATTTCCTCATTTTTTTCTATTTCAATTTCCAGTTCTTTATATTTTGACAGTTTTTCAAATTCCTTGGTTGCTATGTTACAATCCACTGGACAAGCCATATCAATCAACAGACAAGTTTTCTCTTTCTGGTTTTTAATGGTAACATCTTCTATTTCTGTAACCGGTGCTGGGTGATGTTCATATCAGTGTTTGTTTACAGATTTTCCATAATGTTTGCACATTGTCCAATGTAAATATTGCCCAACTCTATCGTGACGATTTTTATATTCATTTGGGGCAAGTACAGAACAGCCTGAGATTAGATGATCTATTGTTTCTTGGTGTTTATCACAAAACCTGCATTTTGGATCCATATTATTATGTATGATATTTGCCTGAAAGTTTCTAGTGAAACATCTTTGGTATTGCGCTGCAAGAATAAAGCCTTCAGTCTCAGACTTTAATCCAGATGCACGTAACCATCGATGAGTATTACCTTTATCAACATTAGATTTATTGGCACGTTCTGGATATTGGCCATGCAGAGGTTTGTCCTGCCAGCGTTGTTTCATCTGTTTAACAGCTTTATCTTTGGCTTTCATTTTCATATTTCTTGCGCAATATTTGGTTCTTGGCTTCAGTTTTGCTTTTCTACAGAATCTACTAACTGCAAAACCTTGTTTGTATTTACTGCCTTCTTTTATTATTGAATATTTTTTCTTTCTTTCTCCATGTTGTCTTACTAATTGTATCATCCAGTAATTTGTTGTTTCTATGTATGTTAGTAAGCCAATAGTTGTTGTATTGTATGACAATTCTAGCTGAATAAGACCTGTTCCAACTTCTTTACGGGATATGTATAGACGTTCTACATCAGCCTTTGGATGATGTATCTTATGCTTAGAAAGGAGCTTTTTAGAATCCATTCGCCTGATGTCGCTTAGCGTCCAGTTTAAGATGTTGAAACTATATTGGACAACTGGGATTGCAAGGCTATTAATGGCCATAATTCTGTTCTGAGAATTCAATTCAGTTTTTAATATCATTCGTAGCCTTCTATAGTACTCTTTACGCACTATTTCTTTCATTGTTTATGGTGAATGTTTTCACTCTCATTTACACCTAGATATTTATAAGCTTCTTCTGGCTTCAATTCTTTTATTGTTACAGCAGTTTCTAAGCTAATTGAGGATGTTTCTTGTCGTGATCCACGTAAAAATGTAGCTTTAGCACATTTATTCAAATTGAATTTCATTCCAGTGTCTTTGCTGAAGCATTTTACAGTTTGCAGAAGACCTTCCAGCTCATTATTATTCTTAGCATACAACTTCATTCATTCTTTCTTTCTTTCTTTCTTTCTTTATTTATTTACTTATTTATTTAAAAAACACACACACTCTCTTTCTCTCTTTCAAACAGTGTTTATAATATGTCTTCAATCTTTCTTCGCGATCAAAAAGGAATGGTCTATTATTTATTAGGTATATAATAATAATAATAATAATAATAATAATAATAATAATAATAATAATAATAATGTTTTCAGCCACCCACTGCTCCAACAGCTACAACAAAGAAAATTATGTTACTGACAAAAGCTCTTTATATAAAGTCTCTTGACGAAAAAGGGAGGTTTGGGAAAGTATTCAAAGCTTCTTGATAAACCAGACGACGATTTTCGCCAAACTGATCAATGGTGTGCAAGGAGGGATCTTCAGAAGGAAACAGAAGGCATTATTATGGTATCACAAGCTTTCCAACTAATGCCTACAAGGCTAAAATCAACAAAGATGGCTCAAATCCCACCTGTAGCTTATGCTATGAATTTGATGAAACTGCTGACCATATAGCATCAGGGTGCCAAGTCCATGCAAAGAAAGAATATATTATTAGGTATAACAGGTTAGGAAATATATTAATTGGCATGTCTGTTCCAACTATGGTATTGAAATCCCTGATACAAGATACAAATACAACGCGAATGATGTCATAAATGGATATGAAGAGACTCAATCCTCACAGACCGGAAAATTGGTGAAAATAGACCAAACATAATCATAAGATTTCTAAAATGAAAGCAGTCAACGAATTGATATCATCCGCTCTGAACATTCTTATATTTCTAAAACAGAATTTAACAGACTGTCATAAAATCTATGTTGCAATAGGAGCATTGGTTATGATAAAGAAAGGTACCGAAATCATGTGAGTAAAATTCCTGGACACACTTTATTTATAACTCTGATCTTAACTTATTGAAAACGTTAATGTGTTTTTCATATTTTGTTTTAGTAATTTTAGAAAGACTACAATAAATACCCTGCCCAGCACAAAAATAGTGGGAGATCATCTTGACGTGGTGTCGAAATTGTTGTTTAATTAATTTGGAAGGATCAGGAAGTCGTGTTCACTTGGGGGTATCACTTAAATACTTGAGAACACCATTTATTGTCTAAGCAGGGTGAAATACCCGACCTGAACTTATTTCTGAATAGATCCCACCTGCATAGTTATGTACCGCTTTCCACTATAACGAACATATTTGGCTGTGATATATATATATGTCTAATATCCCCTCGTGCAAATTAATTGAAACAACTGCTTTTGTTTCCTTTCTTTCAACTTACGGCCAGTTTTAGATCCACTGGAGTTACAGGAGGGTAATCAATTTCTATTTTTCTCCAGATTATGTCATTTGAAGTGGTGTGTAGCAATATGAATCTCTTTTTTCTCAGACACAATTGTCTCAACAGATGATTTGTTGACCTACGGCCATTGTCTGCAATAGGCGTTACTCCGAGGAAGCGTACGAATATTGTAACGCTGCACGAACACACTGGCAAGCTTCACAGTGAGATCGTTGGTGTAAGCCTTTTACTGTCAGTTGTCTCATCAATGCAAAGAAACAAACTGGGTTCATCAGTCCAAAACGCAAAGGAAAATGCGGTCGAAAGAAAATAACCGCACCAAGAGATCAGGGAAGGCGTGAAAGATCCTAGGAATATATTATTTGCTTTGTTTCAATTAATTTGCTCTCATCAGACTGGATGTAATGATGGTTGCATTTGCATTCCAGCGTCATATTACATGTATACTTCTTCACACTCAATAACAATAGTAATTATAACAATGCAGTAAGCTAAAAAGAACAAGCAAAAGAAATTATTGATAAAAATTACCGGATTATAGTTCGAGATTGATCACTGGAAAATAGAATGGGATTCCTTATTTTGAGCAAGATAAAACGTGCACTGATTATATCAAATGGATAAATGGGTATTTGATGTCTGAGCTTCAGTATACCGGAGGGTAAGAAGACTAAAAAAATGAATAAAGATGCAGACCTTGCTAGAGATATGAAAAAATCAATATGCACGTGACTATAATTGTTTAGAAAAGTTTTAAAAGCTCGAGGGAAGAAATAAAAAAAAGAGGCGATACAAGAAAGAATTAAGCGTTTTTTATTTGTTTTGTTTTAGATAATAATGTTTGAATTTAAACATTCTTTAAATCACTATGTATATTAAGAACTGACCTTAGTTTCGAACTTTGATTAGTAGTTAAATAGTTTTGAATTGTATGATAATGTACTTCGTAAATTATAGTTCTTATATATGATAAATTAGAACAATAACTATAATAAATATACAGAAATTTAAGGTAAGGAATGACATTAAAGATTTAAAGGTGTGTAGTGATAAAACATCTGTCAATATAAAACTACCTTCAGAATATGAATAAGCTGTGTTATATAATGTAAGTGAGTATTTATGCTTGGGTTCCATTTAAAAGATGCCCGATTTCATAGATACTATATATAAATTAAATAGTTTGTAATCAGAAATCCGAAAATATCGGAAAATCGAAGCACTTCCGGTCCCAAGAATTTTGGATAAATGATTCACAACCTGCATTAATTTTTTTCATGTGTTTTTTATTGAAGATAGACAGTATGTTATTTATAGACGCCAAGATGTTTATTCGTATTTAAATGAAACCTTCCGATTTGGAAGGTTTCATTTCTTCTTAGTGATTTGCACAAACTTTTCGATATTTTTTTCTATTCCGTAATTTTCTTTGTTTCTTTCACAAGATCTAAATGTTTTTAAAAAAATTCATTTTCTTTGTCTTTCAATTTTTTATAGTCATAAAAACTTGAGGGAATTGCTGCCTATTAACAACAATTTATTTTTCCCCGTTAGTTGTTGCTAGAACGAACCATCATCACCGGAAAATAAGGTTACTGTTAAAGATTAATTCATAACGTTATACCATACAAACGAAACTATCAATAAGTTTGTAGATAAAAACGAATTTAGTTTCCACAATGAATATATACTTTTCAGTACAATTTTCACCTAAGTCTATGCAGCAAGATCTATGCATGTCATTCTTGTAGTAAAATATTTCAGTCGAACTAGTACAGAAAATATCTCCAGACTAAGTACATAGCCATGATCCCATTACACAAATCCTGTTTACATTTTGCGTTCATAACCCCATTCTCCAGACACAAACTCGACTGTTCGACTGAATAAAATGGAGACATGATTCATCTGACCAGGCGCAAGACCGTTAGTGTTCCAATATTTTCTAGATGAGCTAAATTTGCAGAAAAACGGTTTCTTGCTATCAATAATGGTAACCTTGTTGCTCTTGATAAGCAACCACATACAGCCTATGTGTTGAGTAGCACCAGCGATGAACTGGGATACGATTTGATAGAATGTTCCGTTTCGTTGTCAGTCGTAAGAAGTGCCTTCTGAACATTTCAGTTGCTGATTATGTCTCTCTGGAACTAAGATATGCCTTTAGATATTTTTCGTAGAATAATCTCTCTGTCAGCAACAAACATTGTCAGCGGTCAAATAGGAAGGTTTTTACAGTGAACTAAGAAAGAAAGGAAACATAAACATTTTTCTGAAAATATAATAAAAAAATATTTCTAAACATGTTGAATTAAAATAATTAAATTAGTTCTTTAGATATTTCTCTGTTTGTGTCTCTAAAGCAGATATGGGCTTTAGATAATAACTGCGCGAATTGGCTTACTTCTTTTAAAAAGGTAAATAGAAGGTTGCTGGGTTGTGACGCTCTCTAAGGTCGAGTGGTTTTAAACACTCTAGATCAAACGGTGGTTTTATCCTAAAAAGAGGGATGTGAACACGAATCATATCGGAGAGTACATTTTCTTTATTAATTTATTATTTTTTATCGTATGCACAATACAGGATGTTAAGCACACACACACACACACACACACACACACACACACACACACACACACATATATATATGTTGACTGTCAGTTACAGGTCTCCAAAGTTGTTGGTTTGAAAATCCGCACTCAGGGGTAAAATTAATATTCTCCATCCGGTGATGGTACCCATGTTTTCATTATTCATATCCATACGTATACTAAATTTTAAACAATATATTTTCAAACACACACACATACACATTCACATATATATGTGTATAAATACAAATATACATAAATACACACAGAGGTTGCGACAGATAGATTTCTTCTAAATTACGCAAAAACAAAAATAACAGATATATTTACCAAAATTGAACAAAAATATCTTAAAATACTAAATATTTTATTCAATAAAATCACCTTTGGCTTCAACCACGGCATTTACCTTACTTTGGAATCTTCTGCATCTCTTCTGAATGGCCTCCTTTTTTTTGCTACCAGAATTAGGCAACGCATAGCATCCTCTAAGTTTGGCTCCAAAGATTACTGACGTCTCTGCAAAAGCGTGCTCAGCAGGAACAAGACTTCAATACCGCCACTAATCAATGAATTTGAAGTTCTCACCTCTCCAGCCGACAAGGCTGAATGCTTTGCCCGTAGATTCTCAACCAATTCGACACTGGACTCGTTAGGAATACCTACACCAGACTTCCCACCCAGAACTAAGGCTCAACTAAATAACGTCCACATTACACCCTCGCTGGTCGCCAAGATAATTGCGCAACTTGACCCACACAAAGCGAGCGGCGGTGACGGAATCCCAGTCATAGTACTGAAGAAATGTACCCCAGAACTCTCCTCTGTCCTCTCTAAACTCTATAACCTCTGCCTATCTGCTTCCTGCTTTCCTGCCTGTTGGAAGTCCTCCTGCGTAGTACCTATATTTAAGAATTCTGGCGAACCCTCAGACCCCGCCAATTACCGTCCTATTAGTCTCCTTCCAATCTTTGGCAAAGTTTTCGAAGCCATTATCAACGCCGAGGTGATTCAGCATCGTATGGCCAACGGGCTTCTCTCTGACAAACAGTATGGGTTTCGCTTCACCAGGTCTACTGCTGATATGCTAACGACCATTACCGAGTACATATACCAGGCACTTGACAAGAATGGTGAAGCCCGAACCGTTGCCTTGGATATCTCCAAAGCATTCGACAGGGTCTGGCATGCTGGCCTCTTGTGCAAACTGCGGAGCTATGGGATAACTGGACATCTGTTTGACCTCATCCAGTCTTTCCTCTCTAACCGCACATTGAAGGTGGTATTAAATGGGCATGCCTCCCAAAACTACCAGACGAACGCGGCCGTCCCTCAATGTTCTATCCTAGGTCCCACGCTCTTTCTGATCTACATTAATGATCTCCCCGACACCATTAGATCCCAAGTTGGCATGTATGCCGACGACACAACAATCTACTCCCGCATCGATCAGAAACCAGGTCTGGACGACAAAGTGAACCTCGCTTCCGTACTTGAAAGGGACCTCCAATCCGTAGTGGCCTGGGGTAGGAAATGGTTGGTAAATTTCAATGCCTCTAAAACAAAGCTGTTATCAACTAATCACCATAGACAATCGCATCTACCTCCCATTAGCATGGGACAGGCTAGCCTCCCAGAGAGTAAAATACTACGCCTCCTTGGCCTTACACTCTCGGCGGACCTCAAATGGAATGACTATATTGAATCCATTGCCAAATCTGCTGCTATGAAAGTGGGCTCCCTGTGCAGGGCCCGGAAATTTTTCCCACCTGAATCTATTCTGCACATATACAAATCTACCATCCGCCCGTGTATTGAATATTGCTGTCATATCTGGTCGGGTGCCCCTGCTGCTCTCCTTGGGCTTCTTGACAAAATACAAAGGAGGATCTGTAACGTGGTTGATACTGACATGGCAGACCGGCTGCAGCCGCTCTCACACCGGCGTGATGTGGCGTCCCTGTGCCTCTTCTACAAGTACTTTCATGGCTTCTGCTCCGATGAGCTTAGATCACTGGTGCCGCCTAAGCACGAATTTACACGAGATACTAGATTAGCAACTAGGTCCCACCCTTTTACAGTTAAACAAATAAGATGTAACCGTAAATTCTACTCCAACAGCTTCTTTTCTCGCGCTTCCCGCCTGTGGAACTCCGTTCCACAAGTCTGCTTTCCCGACAGTTACAATCTCCAGGTGTTTAAATGTAGGGTCAATAGACATCTCCTATCACACTAACTCCCAACTATTCTCACAACACTCTCATCTACACAACCCTCATTCTCGGTATCCTTACCCGCCTATCACCCACCCTCTATCATTTCCTATATTTAATCATCCTTTCTCCACTCTACGTAGCCCCCTGCACAGTAGTGGCAGTGACATGCCTTGCTCGGGGTGAAACTCTTATAAAAAAAAAATGCCTCGCCTCAGTTGATCTTTGCTGTTACGAGAAATTCTGTTGTTTCTCGTTTTACTGCACACCACAAATAATTATCAAGACGGTTTTAGTCTGAGCAGTTCGTTGGCCAAATGTAAGGGGTAATATGGTCGCATAAATTGTCTGACAGCCATGACTGGGTTCTCTTGCTTGTGTGGTATGGTACAGAATCCTGTCGCCAGAGACAGTGTCTTCCAGCAGCAACTTTCTTGACCCAGAGCAGCATTATCTCTTCAAGGCATTTGATGTAGGCCTCTGCGTTGAGCCTGATTCCTTGTGGGAAGAGGAATGTAGGCATAATATGGATCACTTCTAACACCATGATATTTACATAATGTATAATCCAAATGTTTCCAAATCACCGTGACATGATCGTATAGCATTTTCCAGCGACAATATCAAGCAATACAGTGTGTCGTTTTCAAATTTCTGGCAGATTGAACCGCATCATGGTGTTGTGCAGAAAAAAAAGTAAAACAAACAACAACGCGCACGCGAAGAATTATAACTGTAAGATGGCGACAATTTACCGATCTCCCCTGCATATGACCAGGCTTAAGATAGATAGATAGATAGATAGATAGATAGATAGATAGATAGATAGATAGATAGATAGATAGGGTGTCCACAAAGTTCGTATGCACTTTTAAAAATGTATAGCTTTATTTGTATTTGCGATAGAAATAATTTCTAAAAAGGATCAGAAAGAAGTAAATCTATTTTTGAAGGTTTTATAGAAATTTCACTTAAGTTTCCACAAGTCCTCCATCAATAGCAATACAAAGGGTAATACGATTTTGCAGCTCACGGAAAACATTTGCCAACTGATTTACAGTAATACTTGAAATCACATTAGTATCAATAACTATACTTAAAACGAGCTACATTAAACGTTATAACATTTGTTACAGATTATTTCTATCACAAAAAGTAATAACGTTAAGAATTTTCTAAAGCGAAAACGGACTTTATGGACACCCTGTATATATAAACGTGCGTATCTCTGAATGTTTGTGTATGTGTAAATGTGTGCTATAGCCCAGTCTTTGACAACAGTCTTTCCTAATTCTCCTACCACTTTCACTTTCACTGCGATGGTCGGGACACTACGATCAATAAAAAAAATCGTATGTCAAGGTTTTTTGTTCTTATATCTTCATCTTCATAATCTATGAGATCTCTTATGTCTATCAGATATTTTCCAGTTTCCGACAGTACCTCCTTATTGACAACATGGTATTAGAAAAACAAAAAAAAATAATTGCAAATAAATTATATAAGATTAGAAAAATCATATACAAGACAAGATCATTATATCGACTCCAAAAATGAGATTTTTTAAAGTAACAAAAAAAAAAAAAAAAAAAAAAGAAAACAAAGAAAAAATGTCAGAATGGTCGGCCAAGGCCATTAAATGTCATTTTAAGTCAGACAAAAATCTTATAACATACTGCAGTAGAACTGAATGGCGATATCACGTTTGAATTTAAAACTACCGGATATTATTATCAATAGATTATTATTCTTTATAACTTTGTTTATTTTTATATGTATTGCATTTCTCTATGTTTTCTTCGTCATTTACTGCCACAGATGTTATTTGATTCAACGGTCTTTAAAAATGATTGGTTTATAAAAATTTCAGAAAAAAACATGCACACACACACACACACACACACACACACACACACACACACACACACACACACACATATATATATATATATATATATATACATATATTATGTATATAGGGTATTTAAATAGCGAAGAGAATCCATCTATTATACATCAATTATACATCAATAATTATATATTTCTGTATATATATATTCAACGATCTTCAAAAATGATTGGTTTATAAAAATTTCCGAGAAAAACGTACACACACACACACACACACACACACACACACACACACACATATATATATATATATATATATATAATAGGGTATTTAAATAGCAATCCATCTATTATACATCAATTATACATCAATAATTATATATTTCTGTATATATATGTGCGTATAGTGTGTGTGTGTGTGTGTGTGTGTCATTACAACCGAAACAAGGCAATAACGACAAAAAAGTGAAAATATGATGAAAAATAAGGGGGATAACAATAAAAGTACAAAAATTAAGAAGAAAGAATCTATTGATTGATATTGCATTTGAATTTTGGTAGAACAAAGCTGACTGAGAGGCAAAAAGCTGGAAACATGTTCTACACGAGGGAAGTCTGATAGAAGAAAATATTAGCATAGAACTTAGGGTTACAACGAGTCATTTCAACTGTAAAATGATGAGACATTTCCGCTAATGTTGTCAGTCTGTTAAGTTCCATACGTTCTTGGGCGATCATGACTCGTGTCTCGAAAGAGACACGACTGACTGGGCAGAAGATTATCCCACAATAGGTTGCCATTTTTTTCTGCTGTAGACTGGTTACCAGCCAGAGATATAGAACCCAGTCTGTCCTATTATTTAACCCTTAACTGGAGGGAAGAGACGGATTAATACATTTCCCAAGGGTATTTTCGCGAAAGTGAATGCAACGAATTCAACTGGAATTCGAACTCAGATCCACGATTTCTCGTTGCGAGCCGATATCCACTGAACTACAACAGTATTGCGCTTAAATTCATAAAGTATAGGAATAGAGGTAAGTTCCTAGGAACAATCAATATGAAAATAGTTATAGAAAAAATACAGAGAAGCTACATTACGGCGAAGGGAAAGTGACAGCAGCCAAAGTAAGGAACAGTAACAATGCAGATTCTTTGGATTTTATCAAGAATCTGGGAATATGTAGCAGGAGCATCAGGCTATATGTGGTAGCAATATTTCACCACCGCATGGACGAATGGTAGAATTATAAATACATATCCAAGAGATTCTGGAGAGAAAAAATGTTTAGCACAATACCGTATATGTATTTTCCTATCAGCAGACCAAGTAATTTATTCAATATAATCTTTCCACTTCATATGAGCGGAATATAATAACCTGAGAATAGGAAACGAGTCATTCTCTTGAATGTGAGAATCAGCCATGCTGATGAAAGACAGAATGTTGTCTCTCAGATATTCCGTAAAGAGCAGTTTTGTTTTAATAAACCATTCATTTTTCTTCGTGCTTGCTTGCAGGTTTCATTAAAAATGACAGACAAAGTATTATGGTTGTTTTTCGGTAATTTTTCATGTGATCTTAAGACTTTTTCCCTTTAAGATATACAATAATTTATATAATAACTGTCTAAACGTTTTTGTTATCAGAGCGCTTTCAGTTATACTTTTAGCCAGGATGGATTTTATTTAACAGAATGTATATTTGTAGAGTAATGTGTATGTTTTATGTACCGAACACGGTAAGGATGTTGTTAGCAGGTTTGTAGTTGGTATTATTGAATGTTGGGTTTTTCATTTTTTATTAATAATACGTCCATTATTTTAACCTTGCTACGCATGTGAATGAAGCTATGATATTTGTGTTGCCAACAAGTATGTTATGGATAGGGTTTGGTAGATCTCTGTGTGTGTTTGAATGATATCGAATGGAATTCTGTTCTGAGAGATGCATCGTGAGTCTTCATGTCAATTTTGTAGTTGTATAGCCGATATCATTATTTACGAAATATAATTATTTACGAAATTGGGTGGATCAAAACCGCAGTTCTTCAAAGGACATGTAATTTCGAAAATAATATTGGTTTGCAAATAATAATAATATTTAGATCTTGCAGTTGAAATATTATTTTGTCGATGTGGCTAGCCGTTTTAAATGTTTCATCATGATACTTTCATAAAACTTTGAAGTCGACATAACTCTGCTCCTTTAAGTAACAAACCTCTCCACATTAATTCTACACACATACGCATATATATATATATATATATATATATATATATAGTTTTACTGATAAAACGTACATTAGCAAGCAGGTTTTTGTCGCAAAGTGCTCAATAATATCGGGGTGGAGATTGAGCGTTGATAGTTTCAGTGCAAAGAATTTGTTACTTTAACTCAGCAGGTTCATGTCGACTTCAAAGTTTCATGAGAACACGGTTATGATGCTTCATTCAACAAATATTTTTTCTTTTTTTCTGCTGTTGAGTGCCGGTCCCCTTTCCTATGTATAAGGAGACTGTGATTTTTTCTGGAAGCTCTCTCGCTTGCGAATGGTTAATTATTTATATTTATTTTTTATTGTGAAGGTGTTTGATTTTTTTTAAAGTTTCATAAGCTAGAGAAACACGAGAATGAAAACACTTAGCATAAAACTTACACTTACACCTCGCAATTTAAACAATAAAAGGAGTTTAAAGATGGATAGTTATAAAGTTCTCGGTTTTATCATTATTATGTTTAGTTATTTTACGAAATGATCCGGGCCTAGGAATTATTTGTACTGCATTTCTCTCTATCTCTGTCCTTGTCTCCCTCCCTCCCTCCCTCTCTCTCTCTCTCTCTCTCTCTCACACACACACACACACACACACAAATATATATATATATATATATATATTTTTTTTTTTTTCATCCGCAGACACATCTGTTTAGCTGTATCGCAGCTCATCAGTACGGTTAGATATCCGATTGCTTCTAGCCAGGATTGAAAACCGACCGGCGATTCTACTTCTGAGCTATGGGCGCTCGGTAGAAAAAGTCGGACTTTAGGGTGTTATATAGAATGTAAACACACGCCAGTAGCTGAGAGTGTTCTAATTTATTACTAAATGAACGATGTGTGGATGCGTGAGTAGCTACTTTTTTTAAAGTATTACCGTTCGTCCATAGTGCCCAATCGGGTTGTGAGAGCGTAAAAAAAATTTCATTAGCTGATTAAAGTTAGCTTTAGCATCCCAAATCCAGATTTCCGTAAACAGACGTGTTCTTGGTCAGAAGTTTTGATAATGTCTTCTATCTATCTATCTATCTATCTATCTATCTATCTATCTATCTATCACTGATCCCATGACAAACAACACAGAATTCATTGCTTTTTTAAAAACAATTATCAGTGTTGATAAAACTGTCAAAAACTCAGTTCGTGTTACACTTCATCCTGCCAGTGTTCACCTATCAATTGGTACCCGAAAGAACAATTCGATAGGTAATTCTAACTTATTCATTTGATAACACACACACACACACACACACACACACACACATATATATATATATATAGAGAGAGAGAGAGAGAGAGAGTGAAAGAGAGATAGCCAGGGAGAAAGAAAGACAGAGTGAAAGAGAGACAGACACATGAGATAAAGACAGAGTGAGAGAGAGACAGACACACTGAGATAAAGACAGAGAGAGAGAGAGACACAAAATGACCCCGAGTAGTGAAGACATTTCAGTAATGCTCTCACGAACCATTGAAGTTGTCATGCCTAAAATAACTACGCTCAGCTAAGTGACAAATTCTCCACAATAATTCTATTATCGCACTATCGTTACCTTGATACTGAGCACTTTATGTCAAAAATATTTTTACCTAAAATGCCTTTCCACCAGTAAACTACTGGAAAAAAACAATTTTTGTGTGTTGTATGCATAGAGACGATATTGAACAAGAATTTAATCTCCCTAGAGACTTTCATGATGAAAATTCTATCGCTGATACACACACACACACACACACACACACACACACATACACACACACACATATATATATATATATATATATATATATATATATATATATATATATTTATTTTACCGAAAGTTAAATCAAATAAAATATCAGAAAAGAATTTTCCCTCCTCTGAAAAAAGTTTGTACTCAATTATTGATAGATTTCTGTCTGGTTGTGTAAATGAAATCATATTGATCAATAGGGGAATAGAACGAGGCTCAAATATAGCAATGCATCAAGTGTACCATTCTTGACCCTTGACCGCTAGCATCATTTGAGCGGATTTTTGAGAGGCAAAGTCCAGTAATGGCAAATGGATATTATATGTATAAGTACATACAACTATAAACTAAAGATAAAATGTACGTGAAGCGAAACGATCATCGGCTGGATAAGTGGAGTCAGCAAGTATAGTTCAAATTCTATTCTATTATGAATTTATTTCGGAATAATGCCCATCAAAACTCCTGAAAAGCCCCTCTTCTCACAGCTGTAGGTTAAATAGTAATTCTCTCTAGCTATGACTGACTAGAGCTGGATTACTCTGAATGTCAAATATTAGGGAAACTAATTTGATACTCGTATCTGAATAGAGACCTCTGTTTTGAAACAGTCTAAATGTACTTCTACCAACCTGTGCATACGACAGTCTTAATAAAAACATTTGCATTCCGACAAAATTCGAACACGCATCTCCTTTCAGAGGAATCTACATGTATATCTTATTAGGCTTTTGACCGTCTAACCATGGAAAGCTTTCACAGCAAATTTTGCTTAAACTTTTAAGAAACGTACATCTCTTGTTGGGATCCCTCGAAACCATATATGCTAAATTTATTTTCGTATCCAAAATGTAAACAAAGTAAAAGTAATTTCTAAAGTATTAAGTTCCTTAGGAATTATTTATATATAGAAAAATATAAATTAGGCAGAATACAAATATAATATTTTCAGGTTTTAATCTTCACTTGACGGTTGCCTTGTGTAAGAACTCAGAGTTGTGTTAAACGGTGAGAAAAATGTATATTTATTATTACTATATATATATATATATATATATATATCTTACATTGAAACACCGGTCCCAGCCCTATCATCAAAGTTAAGTAACGTCGAGTCTAGTCAGTAACTAGAAAAGTGAGCGCTTTCGAATGCCAGGAGTAGTAAACTTGCATGCGCCGGTGATATTGTGGTGGATAGGAAATTAAGAATTAAAAGCAACTTTCTTCATCACTTTTACAAAAATTCACAATGACGTGTAAAATCCTGGTTTTGCCAGATAGAAAAAAGAATTGATCATGTGCTTAAAGAAAAAGTCGAAACCGGATTTCTCGGGTAGATGGTAAAATGATTTTCTGACAACTAAAAGGACTTAGCAATCCGTGTGAAAAAAAACAAAAAACTAAATTATTATAAAAGGCAAAAGAAAGGCCAGCCAGACAGTCAGATAGGAGCAGCGAGACGACACACTAAAAAGTAAATGGAGAAACTTTAACCACGACCCGGAATTAAGATCACGTTGCACATTGTCCTCTTTTTCCTTGTTTCTCGTGTGCTGATACATTTTACTTCTCCATTCAAAGACATTCATACCAAACAAACGCTCATGCATACATACATACATGCATACATACATACATACATACATGCATACATACGTACGCATAAACACTTTCCAACAAATTACTACTACAACTTTTGATACTCTTAACTTTCTCATTGAACATTAGCTTTTACGAATTCTTGTTATTCTTTCTGGATGTGCGTTGTGGTACAGTGGATATCGGCTCGGAACGAGAAACCGGGGAGCCGTGTTCGAATTCCAGCTGAATCCATTGTATTCACTCACTCGCAAATACCCTTGGGAAAGGTATTAATCAGTCTCTTCCTTCCAGTTATGGGTTAAATAGCAGGACAGATTGGGTTCTATAGCCTTGGTCGGCAACCAGTCTACCGCAGAAAGCAATGGCAACCTACTGCGGGATAATCTTCTGCCCGGTCAGTCATGCCTCTTTCGAGACATGATCGCCCAAGCGTGTTTCACGTATGGCACTTAACTGGCTGGCTGTTATTCTTTCCTTTTAATAAATTTCTATTTTAACATGACAAATGTATATTTTATTATTCCACTATTCCACACTAATCCACTCAATCCAACCAACAAGCTTCAGCCTTATGATAATTCTGATGATGACAACGAATAAATAGTAAACTGTAGGGAGTTCGGTTATCTACCACACCAAGGCCGAATTAATAAACATTAACCATCTCCCTATAGTTACAGTATAACGGATAACAGCTCTGGATTTGAAATTGGAGAATCGATTTCGAATTCCAGCCGACATTGTTAATACCATTCAAAAAGTTATGAATCTACCTTGGCTATAGGCAGACTGGACGATATAGCCTTCGATAACAAAAAATCTAGGAAAAGAAAGACTCAAACAACCTTGGATAATCTTGGCAAATGGCGAATGAAATTGTCATAGAAGCTAACGGCCAAAACGCAGCTACGAGATGGAAAATACCCCTAAAAATGCCTGTGATTGTAGCGTCGAATGGTATGTGTACAAGATGTGACACTATGATGAAGAGAGTGTGCATTTCAGAGCGGAGGTAACTGAACACATTAAAACTATTCACTTGTACAGGTTGTTCAGTAAAAACCTTAGAACATAGTGAATCTTCATCCGTCGCTCTCGATGGGAGGAGACATCCATATCCACCGATACTTTTTGGGCACCTCGAGGTGGTGTAATGGTTAGCAAGCTTGTCTCGCTAGAATCATTACAATTGAGTAGTGAGTTCGATCTTCACTGGGTGCCCTATACTTGTGCCACATCTAATCTGCGTATAGAAAATTACTTTTAACACATAATTAATGCCATTTATCATGACCGGAGAAATATTAAGCAATCCCGAAACTAGTAATCCAGCTGATTTTATTTCTTTCGTCAATATTTAATCTCTTCCAGAGAGATGGCTGGTCAATCCACAATCGTACATGCCATTGTGTAGTCTCTGATCTAGTTGGTCATAATGTGTAATTAGACTATATTAGCATTAACAACTATACCCGGAAAAACCAGGGTCACATCAGTCAACTAAAGATGAGACTTTTCAGACTAACAATGTTTTTCTTGAACAGAACAATATATTGTGCTATACTGGTGAGAAACATCACTGTACTATTTTGGCCTTGTGCCAGGACTGAAGAAAACAAAACAGTCAATTTACAAAAAGATAAAACAGAAATGAGACAAAATGCAAAATGAAAACCGCAGTGTAAACATTAACAAAATAGTTGAAGATATTTTTTCTCGTGTGTATCGAAAGTATTCGTATTTTCCACTGTCTTCTTTGAAGAAATATCTATATATACATTAATAAATTTCGAAAATTAAATTTTGTTGAATAGCTGTTTTAACAAGAAAACTCTCGCTTCATCAGCAACAATCCAAAACAAAAAATTAATTCAAACATGTTACGAAAATTCATATACCGGAAGGAGCCCAAAAACATATCCATACATAGGAAGTTAAAAAAAAAAAGAGATGAGATTAAGAAAGAAAAAATTTCATTGAAAATTTGTCATCCAAACATAAAAAGGGGCAGAGACAGGGATGCATGACTCGATATTAGAAGAAGACTGTTTGATTACATCTGGTTTAGAGAATACAGTGTCAAAATTTAAACATCTCACAGGAATAAGAAGTATTGGGGGAGAATATAAAAGTGGTTATGAAAAAGGGAAAAGAAAGAACAAATGGGGTAGACGGGGGGAAAGTTAACGAAGAAATAAGATATGAAAAAATAATCAGTAGCCGAGATGACAGCGTTTCAGAAAGAGAAAGAAAAGAAAGAGTTAAATATGCCTATTTTAAAAAAGAAAAGGAAAAAACAATATACATAAACCATATATTCATAGACACAAATATTTTATGAAAATCTATGACAAGGTGGAAAAAAAGATTTCGTGTGACGCATTTAATCCCTTAGGACTTTATCAGATGAAAGAAAATTATATGGAAATGTTCTTTCATAATAGTTGTTTCGTAGTATTTTTTACTGATTTGGGTGAAGTCGCTATATTTTTTATATAAAAATTATTAACTGGTGTTTTTAGTATAGAAATGTATATTTATAATTTCTTAATATAGAATTGTTTTTCTTTGGAAATGTTTATTATTTGGGCCATAGCTTGAGGCGTAACAGAAAGTACAAGAGTCAGGCTGAACCTGGAAACAGCAGCAATAAAGAGGTGGTTCAAGACCTCCAATCTCCCGATCAAAAGTCTTGCTATCAAGTTTAGTTTATCGTCATACCCAGGACTAATATATATATATATATATATATATATATATATATATATATATATATATATTCCTGGGTAAAAAGGCAATCGGATTCTAACCGTATTGATGAGTTGTGATACGAAGAAACAGATCTGTCTGCGGATGACAATATATATATATATATGATATTATGCTTTTATAATCTATTGTAATTAGCAATATTAAGCTCTACGTTGTATCAAGCACTTTATAAAAGTAAATGCTTGAACAGTGAGTTTTTAATTTATGTGTTCTTTTCCTTTTTTGTAATATATATATATATATATATATATATATATATATATATATATGAAAGCTAAATCATTATCTTTTTGTTGCATGCGGATTAAATATTCAGTTTTTGCTCCATTCATTTATAAGTATGCGTTCAAATAGAAGAACTGGATAGAATGTTAAAATATAAAAAAATTGCTGGGTTAAAAAGAAAGAAATAACAATACCACTTGCAAAAATAACGCGCACATTTCTGTTTTGAAAAATGTTTCATTTTAAAATGTACATCATCTTATTTTTTCGGGGAAAATAAATTAAATTTAAATTGAGTTTGGAGTTTAAGCAAAAAAAATTCAATTATTTGCTTGTATTAACAAAAATCTCACGTTTCTAGAAAAAAATCAAACAAACAGAAGCTATGATCCAAATGTGAAGAGGCAGAAAAGAAACAAAAGTCAATAAACTGCAGATTAGATATTTTTATCACAGGTTGTTGCTTATTTACTTCTTTTTCTGTTTTCTCTATTACTTTATTTTTCTTTTTCCGTTATTTTTTTCCAATTCTTAATTCTTTCTGCTGACCCGGCTTATTAAAATATACTTTCATGAACGATTTATTAATATATTTTCCAGTTTCTCGGGTATATCATTAAATGACTGTTCTTTCTTTCTTTCTTTCTTTCTTTCTTTCGCTTTCGAGGATTTGAATTCTTTTTTGTTGCCTTCGCACTCTTTATTTTACTTCTCATGAACTTTCTTGCTCCCGAAATGTTATGTTGTATCAGTTTGAATTGTTCGTTTTTATTCCAGTTTTCTGTCCTCATCATTTGTCGAGTATGGCTCACTACAGTCCCTTGTCCTTTGTAGCCCTAAGCAATGTCTCTTTATCATCTGTCTTTGTCCTTGCTCTACCATCTCATTACGCAAATTCATTAAATATGCCACTCTTCATAACACTCTGTCCATCCTCGCTTTCACTATAACCCATGAGTGCCAAATTCTCCAAGCCTACATTCTTCATTATTTACCTCAAATATTTCATAGTCCTGGGTATGACGATAAACTATATCCGACTGCAAAGCCTCTGATTAGGAGAATGGATGTTTTGAGAACAATAAAACCACATTTTAATTAATGCTGTTCCCAGGTCCACCATGACACGGGATGGTAGCACCTATTATTATCCCAGGTATGTGCAAACAGTGAACACCCAAGCAAAAAAAAAAAAAGAAAACTAAAAAAACAACAACAAAAAACTCTATGAAAATATGGAAATACTTTTCATAGTAACAATTCCAATAATAATTTTTACATAAAAAAATTATAATCAATATATATCTATAGTTATTAACAATACATTTTATAGTACATTTTATTTGTAGCTGCAGACACACAATTACGTTCAGGATATATTGATGGGCATACAAATGCGTTAGATATATTTAGATTTCGGCATTAAATAACGCGTAGATTTTGATATGCTTTTAAAGAAAATCAACCAACCAATTAAAGCAAATATTTCAACTGTCTCTTTCTTGAGTCAATGTACATGTGTGTTTTTTGTTTATATTTTCCATAAAAATTCCCGATATGTTCCGTCCATCTTTGCATCTCTGTTCTCAGCATTTCTGTTACTTCAATTCTTCTGTTCATCTTTAAGCGAATTCTCTAGCCATATGGGATGAGTGATATTATATAGCAATTTAATACTGTTTTCTTTGTTTAGTACAAATCTTTCTTGTTTCTTATTACAATATACCTTCCGTTTTCTGACTCAAAACTTCCGTCGACTGCTACTACACTGCAGTTTTCATTTTGATTCATTTTGCTTTTCAGTTTTTCTTTTTCGTTTTCTGCTTTTTTTAACTTACGTCTTTTTTCATTTTTTTTCCCAACTTCTCGTTTCGTTTTTTTTTTATTTTCGTTTCGTTTTTCATTATTTTCGTTTCGTTTCTTTCTCTGCCTCTCATCTTACAATGAAACTTAAAATCACCTTTTTGCATTTCTTTTCCTCTGCTTGTTTTTTTCCGGCTTAAATGGAAAATTATTCTTTCTATTTTTTCTACGTCACTCTTTTAGATTCTCAGTTTTTATTCTCTTATGTCTTTTTATTCCGCACCTTCCCATTGTCTTACGTCCCTTTTCTCTACACCCCTTCATCTTTTTCTGAACTTCTTTGCAACCCCTATTTTCTGTCTTTCTATCCGTCTTTCATTTTTTACCTCCATACCTTCATCGCATTCCATTAACCTGTTCAGATTAGAGTACACTAGCACGCATACAAATCGGTGTAGTTATATCTACAATGTGGGTTTACAAAGTTTCGTATATTGATGCGTGTATAAAAGTGTGTGTCATCATTATCAGTAAGTCCTTACGTTTATCTATTATTTAGTGCGTTCATCCATATTGGGTTCAATTTATGTTTGTCCGTAATTGACCGTCTACCTCTAAGTATCTCACTATATTTGTCTTTTTACGCACATGTACGTGAGGCTATTAGCCATCGATTATGCTAAAAGTGTCCTTTGTCCATCTAGCCACGATAAGGCCACGTCTATTCAAAGGCTGATGTGAACAGACAATCAAGGAAGAACGAAAAAAAAAAAATAGAAAACTACGGAAGCCAACATGCCACCTGCGGTTAATGTTTTTTTTTCTTTTTTTGCCCTCCCTTTCATTTACACTCTTTCATTACTTTATATAATTTTTGTCTGGCTTTTTTTGTCTCTTTTCTTGTGCGTGTTACTCCCGTTTCTTTTTCACATTTTATACGTTTTTCTTATTCATCCTAATTGTTTATTTTTCCTTTTAGCTTTAAATTTTTTTTTTCTTTGTCATATATTTCCTTTCGTTATCGATCTAAATAATAATTTTGCATACTGTTCTATTTCTCCATCTGTTCACCTTTATATATATATATATATATATATATATATATATATATATATATATATATATAGGCAGAGTGCTTAGAACGTTTGCTTTCCGACTGGTTTCGAATCTCCTGTTCGATTTGTCAGGAAGGTGAGCATGGGGAAAAGATTCCAACATACGAAGCCTTTTGTAAATAATTAAAAATCATAGCATGGGTTGACCCAAGCTTTGTAAACGGAGTTGAATAGACGGCACAATTTCGAAGCCGTCGATGGTCTTGCTAGCCTGAATTCACAAGTCATCGTGACAGTGGGTTTGAGCGTGATGCTCTTTTATTACGCTGATCACGCCAGACAATGCATTCTCTCCTGCAAACTATAATTAAGGTCCGTTTAGCATAGTTACAGTAAAAACACAAGTGGGCTCTGTGGGCGTTGAACAAATACAAATATGCCTGAGCAGGTGTCTGCAATAGAGATTGGTTAGCCACCTTAGTAGACAGCCATACTCAGATACCTGTGATCAGCCACACACACACACACACACACACACACACACACACACACACACACACACACATATATATATATATATATATATATATGTATATATATATATATATAGTAATGTATACTTGGAAAATAACCTTTCTTTCAAACATTTTTCACTGGATACGGCTGACAAGGAAGATTTAATTCATTTTTTGTTAAGTTTTACAAGCATCCTAACATGTTTTCGTTTTGTTGGAGATATCATCCTAAGCACTTTCGACCACTTCTATAGTTATTTTCATACGTTTATTGGTATATCAATGCGTCTGTAACCTAAATACATTTTCTTTAGAAAAAAAAAACATTTTTAACACAACCAATTTATCTTTATTAATTTATCTAACCTACCTCATTTTCATATATCACAGAGATTAAATATTATGCAATGAAACAGTCAGATCATAATTCATCCAATACTTTTGTATCAGACTATCTGCTTATTGATGCAGCTTCACATATATATGCATGAGGGATATTTAAAAGTGCTTGAGCAGAACCCCAAATCTTGCAATTCACCAAATATCAAAGTCGGTTTTGAAATCCCTTCGTATCCCGTAAGAGAACTTATCTGCACCCAGTTTATATATAAATTATACCAGATATTTAGGAACACATTTTCGGTTCATAAATGCAAGTTGACGAGATATATCGAGAGTAATAATGTACAAAAAAGTAATTACAACCATTCGGACATAGCTATCTTCTTCAAAGTGACCAGGTTTTAATGTTGAAGGTCTGGAGGCATGTGTAGATCTGTCGTAAGACCCTATCATCAGTGTCCAGAAGAAAGAAACAATTGAAAGGGATTAGACTAAAGAAGATCATCCTGCAAATCACGGACGTCATCAACTACATCTCCAGCGATTGGATAAGCGTAATCGACGACTAGTTCAACGATCTGAATATACACGAAGATAATGGGTACGAATTTCACGTCAGGAGATAAGTAGAGTTAATGTACAGCTATTTTCATATGGAAAGTATAATTCGATCAAAGAGCTTTCCCAACAATTTCAAACGCGCCAGGGAGCGAGACATGATTTGATTTTTCTTCGATGAGAACTACAACCAGGACAGAAAGGAAACAGTATAAACATGTGAATTTTCGCGGATCCCAGTCAGGTAGACACGGTGGTTTCCCTCAAGTTATCGTTGCCTGGTCTTGCGGTTTGTAGCCAAGGTCATGTCATATTGCTCCATCTCATATTAGAGAACTTCAAGAAGAATGTCAGTGGCTACATTAGGTTTAATTTCTTCAAGTAGATGACACAGAGAAAGCTGAAATATTTACCTCGTCACATAGAACACGAGTGAGGGAGTTGTGGCCAGAGAAATTTCCAGATAATGAAAGGCGTATAATTTGGCCTGTTAAGTTATCTCATTTGTATCTCCAAGGATAATACGCATGAGGCTTCGCCGAGAAAAAGACCAATCAGCAGTCTCAGAAAACAAAATACTTCTTTAGGTTACTGAACGTAATGTCTAAGATTAAAAAGTACCGCCTGGTTCGGATATCAGATCGCTTCAGAACCAATGACCTATCGAAGTTGAGGCGGCTTTATTGGATAAGCTTCTTTGTCTTCGGTATATTTACACATATTATAAAATGTTTATCCTTTACTTAATGTTCATCAATGAGTTCATTCTTAACTATGTATGTATGTACGTATGTGTCTTTGTGCGTGTAAAAATCAAATATAGATAAAAATATTTGTATATATTTCAAATATAGATAAAAGCATTTGTCTATATTTCTGAGATGAGGTAGTATTTACACTATTTACATTATTCGGACTATTTTCCTCATGTTTTGTTGCAATTTTGCGACGTTTCGGCCGTTGTACGCTCCGGCCTTCTTCAGAGGCTAAGAATTTCGAACCGAACCCTTTCTTACAATCACTCGGGTATACCATTCCCATTCATTGTGCGAAGCCTTTTTTGGTAGTCATGATTTATCTCTCTCTAACCCGACTCTCTAAGTTACTTGTTCACCATATTGAACTCACAAGTTACTTGTTCACCTGGTATTTAATTCACAAATCTTTGGATCATGTGGATGGAACTGACAAACGCTTATATCGACATAGCATCATATCCAGAACAATGGAAGTTTACAAAATAAAGGAGCTGAAATAATGTATACCCATTAGAAATTATATTTTGGGTTCGTACAAACCCGGATGAACTTATGTACAATACTATTTTTTTAGTCTTGAGTAACTCCTCTCCTTATTTTAATCTTCCTGTTGTCAACTTCCTGTTGTGTGCCTAAAATAGTGTTGAAGAATCAGTTAGTTTATAATGACTGACGATACCAAAAGTTTGTAACCATAGTAACGTAATCAGCTGAGCTACCTAATTTTAATATTCATGAACTCTGCATATTAAATCTGTATCTTTTAGTTAAATGTATATTGATCACTTTTAATGTTACTTTTTACTGGTCTAATTTTACCCTGAATGTTTGATATATATATATATATATATATATATATATATATATTCAACATCTTAATTTTGGTGTTGATCAATCATATATATATTAGTATTTCTTTTCTTTTTTTAATTTCCACACATGGTTCACTGGTTTTGTACAATTTCTAAGGTTTACTAGCTTGATTTATTTTCAGGACACGGATTTTATAAAATTTAAATAAAATTAAAAAAACAAAGTGAAAGTATATTGGAATATTGATTGGTGTTTGATATTTTTAGTCAGATAGGTGTCATCTATAATAAGGGAATAGATGTTCATTTTAAATATAGGAAACGCTTGCTTATTTATATTTATGTGTGTCATGCATAATAAAAGCAATATACATTTATTTTAAATGTATTTCTATTGCTTTTATAACAGAATACACACATTTCATTCTTTCTAAATGCATTATCAAATTAAATTCATTTTCAGTGAAATTTATTTCATCAAACCTTTCCATTTGCCAAAATTTAAAACCTATTGGGGATTTCAATATATTAATTATGACGGACTGCATTTTGTAAATCTTTTTCGGACACAGCTTTAGAAAATTCGTTGGAACAAAAACCCAAACATACAAAAACATATTCATGAATGACTAAACTGAAAAAGTGCATGGATAAGTACACTAATGTAAAGAGCATCACGACGCAATCATAAATTTTCAAAACGACACACTGTATTGTTCGGCATTCGCAACAGAATCTTTTGCACGAACATTTCAGAGTGTTTTAATCTGAGGACAGTTAAAAGGATTCGGATTATGTTAATTATGAAAGTCGTTGGACAACTAGAGACGCGGCTTTACGCCTTCATTCATTTTCCCACAGACCCAACACCGAGACCTACATCAAATGGTTTAATTAGTACTGCCCTGGGTCAAGAGAGTACCTGCTGGAAGACCCCATGTCTGACAACACGACTCTGCACAATGTAACACAAGCAGTGGTTGTCAGGTAATTTTTGCGACTACAATACACTTTACATTTGGCCATTTGACTCCAGAGTGCTGCCCCCCTTGATTATTATGCGTGAGGCGCAGTTGAGAGAAAAGCTAACAAAACTCCTCGTAGCACTAAGGTTAAATTGAAGGCAAGGAGTACGTTAGCATTCACCATCTTTTATGAAGGAGAGTATCAAAAAGAGTTGCAGAAAGTTTCGAAGTCGTCTGGGGGTTGTGGTTGAAGCCAATCGGAATTTTTATTTGAATAAATTTACTATTTAGTATTTAAAGAGATTTTTTGCGTAATTTTTGTAAATATAGCTTTTGAAATGAGATGTCTGTGTTACTTTCTTTTTTACATAATTTAGACAATAATTTATCCATTCTACCATGTATATGCGTTGTGGTGAAGTGGATATCGAGTTGGAACCAGAAACTGGAGAACCAAGTTCGAATTTCAGTTAAATTCCTTGCATTCACTTACCCGTAACTACCCTTTGGTAAGGTATTAATCTGTCTCTTTCCTCCAGCTATGGGTCAAATAACAAGACAGACTGGGTTCTATAGCCTTGATTGGCAACCAGTCTCCTGCAGACAGTAATGGCAAACTACTACGGAAAAATCTTCTGCCCAGTCAGTTATGTCTCTTCCAAGGTATGATCGCCCAGGCGTATATCACGTACGACACTTAACTGAATGAATGACCCTGTATACAAAGTAAGAATTAATAATGTATATCAATTGATACCTAATAGATATCCAGTCACTTTAATTTGAAATTAAACTATGAAAGAGAAGTTTTAAAAACTCCAATTATCATACACAGCACACTCATACATGTGGATACACTCTGATATATTTTATCATACAAATCAATGTTTTCACAATAAAATTGATATTAACGAACCGATGTCGGTAAAGCCTTGCCAGGATATATTAGCGTCAGTTT
Organism: Ascarosepion bandense; assembly: GCA_037127315.1. Classification (NCBI taxonomy): domain Eukaryota; kingdom Metazoa; phylum Mollusca; class Cephalopoda; order Sepiida; family Sepiidae; genus Ascarosepion; species Ascarosepion bandense. The sequence continues at coordinate 2,275,238 of JBBBDQ010001454.1, read as the reverse complement.
ATTATGTCTCTTCTCAGGAAAAAATATTGATAACTTATTTTGTGGACGTCTGGTTGATTTTACAAATGAAATAAGAACAACATATTTTTATTTACAAATAATTATGAAAGATATAAATTTTCTTCTTCTTCTTCTTCTTCTTCTTCTTCTTCGTATCGTGTCACTTTGGGATATTGGTGACCATGGCTTTCCTGTCATAAAAAATGTTCTGTTCTTTTATCCATTTAATCAATCTCGCTAGGCAAGTTATGCATTATTTTTCTTTTGTCCCAATTGCCTTCAATTTGTCGTGTAAGTATCAAATTTTATATGCCATCTTTCCTCATCATGTCCCCCTAGAAGTTTCACGTGTCTCTTTCTGATGTTAAGAATAACAATTCTTTGTCTTTCCATATTCTCTAAGACATCATCCTTGCTCACATGTTCAGTCTATGTTATTCTCAGTATCATTCTATATAACCACATTTCTCTGGCTTTAAGTTTCTTCTTCATCTGTGCAAAAATACCAGGTATTGTAAGTCTGGAATTGCGGCTGGTGTAATATATAATGGCTCAGAATTGTTAACTGGAAAACAGTGTTCTGATTCCAGTTGGGGCCGTTGTATTCACTTACACGCAAATATGGACACCTCCACGTGGTGTTATGATTAGCAAGCTTGTCTCGCTAGGATGATTACAAATGAGTAGTGAGTTTGATCCTCACTGGGTGCTTCGTACTTTTAGACTTGTGTCATCTGCACTTTGAAAATCACCATTTAAGCGCCTCGATGTGGTGTAATGGTTATTAAGTCTGCTGTAACTGAGTAGTGAGTTCAATCCTTACTGGGCGCCTCATACTTTCAGTCTTGTGTCACATGTAAGCGGTGCTTAGAAAATCAACACTTACACGCAAATAGTTTTGGCAAAGGTATGAATTCACCTCTTTTCCCCAGCTATTGGTTGATTAGTAGGACATGTTTCTCTCAAACTATTATTATCTATAAAAAATACAGAGATTAGCAAGACACCGGTAAATGCAGTGCTGACAATATATAGTCCTCTGTATTAGTAAGTCCACATGAGAAAAAGGTGTAGAATAATTTATTACAACAGATTGCTATATTTCCTTTGTTTCAGTATTATTTCTTTTCTCAAATAACGACTGGCCACGATTCTTTTGAATTAACATTAGAAAAATCTAATTAGAGCAATAAAGTTTATTAGGTAAAGAGATTATTAAAAGATCAAGATTCAAGGATACAGAAGATGAAGCTTGATATTGCATTTCAACTTACGAGGATTAAAATTGACTGGAAAGCAAGACGCAGAAGAGAGTTCCGCAAGCAAGTAGTGCGTAAGAAGGAACTGTTAGCATAGAACTTACGTTTAAATCTGGTCATTTTAACTGTAAAACAATAAAGCATAATTGCTGATTCAGTCAGTCAGTTAAGTGTCATTTATGACTGGGTGATTATGTCTAGAAAGAGACTAACTGGGCAGACGAGTTTTTCCGCAGTAGGTCGGCATCATTTTCTGCAGTAAACGGGTTGCCAGTCATGGCTGTAGATCCCAATCTGTCCTACTATTTAGCCCATAGCTGAAGCAAGAAGCGACGGATTAATATATTTTCTAAGGGGATTTTTACGTAAGTGAATGCAAGGAATTTAACTGGAATTCGAACTCTGCTCTCCGAATTCTCGTTCCGAGCCGATGTCCACTGCAACACAACGCGCATACTGATTTAGTCAGTCAGTAAGTGCCAGACGTGATACACGCTTTGGGCGATCATATCTCAAAAGAGACATGACTGACTGAGCAAAAGATTATCTCGCACTGGTTGCCAGCCAAGGCTATAGAACCCAATCTGTCCTATTATTTAACCCATAACTGGAGGAAAGAGACGAATTAATACCTTTCCAAAGAGTATTTTTGCGTAAGTGAAAGCAAGGAATTCAACTGGAATTCGAACTCGGCTCCCCGATTTGTCATTCCGAGCCTATATCAACTGCACCACAACGCACATCCTAATTTACTACTGCGCTTAAATTCGTAAAGTTGAGGTAACGAAGTGGGAATCTTATCAGAATAGTCACCATGGAAATATTTATAGAAAGTCACTAAGAAGCTACGTTACGAAGGTGAGAAAGTGACTAAACATGAAAGGCCAGATCAGGAACGTTAACTTTGCAGATTCTTATTTGGATTTTCTCAATACTCACTAGATCCTTAACAGAAGCTCTAAACCAGATGTGGTAGCAATATTCAATGAATATACAAATGATATTTTCCATAATCAGAAACTATAAATTTTCAAGATAGTTTCTGATGATGAAAAATATCTAGAAAGACACTAAACAATTTTCCTTGTAGCAGCCATATTAATTGATTCCATATATTGTTCCACTTCATGTCAGTGGAAAAAACGTAATCTAGAGAAGGCGAAATTAGTCACTCGTTTGAAGGCTAGCATCAGTCATGTTGATAGAAGGCAAAAACGGTATTCCAATGCGATTAAAAGAGAGCTGTTTTATTTTGGATGCGTTACAATTTACAAGCCATTTTTCCCTCAGTTACTAACAGATCATATGGAATAGCTTCTATTCTATTATTTTCGTGAATTTAATCTTTTTTATTTATTTATTTTTTTGGCAAAGTGGGTAAAATTCTATTTTGTAAAGAAGAATTATGAAGGGGCACGTCTACTTTAATTTTCTTAATTGTAACCTGTTGCACTCGAAAAATATCCTGTCCATAAAGTTATAATAACTCTCTTCATTAATTTGAAAAATGATCAATTCTGTCTAGTACCGTACTAGGTCCAAACACTACTCTATCCTTTTTGTCTCATGTCGGTCGACTATTTCCACGAAAGACTCAACTATGACGTTCTAAACTGATCACCAAAATTACACTTGAGAAATCAGATTTTGTCTACTTCATCGACCTGCTGAGATGTTTCTCTTAGATGTTTCACTTTGTGAAGTTTAATAAATGTGATAGATTTGTTGCTTTCGATTTATTTAGACAATGTTCTTAATATTCGGTTTCTTTTTTCATCCGAGAAATCTTTTAATGCCGTAGTAAAAACGTATTCATGCACGCGTATATATCAACGTCTTTGTTAGTACGTGTGTTTGCGTGTGGGTGTGATTAATAGGTGCACTAAAGTGGTATAAACCAGAGAATAAAATATTTGAACAAAGCGCTTACATATTGAATGTTTGTATGTATCTCATGCTTTGCATATGGTGTCTGTGTAAGCAGATGTGTACTTGTGTAGAAGAATGAGGTTGTGGTTGGATATGCTTGTTCATTTTATAAATGTCTTTTTTTGTTTACTTTATGTATTTTATCTTCTATGCTTACCTTTAGCAACAAGTATATAAAAAAACTTTAAATTACTAATACAATATTATTTATGCTATACAAAGGATATATTCTGAAAGAACTAAAATAACTAGTAAGATTTATCATTATTGAATATTTTATCAACATAAGTTAGTCAAATGATAATGGTAGAATCATCAGAAAGCAAACTGAGAGAAATCTTAAACATGAAAAAGAATAGCAAGACGAAATGAATATCATCCAACATCCAACATTCTAATCTGTGTTTGAATGGAGCGGGAACAGTTAAAAATTGATATTTTTAAATAACTGAAAAAAAATAGTCATTTTATTTTTTTAATTTATATGTAACACAAAACTTTGTGAATTTTTGTTTTAAATTCAGTTAATTTTCTTTTCTAAATTTTCGGCCCAAATCGGTCTTTTAGCCGTAATTAGACCAGTAACCTGAATCAGAGTTAAAGTTTTAAAGTTCCAGGGTGGGAGAAAATTGTAGATTTCAGTTATTTCTTTATAATTATTGCTGTTTTCTAAGTTGCACCCGAGTTCCCTTTAGTTTTGGACCACAGCAGATTGCTTAAAAGGCGCAATGAGTGCTATCTTAAGCTAGCCTATGATAAATTTGAATTGCAGTAGAGAACTCTCATAAATTACCGGACTGCTAAATATAATTGATATACCGAGAAAAAATGCCAGAATAAAAAGAAAAAGAACATTCATGAGAACGTTTTGCTGTTTACTTAAAATCGCAAAATACTTAAAATTTCTTTTGGAGAGAACGCTTTGCCTATAGAAATTCTACAAATTAATCCATATCTTTTTAAGGATATCTGTGAATGTACCTAACCTACCTGGAATTGGAACTCGACTCTCCGATTTCCAATTCCGAATCATTATACATGACATCACCCGCACTTTCAAGCTTACAGTCTCTCGTATTTCGAACCGCTTCCCTATTTAGGTACTGATTAGTCTCAACGTTGCTTAACTTCGATGATTGTATGAGAACCGGTGTTTTAATGCTATATAATGTTCTGTATTTTTCAAGACGCCTTCGCGATAATTGATATTATTGAATATTTCAATTATAGCTCAGTTGAAATATCCGAGAATTAGAGTAGATCTCAAATTTCAAATAATTGTATCAATTCCCACGTTCAGAAGATTGATATCAGCCTATTATATAGTACGTGGATGTGAATAGACTGAAATAATTAACTATATAATTCTCTGAGTATAGTCAAATCGGACCAACAAATCTTTACGATGGCACGATAGGGTAGACAACGCCATAGATTGGATATTATGTTGCGCGATTGATCTACATCATAGAATGAACGTGTGGCAATAAAAACCATAAGAAGTTGGGCAAAGCTTAAATGTTACAGCCCTTTGTGAAAACAGCGACGGAAATATAGTCGAAGAGCATGTTACGAATTGTCTTTCAATATTTTCCTGGAACTATGAATTTGAACACTTTATGATTAAGATAACCTTCTTAATTTTAAAACTTCTACAAAACAAGGAATACTTTTCCGCCTCAACAAAATACATGTTTAGAACATTAGGTGCAAACACTTGCTGTTTATTATTATTATTATTATTATTATTATTATAAGTAGTAGTAGTAGTAGTAGTAGTAGTAGTAACAATAGTATTTTCTTTATTTCCATTGATTTCTAGTAGATACTCATTGCTTTCCGATTTCCGACCAGAGACATAAGGTCAGAAACGATATCATGCCATATTCCACTAAGCATTTAACCTAAGAAGACATATTTTACATCAATAGAGACCCTTGTTAGATATGGGCAGTCTTTCTGAGTACAATTTGTTGTATTTCTTTAAGGCTATCAGGAATCCTTTAAATGAGCCGACTGAAATATTTTCCAACCAATCAGAGGGTTCCAAGTACAACTAGAATTTTTAGATTTCGATTTCAAAGTATTTAGATATTTTTGAAGATCTTCAACGATACAATGATGAGGCAGATTTTGTTTTTTGCGGTCTCTGATCACAATGTCTGGGTGAGTAGCTTTGATTGTTCTGTCTGTGTGTATTGTAAAGTTCCATATAATTGCTACCGGTGCTACCATTGGAACCTAATCTAGATGGTGTTCATACTAATTTCTTGCAGGTTCCTTTACGTAAAAGTTTCAGATTTTCCATTACAGATGTTGTCCGACTCTGTCATGCCAGTATTTATATTCAGTTGGTTCAAATACCGTGTAACCTGATAAAAGAGGGTCAATTGTTTCTGGATATTTATCACAGAATCTTCATTTGGATTAAACACAATCTTCCAGTATGTGTTCTTGATAATTTCTAGTTAGCAAGCATTAGTCCTGTGTAGTAGTTTAAGCTTGTAACCGTTTTTAACGCTAATTATTATTATTATTATTATTATTATTATTATTATTATTATTATTATTATTATTATTATTATGTCATTTTTTCATTATATTTCGATTTCTGCTTTGGTCTCACTACCAATCAAGTCTGCGGGGAGACCTAAGGCAGGTCGTGGCGTGTTGTTATGACTCCATTTCATGTTTTTCTATCTTCCCTATCATCCCTAGCATTACATAGATAAAGTTTTCCTTAGTGTGTGAGCTGTACTTAATAAGACAATTTTTTGTATATCTCTTAAGCTGGGGTTTCCAGGGATTCTTGTTTTGTTCCATTTTTTATAATTCCAAGTGCACCTACAATCACTGGCACAACTCTAGTTTTCAATTTCCACATTTTTTCTATTTCAATTTCCAGGTCTTTATATTTTGACAGTTTTTCAAATTCCTTGATTGCTATGTTACAATCCGCTGGACAAGCCATATCAATTAATAGACAAGTTTTCTCCTTCTGGTTTTTAACAATAATGTCTGGCCTGTTTGCTTCAATTTTTCTGTCTGTGTAGATGGTGTAATCCCATAGAATGGTTACATCTTCTATTTCTGTAACCGGTGCTGGGTGATGTTCATACCAGTGTTTGTTTACAGCTTTTCCATAATGTTTGCACATTGCCCAATGTAAATATTGCCCAACTCTATCGTGGCGATTTTTATATTCATTTGGGGCAAGCACAGAACAGCCTGAGATTAGGTGGTCTATTGTTTCTTGGTGTTTATCACAAAACCTGCATTTTGGATCCATATTATTATGCATAATATTTGCCTGAAAGTTTCTCGTGAAAAGACTTTGGTCTTGTGCTGCAAGAATAAAGCCTTCAGTTTCAGATTTTAATCTAGATGCACGTAACCGTCGATGAGTATTAACTTTGTCAACATTGGATTTATTGGCACGTTCTGGATATTGACCATGCAGAGGTTTGTCTTGCCAGCGCTGTTTCATCTGTTCAAGAGCTTTATTATTATTATTATTATTATTATTATTATTATTATTATCTAAGTGTGATCAATTGGCACCAATAGAGCACTTACAAGGACATAATAAGGCTATTCAGTACATGTATTGGCCAATATGCCACACATTCAACTCTCTGGTAAATAAAGCTGGTGGTAATATAAGCCATCACATTATGATGAGGTTACCTGAAGCTACACTGGAATTTCTAGAAACCCAGACAAATTGATCATATATAAAGTGAAACATCATGTTGAAAACACGTCTGATAAAAAAATCTTTGAAAATGTTTAAAGAACAAAGTAAATGCATGAATCTCGAGATAGAAATTAGTAAAATGTGGCATTTCCAGGAATTATATTATAAGGTGGAAACAAATACGTAGAATAAGTTCATGGCAATCCTCTTAAAGTTTCTGGGTGAGACTTGGAGACAACTCGTCCTATAAAAATCAAATGTATTATTATTATTATTATTATTATTATTATTATTATTATTATTATTATCAGGTAATATATAATTAAACAAGGTGGAGCAGAATTGATTATATATTAGAATGCAAGGCAATAAAGACGCTAAGACGCAAGAGAATTGCTGAGTGAAATAGAAGATGAAAAATTTTCATTATTAAGGAGAATGACCAATAAAAAAAACTTCAATTAAGAAGACAAAAGATAACGAATGACATTGCATTTAAATTTTTGAAAATCAATTTTGACTGGAAAAAGTTAAGCTCGAAGAGTTCTCCACAAGCGAGAAGCGTGAGGGAAGAAACAGTTATAATAGAACTTACGGTTACATCTAGTCATTTCAACTGCAAAAGGATGATATATTGCCGCTAATCTAGTATTGCGCTTAAATTCATAAAATATAAGTACCATAAAAGGAACTTTATTAGAATAATTACCATGAAAGAAATTAAAGAAAAGGCACAGGGAAGCTTTGGCGAGAAAGTGATTGAAGTCGAAATTTCATGGACAGGAAGTTGTGAAGAGCCATGATCTTCTACATCTTGACGAGACACGGAACACGAAGAAGAAGATATGTCAAAAATGCTGGCAATAGTACATTGGTTATATGAGAAACTTTTTAAAAAGCAAACACGATACTAGAATTTTCAGGATGATAGACAGGAAATGTTTGCAGAACTGATAAATACAGAAAAAGCATCCGTGAAGAATGAGTTAATTAGGTCAAAAAATTTGTCTGATTTGAATAATGCATGAAACAATGATGCGAATTATAAGAACTAACAGAATTAATCAATACCGTAATTACCACAGTTGCATTTTTACCTTTCCTCTTTTTTAATTAATATCAATATTTTCAGAAGATCATCCCATTTTTCTGTTATAAAGCGTTTGTAACGCACTTAGTTACTGAATTAATAAGACTGTAAGAAAAAAACAGTTAATTTTCATACGTGATACTCACTTGCGCGATAATGTGACTTTCGAGGCATGACTCACTAAGCAGAAGATTTTCCCGCAGTAGGTTAAATTAATTTCTGTAGACCGGTTGCCAATTAAGGCTATAGAGCCCAATATGCCCTCCTATTTAACCTATAGAGAAAGAAGTGATAGATTTATAACTTTCCTACGTGTATTTGTGCATAAGCGAATTAAATCGAATTTGACTGGAATTCAAACTCGGCTCTCTAATTTCTTATTCTGAGTCGATATCCATTTCACCACAACAAACACTGAAAAAACAGGTTGAGTGAGGAAGGATTTAATCACATGAGAACATGGGTTGAGAATGCAGCAGTTCAGTGAGACTAACGGGCACCTGGAAACCGCTATGTTTTTGCAATCTACCTTTTGCCACTGTTCCATGAGATGTTCTACTTGTAGTTTCAATAATGAGTGTAAAGATGGTTAGTCAATTTTTCTATACATCATGAAGGGTTATGAAAATGAACTTGTTGAACGATATAAATATGTTTATTCTAATAAGTGCGGTATTTCTTAGGTGTAACTAGCATATTATTAGTATTATTTTTGAAAAAAAAGAAGAAAAGTATACATTAGGAGAAAGAGAATTCGACAGATACAAGATTATTGCGTACCGTTGATAACAGATTGATAATAATTTTCTTGTCAGCCTATTAATTGCCAACGTGATACACGCTTGAGCGATAATGTCTCTTTCGAGACATGCCTGATTAGATAGAAGATTTTCCTGCAGTAGGTTGCCATTTCTTTCTGCAGTAGACTGGTTGCCAACCAAAACTGTAGAATCTAATCTGTTCTGCTATTTAACCCATCACTGGAGGGAGACATTATGGAGTAATACTTTTCTCAAGTGTATTTGTGCGTAAGTGAATAAAACGAATTTGACTAGAATTCGAATTCAACTGTCCGATTTTTTTATTTTGATGCGATATCCATTACACCAGGACTTCTACACCTAAATTGAATAAATAGTTATTTTCAAATTTTCTAGAATAACAATCGAAACCTTGTAAAGCAAGCAATATGAGGAAAACATTTCATTTTCATGATCTTTTTCTATATCTTGGAGAACCGTAACTAACATTCTCAATTTTGTTCAGGCATACATTTTTCTTATTCATCGTTTCTTACTTATGATATTTATTACCACGAAAGCCAGTGCATTCGAAAAGCGAAATGAAAATTTACAGACAAATGCAGCAAATCTCTTGTCAAAGATAAGAAATGAGTTTTCCTTCTGTAAGGATTCGTCTGACGCACTGTTCCATCTCTTACAAATTCGGACGCTTTCGGATTAAAGTATTTTGCTTTAAGCACAGAGTCATACCAACAAGTAACAGTAGCCGTAGAGATTGTCACCGTAATCTTGGTACTGATAGAAGTAATAGTTGCAGGTGTGTTATCTAACCCTAACTGTCACCGTGACTACCGTCTCAGAGTTGCATTTACTTATCCATTCAAGTAAGGATTTTATGTGACAGCGTTGCTTCCATTATCTTCTATTGCCTTCTTACGTTTATGTCAACCTTCTATTAATCAACAACTGTCTCAGATACGCGCAAGCATTTGTTCTACGACCAAGAAAGGATTCCAGAACGTATCTTTTTCCTTATTAAGTGTATTAAATTTTATAGCTATTTATTTATCTTTTACTTTGTAACCTCGTTAAATATCTTCTTTTATTGACGTGTCTCTTCATGACATAGATAATCATGGCCTTTCACATCTTCATATCCCTTGTAACGCTTAACACCCTTTGTTTTGCTACCACTCACAAATGCTGCTCTGCCATCCATTTGCTCAAGTCCATCAAGTATGTCATGCGTTGCTTTTCTCTGTCTTTCTTTCCCTCAATCTGTCTTGTGTATATAAGATTCTCTAAGCACTCCTTCCTCATTTCATGTCCCAAAAAGCTCATCTGTCTTTTCCATCCTCTTCAACGCTTCATGTTGCTCACATGTTCGTTATATGACATCCTTAGTATCCTTCCGTAAAACCACATTTCTGTTGCTTCAAGTCTTTCCTTTATCTTTCATGAGATAGTCCAGCATTCGCGACCATATTGAAGGACAGACAACACATAAAACTCCAGTAATCTTCTGTTTGTTTTTACAATGAAATTTTTATGTCTCTCCATACTGCATTCAGCTTCTGGAATTGGCCATGTCAATACGCTTTCGGATCTCAGTGTCGCACTTTCCGTCTTCTGTTAGACCACTTCCCAAGTATTTAAATTTCTATGCCTACTTGATTTTAGTATCTCCGCCCTGTAGTTGGCATTCTGGGCTCTTCATTTTACTGATAACCACGCATTCAGTTTTCTTGTAGTCTATATTTAGTCCTTTCCTTTTGCTTTCTTTTAGAAGGCAAATTCATGGAGTTGGGTTGTTGAATTATGTCTACACATCTGAATATTATGTTTCTAATATATATTTTCCCAAGACAGATAAAAAGTGTCATTTTATCATGACATAATTCAACAACCATACACCTCCATACAACCTAAATGTTCAACTTTATATTTCCACATAATTCTTAAATTTGATTGAGTTATACAGACACATTCGTTATCATATTGTTTAAATTCCTCGAACCACCCCTCCTTAACCTTCTAAATAACCACGAATACGCCTTCTATTTTCCCAAATAAATCATTTTTCACCATTTGTTTTACAATATCACCGGAAAGAGAACAATGTTCTGAAACATGAATTTTTGTATGGTGATATAATGCTTTTGTAAACCATTGAAAAAAAAAATAGCAATATATATATATATATATATATATATATATATATAAAACTAGATAAAGAGAAAGAAAAGTGAGAGAGAGTGAGTGGGTCAAAAATAGATATTTTATTGTTACTATAAATATTACTTTTAGTGGATCTATGTTTCTCATTTTCTCGCTCTGCTTTTTTAATTTTCTTAAATATTGAAATTAATAACTTCAATCGAAGAGAAAATTTCAATTAAAGAAAGTTTGTGCCTTCCGTCAGGAATTGAAACTGTACCATTTGTTTTATAAAGTAAGCTGCTTTTTTGCTGAAAAATGCCTCTACATCGGGCCATCTTGACAGAGCAAGATTTGAATTACCTATTTATAAAACAACCCCTCTCGTTGAAAATGCTACGAATCTATATCTGATAGCCTCCCTTTCGTACCCGGAACGTAACCAACAATAATATTTTGATAGCATTTTTTTATTTATTTCCATATTATTTCTTATTAATATAAACTGCATTTGCTTTAGTGGGTGTCCATGTCCGTATTGCTACCCCTTGATTTATCTCAGATTTTTGCAATGATCCTTTGTTTAAACATGAGCAGTCATTTTCCAAGCGTTGCTTAGTGAGGCACACAAGGTCGAAAGTATGTGGCATCTAATGAGAATCAAACTCACTATGAAGTCGTCATTGGTTTAACGAGACAAGCTTGCTAACCATTACACCACATCAAAGTGCTCTAGCATGCTCTCTGAAATAGAAAGCAAAGAAATGTTTGTTATGATCTTTGGCGAGTCTCTTCTACAGTACAGTATCTCGCTTGATGTCAGGTAGAAATTGGTAAAGAAACTTGCTGGAATTGTGCGTAATGTCCCGAGTACATTCCACTATCGTTGGTCATTTCAAGAAAGAAAGTAAAAAGTAAAAGAAGATAGAGCAGTGTTTATTTTCTTAACAATCCACAGTTTGAAAGAATTAGTTTAATTACATGTGTACTGAAACCATTTGAGTTTAGATAAAACAGTGTCTTATCTTGTGAAAAGATACGAAAGATTTTTTAAAATAATTTTTCTCCAAGCAAGACAATAAAGCCACTAAGACTCAAAAGAAAAATGAAAAAAAAAACTACTATTAAGCAGAGCGGACAATAAAAAAACAATCCTCTTTATTATATTAAAGACCGTTGTGTATTTATTTATACATGTATATGAATATAAAATATATCTAATATCCTACCACTTTTAGTTGATTATGTATACCTTAAAGCTAAACTTTATTTACTGTTACATTACAGTGCACGCTTACATTAACTACTAGTCATCTCTAAAATATAGTCAATCTGGTTTTTAAAATTTAACTTTATGGTGCAAAGTCTATTTCTTTAAATTAAAACCCTTTAAGATTAATATTTTATTTTATTATTGTTATTTTTGATTTTTAATTCTTGTCGCTTCTAAAAATAATGCATTTGCTACAGTTTTGTTCCATTTTTATTAAAACGAATGACACCTCCTGTAGGTGAGATATTGCCTACACTTTGCCTCGATATTTGTTGGTCTACATTTACAATTCTTTTAAAATATGACAGCCTCCTATCCCAATACAATCAACTAATGTGGTGGCATTTTTTTATTTTTAAGTCTAATTTTCTTATTTAAAAATTTTTTATCAAGATATATATAAACCGGCAAATGATTCAAATTTCACTGCCTGATGATGGTGTATTGAATAACGAAATTTAGTAACTTTTGATTTGCACTAAAATATTATTATAACAATAATAATAACTATATATGTATAAATACTCTACTTTTGTATTGGGCACTTTGTATTAAAAGTAAATTAGCATAGAACATACGATTACATTTGGTCATTTCAGCTGTAAAAAGATAATACCTTGTCATCAGAATGTTTTAGATATAATAATGATTGATTAAGGGAATTGGCGAAATCATACGATTCTATTTGCACCTAAATGAATATAACCAAACCTGCTAAAATGGGAACTCGGCTTTTCAATCTCAAATTCTGAGTCGTTATCTCTTACATCACCCGTACATCTAAGCAGACACTCATTTTGCTATTGACTAGGCTCAAAATTACTTAAATTCGATGATTATGCGGAATCGGTATTTAAACGGGATATGGCCGTAAGCCGGAATTTTAAAATGAAATATCAAACGAATACTAGACTAGTGGATCAAAGTTTATTTTCAATCAGTTCACGAAAGCAAGCCAATAAAACTACAAAGAAGTTACTCAGCGTGAAAGTACATGACACAGAGAAAAATTATTAAGGGTAGAAAATAATAAAAGAACATGAATTACGAATTAATATATATTTTTAAAGATTAAGTTGTATGGAAGGAAGACGACGGATGATAATTTCAGAAGCGAGAAATGCTATAAAAGAAACAGCATAAAACATGCAGTTTTATCTAGCCATTTCAGCTGGAAAACGTTGAGACCTTGCGACCAATCAAGTCCTGCGCTTAAATTCATAAAGATTGGTTGCCATAACGGAAAGTTCTTCAGAACAATTGCCGTGAAAATATTTATAGAAATAACACTGGGAAGCTACATTACGGCAATGGAAAAGAGAATGAAACCCTTATTCATACCTCATGAAGTTATAACAGTATGTTTAGTGTATAGGGACATTTCAGTAATTATGAGACGTGTTCAGGAAGAGACATACAGTACAAAGAAATGTAAAACTCTAATCTCCTTCCAAGTTGCATCATCTGACTTCAACGCACTTGCTATAGCGCTCCAGCCACTCCAAAAGAAATCATCCAAAGTGAAGGTGTCCAGGGCCATTCTTCATCTTTACAATATCTTCAAAACGATTTCTCCTGAGTTTCTCTTTTAGTTTTAGAGCAATCAAAAGTTTAAGGGAGCATTGTCTGATCTGTAGAGAGGGTGAGAGACAATTTTCATGTCTGTCTCTGTCAACATGAAACGTTATAGCAAGCTTCCAAATTATCACCACAATCTGATTGCTTTCTGTAAACTAGTCAGCTGTGAAAAGCAGTGTGTAATTGGGTGCGTTTAAGGAGTCATTACAGCTGTCGTCTTCAATCAAAAGTTATTAAATGTGTAGTAATGATATACTAAAATAACAATAATTTAGGACAGTTGTAACATGCTTGAAAACCATACTACAGGTTGACATATCTCTGGTTTAATATTGGGTTGACGGGATTCTTTGGAAGCTGTTGGTGGCTTGGAAAAAATCTAGAAGCTTGGTTGGCAATCTTCTTTGAGATGGTGTCTCATACATAAAAAAAAACACACGCAGATGTAGCCATCGGAAAAGTTCTATGACGCCCAAATACAGCACTAAGGTCCGAATACACCAATGCTTGACCGTGTCGTGTAAGGTGAAATTGTCCATGAATTTCCGACTAACCGTTGGTTGATCAAAGGATGATGATGATAACAGTCTCTGTGAAAAATGTCTGAAAATACTGGAATGTACTTCTTAAGAATAGAATTCGGAAGGAATGTTTCTATGCAAGCACGTTTGGTAGTTTTTACGTTGCTTCCGTCTACCCCATTTGGCTTTATTATGTTCTCTGTCTGTCAAATTCAACGAGCATTCTTTTCTCAATTTTTGTCCTAGAAATTGTCTCTGCCTATTTCTGATTATAAGTTATGATTAGCATCATTTTAGTTTCCATTTTCTTAAAACTTTCTTGTTACTCTCATGATCAGTTTATGGTATTACCAATTTCTTTCAAAGGTCTGTTGGCTGGAGTCTCTTTTTCATGTGTGAAAAATAGTCCACCATTCAGTGTCATATAACAATACAGTATTCTTTTCTTCGTTTCTAACAAAATTTTCCTGTTTCGTAATATTTTGTCTGATTTTTGCAGGGCACCTGTCACTTCGGATTTAATTATTACATTTTCCCAGTAAAACATTTGCATTGCTTGATTACGGCATCTCAAGTTTATAGATCGCATCTTCCGCCGTTTCTCTTGCTAAAGAAATGCATTCTGTCTTTTACAATTAATAGTTTCGTCATTTTCTTTTTTTTTGCCTTCCTTAACTATCTCATCTAGGGGTGCTTGTAGTTTTCTCCCTGTGTCTGCGCATCTTATGTTGTTCAAGTCGTGCCCACCAATCGTACATTTTTCTAACAAACTCCAACGAAGTCTAGAATTTTGTTTGCTCTTGCGAATATGTTTTTCAAACCAATTCGGCCAGCTAGGTTTTTAATTATTTTAGCTAATTAATTGTTTCGTTATATCTTATTTTATTACGCGGTCACTCGAATTCAAAGTTTAATTTAGTGACATTTTTGTATTTTCTGAAATTTGATTTGATAATTTGTAGTTCCAACTTTCGTTGTTTCTCGAATCAATGATGATTTATATTATAAATTTGTATACATTCTCTTGACTAATAAACTCACTATTTTTTTCCGTTCACCATCTATCACTTTATTCATTTGGTGACACCATAGTGGTCAAATTCAGTCAGTTAAGTGTCATACCTGATACACGCTTGTGTGATCATATCTCGCAAGATACATGACTGACTTGGGTAAAATATTTTCCTGCAGTAGGTTGCCATTACTCTCTACGGGAGACTGGTTGCCAACCAACGCTATAGAATTCAATCTGTCTCGTTATTTTATCCCAAAACCGGAAGAAGAAGAGGCGGATTAATAACTCTTTCACGTAAGTGAATGCAACAAATTCCACTGGAATTCGAACTCTGCTTTCCGATTTCTTGTTCCGCTGTAGCACAACGCGCATTCAGCAGTTGTATTATTGAATCTATAAACTTAGTGGGTATATTATTCTAGTTACAGTAAAGGTGAATAAAACTTGAGAGTCTAGTTACTAAAGGGAATCAACTGAGACTGAGATATTGAGAAATATATAACAATTTACCCATGTGAACTAAATAAAAATCTGAACGATGTAAATAGTGTAAAACCGTAGCAATGTTATTTGCTAGCATAAACAAATACAAAATCTCCTCAACTATATATTTCATAAACCGCATGTTTGAATTAACATATGTTTCTTGCTCTTCATCCTTTACAAGCGCGCACCAGTGCATTGATTGTACTTTGTTGAAGCGGAATCATCACTGCTGAAATCATTTTATATGACGAAAGCAATATTTTATATAAAACAAATATTCAAACAACCATATTTTTTACTAACTGACAAAATTAATAATTTTTAAATGATTAAATAAAAAATTTTTTAATAATTTTTAATAATTTTTAATAATTTTTAATAATTTTTAATGATTAAATAAAAAATTAAATACAAAAGTAGATAAAAATAATCTTTTTTGTCAGTTACCTTGATTATTTAAAAGACGAACTTTCCTTATGGAAGTAGCCAATAAAAAACAAAGCAAGTGAATGATTTAATTATTTTAAGGATTTTTAATTTGCATTTTTACAATTTATTCAGTCTTATATTTCGCAAAAGAATACTTTATGTGACAATACAAAACATAGATTCATTCAATTAATTGCCAAATACAAATTTGGCCGATCAAGTCTATTTCTCTCTAGGCAGAAGATTTTCTCACGGCAGGTTGCCATTGCTTTCTGCAGTAGACTGGTTGCCAAATAAAGTTACAGAACCCAACCTGTCCTGCTATTTAACCCATAGCTGAAGAGAAAAAAGATAAATTAATATTTTCCAAGGGTATTTGTGCGTAAGTAAATGCAACAAATTTGACTAGAATTCGAACTCGGCTCTCTGATTTCTCATTCCTAGGCAATATACATTGCATTACAACGCACAGCAAAACATATTTTAGAACTAAATACAGAAACATTTTGGCATGTACTTTTTTATAGAAATCGTATGTAACCTCATGTATTAATGGTTTTATATGTTCATTGCAGATATGTGAATTAACGCAAAAACTTTCTTTCTTTATTTTAGGTAAGTGTCCAATAATCTGCACACATCCTCTTCAGGTATGTACAGCTCATTATAAAATTTTTGTAGGTAATTTAACTATTAATTTTATTCTTTTCCTATATATATATATATATATATATATATATATATAGAGAGAGAGAGAGAGAGAGAGAGAGAGAGAGGAAAAACTACTAAAACGTTGTAAGTTTAAAAATGTATTTTTTGACAGTATTTATTTATTTCTATTATTATATTTGATATTTCAGACCGTCCTCGGCCTTTCATCAGAAACAAATTATTTTAACATTTAAATTAGAAACGTTTTCGCGAGGAGCCTTAGTGGAGAGATTGTTTACATATTTTCTGATGAAAGGCCGAGGACGGTCTGAAATATCAAATATAATAATAGAAATAAATAAATGCTGTCAAAAAATACATTTTTAAACTTATAACTTTTTAGTAGTTTTTCCTATACATATTATTAAGACAGTATACGTGGATCATCACTATGTTATATATATATATATATATATATTACAGAAATTAACAAAGATTCACGAAACTTGGTTATAAACAACCGACAATTTGAAATGATTTGTTTGAACATTATTTTTGATCGATACTCATATTTAAGTAGATATTCTGTTTTTAATAAAGCAGTATTATATATTTATATCTACTGGCCTGATTCTTGTGTGTCATTCGGCAGGATTCGAACCTACGACCCCTATCCACATAGGGGAAGCTACCATTTGATCTGGCAACGTTTTAGACCTCTTGACCACGAATGACCTCCAGTCTTAACGAGGTCTTAATCAAGCCTATATAACACAATTTTCGATTCATCGCAACAACCATATCTGCTCTGAAATGTATCGTAATGTCAACAAATGTAAATATGTCACGGAAATTAACGAATATTAACGAAACTTGATTATAAACAACCGACAATTTGAAAAGATTTGTTTAAACATTATTTTTGAGCGATACTCATATGTAAGTAGATATTCTGTTTTTAATTAAACAGTATTATATATTTATATCTACTGACCATATATATATATATATATATATATATATATATATATATATATGTGTGTGTGTGTGTGTGTGTGTGTGTGTGTGTGTGTGTGTGTATTCAAATTGTGTGCATTTCGGCACCATTTTTTCATTGATGCATGTTTCACTCAATAATATAGACAAGTTTTGTCTATTTATTTTATGTAAATTTTTTTCATACTTTCTTTATATAATAATGACAGTCTTGAAAGCAATAAACAAAAACTAAAAAATTTTTAAGCTATATACATAAAACAGCTGAAACCTAACCTGAACAAAATAAACTACGAAATCTCCACAAATATCCTTAAATGCCTATAATTAATAACAAAAGCCATTGGTTTATTCCAATGTCTTCCTATACTTAATATTTCTTGTTTTTACTCTCGCGTGATCATGTGTGACATCATAAGCTGCGGTGCGATATGTACTTCCAGCGTCTTGTATGCTCGAGTTTGTTATTGCATGGAAATCTTCCATGTAAACAATAACAGACTGACATTATTGTTTGTCCGTGAATTGTTATACTATAATGTAATTGACATCTTTGAAAATGTGTTATGTAAACTGAAAACTTAGATTGGATTATAAAAACAATTATGTATCAATATTGTGATTTTCTTTCTTTATTTAATGATAATGCTATTAAGCTTATCAGACAATATGAAAAAAATTTACCAAAGATAAATAGACATAAATATATGTGTGTGTATGTGTGTGTGTTTGTGCATGTGTGTAAAAGAAAAGGTACTCAAGGTACAATCCAAAGAATTGAATATGCAGAACTAAAAATATATTAAAGAACGAAGTGTTCACTACTTACTTGCTATCCAGGTTTCAACCATATTGGTCTTATCAGGCTGTAAAGGCAAACTTACCCTTACAGCCTGATGATACCGATATATATATATATATATATATATATATATATATATATATATATATTAAAGCCGAGGTGGTTCAGCATCTCACAGCACACAGGCTCCTTTCGGACAAGCAATATGGTTTCCGCTTCACCAGGTCTACTGCTGATATGCTAACGACCATCACCGAGTACATATACCAGGCACTCGACAGGAATGGCGAAGCTCGAACCGCTGCATTGGATATATCTAAGGCGTTCGACAGAGTTTGCCATGCTGGCCTTCTATGTAAACTGCGGAGCTATGGTATAACTGGACATTTGTTTGAACTAATCCAGTCATTCCTCTCTAACCGCACAATGAAAGTGGTATTAAACGGACATGCCTCTCAGAACTACCATACAAACGCAGGTGTCCCCCAAGGCTCCAGCTTAGGTCCTACACTCTTCCTGATATATATTAATGATCTCCCTGATTCCATAAGAACCCAAATAGGTTTGTACGCCGATGACACCACAGTTTACTCTCGCCTCCAACAAAAATCTGGTGTAGGCGTCAAAGCTAAACTCGCAGCCGAGATTGAAAAAGACCTCCAATCCATATTGGACTGGGGTAAGAAATGGCTAGTAAATTTTAATGCTTCTAAAACGAAGCTACTGTCAATTAACCATCATCGACAATCTCACCTACCTCCCATTAGCATGGACCAGGCTTGCCTCCCAGAGAGTAAAACACTACGCCTCCTTGGTCTCACACTTTCAGCGGACCTCAAATGGAATGACTATATCGAATCCATTGCTAAATCCGCTGCTATGAAAGTCGGTTCTCTGTGTAGGGCCCGGAAGTTTTTTCCGTCTAAATCTATCCTGCACATTTACAAATCTACCATCCGCCCGTGCATTGAATACTGCTGCCATATCTGGTCGGGTGCCCCTGCTGTTCTCCTCGGGCTTCTCGATAAGGTTCAGAGGAGGGTCTGTAATGTGATAGATACCGACTTGGCAGACCGCCTGCAGTCTCTCTCCCACCGGCGAGACGTGGCTTCCCTGTGTCTCTTCTATAAATACTTTCACGGCTTCTGCTCCGATGAACTTAGATCACTGGTGCCCGCTAAATACGAATTTGCACGAGATACTAGATTAGCAACTAGATCCCACCCTTTTACAGTGAAACCGATAAAATGCAGCCGTAACTTCTACTCCAACAGTTTCTTTCCTCGCACTTCCCGACTGTGGAATTCTCTTCCACACGATTGCTTCCCCGACGGCTACAATCTCCAGGAGTTTAAATGTAAGGTCAATACACACCTCCTAACACACTAACCTGCTCCCATTCTATCAAACACTCTTCCCATCTGCCCGACCCTCATCCTCGCTATCCTTACTCATCTGTCACCTTTCTCCTGACATTCCCTATGTCTATCCACTCCTTCTCTTTACCTTCCCCTATGTAGCCCCATGTGCAATAGTGGCAGTGGAATGCCTTGCTTGGGGTGAGATGATTAAAAAAAAAAAAAGCCATCTTGACAGTGGACAAAGAAGTGTTATACAGCCATTAACTCAGGTATAAGATTAACCACTCAGCGGTCAATATGCCTCATAGTAAGTTTGAGCGAGTTGCTCTGGATAGAAATAACTGGAGATATTTGTGTCAGAGTTGTATCAGAAATTTAAAAATCAGTTGTATTGGCTGGTTAAGAGATGAAAAACAATGGCGAAAAGAGTCAGTAAATGTTCCTGCTGCTATGTCCAGAGATCTTCCCTCTTGCACAATATATCGATCTCTGTACAAATTACTAGCAGGTCTTAAGTGTTACATACGACAGAAACAAAAAAAACTGAATGAGGTTGTCGGATCCTCAAGTGTCGAAATCGATGGGAGACTAAACGCTCAAAAATAAAAACGGTGACATATCTAGAGCAAAGACCGGAAACAAAATAGCAACTAATAGCAATAAATTGAAAGAAAAGAGAATAGAAAAAAGAAATAGTTAAGAAGTGCTTGTAAAATAGAGAAAAATCAACACCCTACACGTACGCACGCCCGCCAGTACAGATAGGCGGATGAATTCAGACGCGGTAACGCACACATGCATATAAGCAATAGTAAAAATTTTGGCACTAATGATGCGTGCAGATAAAAAAAATTGGGGAATATTGGTAATAATTTCTGAAGAGTGTATGAACGGCTCCGTCTACGAAACGCTGGAGTCGGGATGATGAATGTAATACCAAACAATTAAGTGACAATATTACCCTTGATATTATCTATCTATCTATCTATCTATATATATATATATATATATATATATATATATATATATATGAACAAATTTTCTCATAAACATTTAGAACAAAACAAATGACTTTAAATGTTTATGTTCAATAACGCTAGTTTTTATTCGTTTGAATAAATAATATACTATGTCTTTTTATTTTGTTATTCGGGCCGAGACAAATATCAATGATTGTGTAATATCAAAATTATTTATATATACATATAAGTTTTAACCAATATACGCTGAACCTAATACTAACACACAGATAAAAATGGCCATAAAAAAGAAAAAAACACAGATGTGAGGATCATCTATAAAAGCTGTCTCAAATACAAAAACACGCTATGTTTTTTCCTCTGATAACTCAAGATGAGCGATCGAAATTTATGTAGCAACCGCTATAGAAATGTAAACGAAAATGTTACACGATATAAGTGAGGAAGAAAATAATGCATCATATTTAAAATTTTGTTTTCATTGAAGCATTTGTGTGGAAAATTATTGTTATTATTTCATATTAACTCCTAAAATAAGAAAGAATACTTAACAGTTACAATGCAATTAATGTGCTTCAAAAAATGTTTTAATGCTTCACCAACAAGCAACATTTGCTGAAACGCAGCCATTATATTAGTAAATAACTCGGGGTCAATAATCATCCGTTAGTGTCAACAGAAGTTGGCGCTTTCCATACGAAATAGCCAGAAGCGAATAATTTTATCATTCGGAATAAACTACTGTGATATAATCTTCTGAAAAAATAGCTTAAATTTCTTTAGTAAGCACAATGATGTGGTCAAAGTCATTGTGAAACATTCTGAATGATAAACGCTTTCTGAATAGAACAGTTTTAGAATCTGTCTTAACTAGAAAAATACATTTGATTAGTCATAACCAGGATCACGTATACTTCCAGTGATGGGAGATTCTATTCAAATTTTAGTTTAGAACGTTGATTTCGCTTTTTTAGAGAGAGAGAGTTATGTATTTCGTCTCAAATTCGGCAGGCAATTTGTTCTTTGCAGCTGATATTCTATCGAATTTGTGCCGTGTGATGAAGTCAAATTTTGGAATTCACTTGATATCATTGGCATTTATTAAGCATATCCCACCGTGTTTGGAGCTACATAAACACGATAATACTAATGAACATTGTTTTTAAATCATTGTGAATGTATATCCAGAGTAAAAGAGAAAATATGCAAATATAGTGATATTCTTGTTTTGAAACATTAATTTGAAACATAAAACGCAACCGGTAAAGCGTTAAAATTATCACAATCTTATTACTTTTATTTTTACTTCCTGTCGCCATTTCTCTCTTATTTTACTTCCTGAAATTTTTAAATATTAAATTTAAATATTAATTTGTCACACATAAAATTCCACACATTATAGGAATTAATAAAATGTTCCTGAAAGTTTAAATGAATAATTTATTTAGTTGAAATAGGCACCATGTTGATAAATGACTGTTTTCTAGCGTACCTCTAAATTATTGATCCCATCTTTAAAAAAAAACGCTCATCCCTTGATATGATAAATAGTTCAAATTTTCGATTTCCTCTTCCTCATTGGAAAATGTTTTATTGCTTATAAAATGTTAAAAAATGCTTAAATAAGTGATAATCAGTAGAAGAGTTATCAGGTGAATATTGAATATTAGGTAAAATTTCATAATTCAGCCTATGCAACTTGTGGAGAGTTGATTGAGATAAGTGCATATGTAGGTTGTTGCGCATTAAAACTGGGATATCTCTATTCACAACTCAAAACTCTTTTTATTTCAATTCTACACTCAATTTCTCCGCAATACGAAGCTGCTGTTATTGTTTTCCCTTCAGGCAAGAATGAATAATGACTAATCTTTTTGAAAGACCAACATACAATAACTATTTACATTTTACGTTGCAGTGGGGTGTTTAAGTATTGTTTTGGTGATTGACTTACCGTTTTCAAGGAGAATCCATTTCTCATTCCATGCAAAAATGGTTCTTAATTTTCTTTGACGGTTTTTGATTTTTTTGTTTTTTGAGTCTCGTTCAGTTCGGTTTATGTGGAACAAATCTATCCAGTTTCTTTACTTTTCCAATAGATTTCAAGTACTGATATACAGTTGTGCGAGATATATCGAGATATGATGCAAGTTTTCGGAATGTAGTCCTCGGATTTTGATCAACCAAGGCATGCAACTGAGGATACCTGATAACCGATCCTTGCCTTATTTTCAAGATGATAATCTCCCAAGCAAATCTTCTGAAAGCATGTTTGTACAGTTCTGATTTCAACAATACCATTAACAAAGGCCGCTTTGATATTCCAAAATGCTTCAGAGGCAAAATGACCTACTTTGTACTCATAAGATTATTCGACATTGTTTCGTAGTAAACATTTTCATTGGGCATGTGAGTAACAATATATTAAAAGAAAAATTATCTGGAAAGATAGTCAGGAATATGTCAGAATTGCTTTATATACTAAGGAGATTACTTCGTTAAATGACCGGATGAAGAACAGGTCATTTTATTTGTGAAAACCTAATATTTCCATAATTATTTTCTTAAATTTTCTTTCACTTTTAGTGTTATCATCTCTTTGTGATCTTTCTTTCAGTTGAAAACATTGGTAAATGTGTTTGTCTCTGTAAGATAAACTTTATTTTTCTTGCTTCAAACTAGAATAATTATGTTTGTCTTGCTTCAAATTAGAATAAAATTAAAAAAAATTTGTAGAAAAAACCTCTTGCAAAGAATTAGAAAACAATTGAGGCATTTAATACTGAGGCTTTAAAAATACAAGTTTTATATTTCTATTTCTAATTAATGTGTGGCATGTTTTTTAGCGCGCGTTCAACTAAGAGATTAGTGCTCGTGTTGAAAGACTGGTTCTCACCAGATGCTTCAATCTTGTGACCTTTTTCTTCACAAACATAAGTAAATATTATCAAACGATCGATCTTTGTAGATTACATTCTCCGAGATATAGCGCGACAAAGAAAGAGATTAAAGATATTGAAACTATGTTAGGTATTTTCACCAAACAAACGCCTAGTTTTAGGTTTAATGTTTATTTTTCCCATCAGCAGATTTTTGGTTATTTCTTCATTGCGGTATGAATGTGAAAACCGGATTTTAAAACATATTATGTTAGGAATTTTAAGATGATTAACTGACTTGGATTATTCAAGTTATTTAAAGCCAGAAAATATTTTACATTGTGATAATATTTTTGGCAGAATAATGATTGACTGATAAGACCTACTAATTAACCCATAGATGAGTGGAGAGGTAGATCAATACTTCTCCCAAATAAATTAATATAACCAATATAAATTTAATTAAAACTCACCTCTTCGACCTCAGAGCGACGATTTTTCGCAGGAGGACGTAGTCTTATTCAGTTCATGCGAAACAAATCTATTCAGTTTCTTTACTTTTGTAATTCCTTTCAAGTACTGTTTCTCACAGTTCAAAGAAAGGTTTCGAGTTCTGATGCAATTCTGAGACGTTATCCCTTACATCACCTGTACATTAAAGTTTATAGCACTTGATATTCTCAAGCGGTCATCCATCTAGGTACTGACCATTCTGGAAGTTGCTTAAATTTGATGATCATACTAGAATCGGTGATTTGAACGTGATATGGCCGTAAGCCATGATTTTAAGATGAAATATAAAACAAACACACAACTAAGGGATCAAATCGTTAGTCGAAACATATCTAATTCCCGGGCACTTATGAGTTTCATTGCCAGGTTTGCTAATGCTGCAAACTCATAAATTCCAGTTCAGTGCAAGTAACAAAAAAGCATCCCAAATTATATGCAAGATATAAATCTAACGTTTATTTTTAATCATTTCACCAGAAACGAGGCAGTACAGCCACTAGAAATTTATTAAACGTGAAAGAATATGAGAAAAATAAAATGTTATTAAGGGAATAGAACAATGAAAAAGATCAGGCCTTAAGAATCAATATAAACCTTTGAATATGAAACTCAAATGGAAAGCATGAAGCCGGAAGAGAGTTACACAAACGAGTAGAAAAGTTTGCATAGATCATAAGCGTAAATCCGGCAATTTAAACTATAAAACAATGAGAATTTGCCTCCAATGTAGTACTTCGCTTAAATTCATAAAATCTAGAAACCATACAAGAATTTTCATCAGAACAATTACTATGAAAATATTATAGAAAATGTAGTGGGAAGCTACGTTACGGGAGTGGAAAGTGTCTGGAGCCGATATAATAAGTCAGGACTGTTAACATAGCATATTGTTCTTTGGGTTTTAGTTACAATATATAAATGCGAAGCAGAAGCACCAGACTATATATGACAACATTCAATGCAAGGACGAATGGTGGATTTATAAAGGTGTAAGTGAGGTAGCATGGAAATACAAATGAAAGGAATCTACCTCAGTTAATTTAAGTGTTTTTTTTTTGTTTTTTTTTACAATTCCAATAACTAACACAAAAACAAAGATCCAAAGAAGTTTCGGGAATGAAAAGGTTTAAACGTCGCTCATGCGCATTTTGGGTTGCTATATGAAACACAAAATGAAAATGCTTTTCTGAATAGCTAATTATATAATAATAGTCATATTTTTCTTTTATTAGTTTGTCTTCGAAGTTATGATTTGCACAATGAATTACATATATTGGGCAAATTTTGCACACACTTGACATTTTTCTTAGGAAAATTCACCAATGTGGAGAAAGAGATATAGCAATAAATTGTATAAGCAAATGCAAAATGTTGTCGAAACAGTTACATAAAAACCGGCTCCACAGTGTAAAAATGGCGATTGCCCGAGAACTTGGCAAGCAAGATACATTCAATCATATAAGGATGTCGTATGGACTCGCTAAAAATCTCTAAAGGGAACAGCATTAATGTAACCATTATTTTACAAATTTGAACGATATAAAGCGACAATGCATATGAAGTAGACTTAAATATTTGTTTAATAATTTTGTGCAGTTTGAGTGACGAAATCCTGCGCCAAGAAAAGTAAGGTGTTTCATTAACAGTTATTGGTAGACGAACATCCAAACTTCATTAGACGAACATCCAAACATGAGTAGTTTGGCAATAGAAAACAAATGAACGAATTGGTAATGCGTTTTCTATTTTTGTTCCAATTCCCTTAGCTTTTAAAGAGAAAATAAACGTGTTCGTTTTTCCTAACTTTCAAATAAATATGTCTTTTCTATCCAGTTACATAACATGAAAAGAAAGGAAATATTAATATAGCTTTCTGGATGCGATGAATCCATTTCTGACAAAGATTCAACAATATTTTCTTTTATAAGCTTTATCTATAATATCTTTACGCGTATTAGAGAGCAAAACTGGTTATATTTACTCTAGTGACTTAACTGTTTCTTTTCAGTTTGTATAGAAATCTGACCGTTTGCTACAGATGAAATAAATGTCTATTTTGGAAATATAACACTCCGTTATAATCCTGTTTTGTAATCCTATTTTCTATATCCAAAATGCAGTTTTAAAAGATCATAAATATATATTTATTTTACAACATAAACAAGCACAAACACGACGAAACAAATTTATACGAATGCACACAAAAACACACAATCACAACAAATATAGGCACAAAAGATTCGGTGACAGAAAAACATGCCAACAAGCACATATAGGAACCGAGAAAGAAAAGAATATATAAAACACGCAAATATATGGATAAGTTTATATACATGAAGAAAGGTTAATATAACTGAAATATAGATAATCGTATTAAATCTCATTTTTCCTCGTGTATCTTCTCGCATTTCTATTTATTTATATTGCTTGGTTTGAATTCTTACACTGCAGTATGAAAGGTTTTTGAGCGTTCTTTCAACTTTAAAATACCCAACGTTTGAGTTTACAGTTCTGAGCAAAATATATGCTTAATATTCTGTCCTCAGCTATCAAACATTAATTATTCAAGGATTTTTCAGTTGCATTTGATGGAGTTTCCCCTCCTTCAATGCTCCCACACACACGCATATGTATATATATTATTTTAAATAGACAGGAAGACGTTTTTTCTTAACTTTTAAGGTTCTTTCTGTCAACACTTCTTCAGAAAGTACCGCTGCCAAAGTTGATTGATATAGCAATACACATAACTAATCATAGAAACATACTGAAAGAGGATGACAACACAATTAAAAATAATTTATGGTAAAAAATTACGAATGAAAGAAAAAGGATTTAAGAGAGTATTAAAGTGAAAACGTTTTACTCATAATCCACTACAGAGCACAAGAGAACGAATACAATTCTCTTTTTATTTCTAATAACGTTTCAAATTTGTTAACCTATTTTAATATATTTCCATGATTAGTCTTATCTCTAAGTATTTTAATATATCTCCATGATTAGTCTTATCTCTAAGTATTTTAATATATCTCCATGATTAGTCTTATCTCTAAGTATGTGTGTAAACTTTACCAATAGTACATCCGAAGAAGTGTTGGCCTAAAAGATTTTAAAGGTTAAGAGAAAAATGTCTTTCTGTCAAATTCAAACGGTATTCTTGCTTTATCGTATCAAGTCCTCGTTTATATATATATATATATATATATATATATATATATATATATATATATAAACTTTTTACTGATAACGAAAGTTATATCTGAATTTCTTATGACAGCAGCGGGCTGCTAAAATGTATTTAGCAAGACTACTATCTGAATATCCGATTTCGTGAAAGACTAGAGTATGACAATAATAATCGGAAATTATAGAAAAATTAAAGTGCTGAAATTTTGTAATAAAAGAAAAAGCTGACGAGATATGTTGTCGTTATTTTTAATAATTTCACCGCAAGTAAGACAATAAATGTACTAAGACGTAAGGGGTTACTGAGTGTGAAAGAATCTTACAAAATGGAAACATTATTAAACCGAGAGAAAAAGAAACGAACAGGAATTAAAAATACGAAAATTAACGATTCAAAGTTGACTGGAAAGCAAGTAGTGAGAAGAGATTTTCACAAGCGAGAAATGCACAAAGAGAAAATATGTTAGCATACAACTCACTATTACATATAGCATTTTAAATTTAAATGATGAGACATTGTTGTACTCTTAAATTTATAAAGTCGTGGTACCAATAACAAAAGCTCATCAGAACAATTACAATGAAAATATTTGTAGAATAAGCACAAGTAACCTACGTTATAGTAGTGGAAAAATGACTGAAGCCAAGATCCTACTTTATAATTAATAATATTGCAGATTGTTCTTTGTATTTTATCTAGAATTTCCAAATACATAGCAGAGACACCGGACTAGATGTGACAGTGATGCAGTATGAGATGGATTAATTGTCATCTAAACTGCACAATAATGAACATCTGACATCTCATTTTAACAGATCTATTTACAAAAATTAAACAAAAACATTTGAACTACTAAAGAGAAAATTTATTTAATAAAATTGCAAATGGATTCATCTAAGACCTCCAGACGAGTTCGGAATCTCCTAGAATATTTCTGGGCGGTCTCTTTGTATAGTTGGTAAATGTTGTCATAATTTGTGCTTTCAGGTCATCGCTGATATTACACGGGGTTTGTTAGTCTCCTGCTCAAGTGCGCGTCACACATAATAATCAAGAGTCTCGGAAGTTATGTGATCTGGTTGCAGAAATTATTTGACAACCATGACTGGGTCCTCCTGCTTGTATGGCATAATTCAGAATCTTCTTGCAGCAACCCTCTTGACGCAGGACAGAACCGCCTTCTCAAGGCACTTGATTTAGATCTCCGTGTTGAAAGTTCTTTTTTTGTCAGAATGATCAGATCGAGTTTTCCGAGCTGCCGTCAGCTTCATCCAACGTTTTCCAAATCCTTTGCTTTGTCCTCAGATCGACACCCAAAAACTATTAAACATTCATATTTGAGTTTCCACTGCGAATGCCAGGCAGTAGTGCATGCCTTTTCTAAATTTCTGGTAGAGTGAATTGCATCATAGTGATCTTTTTCTAACAGATGTTGTCCAAATGAACCTAATATACTGTATAGTAGAGAAAATCAAAATGAAACAACGCGCATGATCGAAATTAAAAATATAATATGGCAACGATTTATCTATCGCACGAGTTTTTTAAAGTACATTGGCATTAAGTATATAGAAATTTATTAATATCTACACTAACTACATACAATAAAAATTATATAACAACTTGTTTCGTCATTCTGACTACTTCTTTCCAGTGATCCTAAAACTATTTTCTATCCATAAAGCAGCATGGTATGTTGAATGATTGATTCCATCTATGTAGATTAGAAACAACTCTTGTAATGATCGCTTAAATCGTCAGAACCAAATCTGATAAAGAATCTCTGCAATATTCTAGAAAAAAAGATTACACCGATATAAATCATGACTATGAATTATATGAAAGATATCAGGGATGATCTGTCCAAAAGGCAAGCGGCATCAAAGCATTCAAAAGTTAAGGCATCAATAAAGAAAATACTTGTAAGTTATAACCTTTCAATTTTTATTATTATATATTTCTTATTTAGTGGTTTTCGTAAACAATAAAAAAATGCAACATTTCTAAATTGTAAAAAAAAAAGCAAAACGTATTGTTTGGTTTGGGTTTCCATACTTTGGAAGACACTGCATAAATAATTTTTGGAAATTTGTTTATCTCGATTTATGTCTACATACCATATATATTAATTTCTTAATGTAGGTATGTATTTAATGGACGTATGTATTTATCTACAACCAACGAAATTAGATTTATCAAAGACGGCAAAGAAGTCTTACAAAATAGCAAAAGATGGGTTTGTTTTAAAAACTGCGTTTATTTATTTACTTATTTAATTCTGTATTGTTTAATTTTTAGTCATTTCATCACAAGGAAAACGTTAATGCCGCTAGGATATAAGGGGTTAATGAGAGTGAAAGAGAATGAGAATGCTTTAAAGTAATGAGAAGAATGGAAAATAAAAACCGGATTTAGGAAGGCAGCGCTTCTTTTTCATTTTAAATGATTTCATTCTAAGAAAGATAATAAAACCACTGAGACCCAAGAGGTTAGAGTTTGAGAGAATGTGAGAAAAAACACTGTTACTTAGAGGGAACGATAACAGAAAAAGAAGTAAAAAGACAGAAAATAACTATTGATATTGCACTTACAATTGTGGAGACATAAGTCTAGATACCTCCATTAAATCGCTAAAAAACAGCATAGGATGAATAAAAAAGGCCCTAAACTTAATAAAAACAAACTTTTTCTATCAAAATGTTTATATTATTATTTAGAGGAAAGATCAACGAAATTTTCGCACAAATGAAATAATTGTCGGATTTTAACGAAACTTTCAATACTCCTTCATAAATGAATTAAATGATTTTTGAAATTATTATTTGTTAAAAATCTTGGTAAAAATATATCTTTTTTACATCTGTTACCCACCTCCACGTAAATCGATGAATTTTAACAAATTTTACTTTACTTCGGTAAATGGTTTTATTAGTTAAACGCAAGACTCATTGGGAATATAAATCATGATTTTTTTTTTAAATTTGGTTTCTGTATCCGAAATATTAAAATAAAAAATCTAATAAAACTCTGATACTATTTAATTTGATAAGCTTTTAATTGTTTGAATAAATAATAAAAATTAAAGACATTATAGTCTAAGGAAAAAATATTTTTCGTTTGCTAATGAAATTTTAAAAGAATTGTTTTCTTTTTTAATTATAATAATTTATAAAGTTTCAAACATATTTTTAAAATACTTGAAAGATTTGTTGCGGTTATATTTTTAAGTTAAAAATTTTTTTGTATGGTAATTTCTATGTGCAAATTAAAAGGACAGAGTTTCTTCCCTTTACCTGAAAAAAAATTCTACAATGTTGTCACTTGTGAACGACATACACTTATGTTATCTCTAATCAACAACCTGTCAACACGTTTTGGTATATGGAAGACAGGTCAAAAAGTTTAACTCTGTTATTAAGAAATAGTTTTATTCTAAATTTCACGCTATAAATGAGTGATATTTGTGTAAATCAGATTCATTTAACATAACATTGCTAATTTTCCAAAAATAATGTGTCACAGATGTATATTTTATTTTTGCAAGATATTTAAAACCGAGAATTAAATTTTGTTTACAACTGTGTCGATCGCTATAAAATGGCGGTAAAATTTAAAAATTTAAAAAAATCAAACTTCTATATTCCAATCAGTATAATTACTGTTTGAAATAAATCAGAGTATTTTGCTTACAGGGAAACAGTACATTTAATCATTTATCTTTCAATTAAAACTAAAATAAAATTTCAAGAAAACCTTTTCGTTTTTAAAAATTCAGTTTAAATGTTAGATATCGAAAATGAGTGGCGGTATTTACATCAATCGAGTGAAAAGCAAGAAGCCAGTAGAAAGTTCCACAAGCGAGAAGTGCAAGAAAAAAAAAATTAGTTGGCATATAACTTAACTGCATTTAACCTTTTCAACTGTAAAATAACTGCCAATCTAGTACTGAACTTAAATTCATAAAGTCTAGGGACCATGAAGAAAAGTTTATCAAAACAGTTACAATTATTTATCAGAAAAATTAAAATTATTTATTAAAAAGTCACAAAAAAACTAGGTAGGAAAGTGATTGAAGCATATAGTTTAGGTCAGTATCAGTAACATTGCAGATTGTTTTTTGTATTTCATCAAGAATCTCTAAATACATAGCAGAAGCACCTGTCCAGATATGGCAGCAATATTTAAAGCAAGAACAAATGGTAGATTTATAAATATTTAAGATAGATTCTGGTGGGAGCTATTTTCTGGAACCACTCAGTGAAACTAATTTCCTGGCAGCTGACCTAGCAACTTATTCAATACAATCATTCCACTTCATGTCAGCGGAAATCGTTAGCTCGAGGACATAAAATGAATTCCTTTCCTGATGGTTGGCATAATCCATGCTGATGTTAACCTTATAGGGTTCTCCTAGACGACTAAAAAGAAGCTGTTTTCTTTAGCAGGCTTTAAAATAAACAAACACTTCTTTATCCTAGTTAACAACAGATTTGTTGGTCATCTGCCAATTTGATCTTATTAAACCGATATAACTTGCTATTAAGATCGGAGTGAGTAATTATATAATCGGAATACTTACCGAATTGAGAACTAATTCTTTTATGTAATTTGCTGATGAAAATTAGGAATAAATAATATATCGGCGCTGTATTTACAGTTTTGAAGATAGTTGGTGGAAAGGAAGCAAGACATCAGAAAGAAGTTCCACAGGCGAGAAATGCGAAGAACGTATCTATTAGAATAAAACACACAGTAGTATCTAGCTAGCTTAAGAGTGGCACAGTGAGACCTAATTGCCATCTAAAGTAGTACATCTAAATTTATTAACAATTTTTCCTTGTCTCACTTCCTTTCTATCATTTCTTCTTCTTCTTCTTCTTCTTCTTCTTCTTCTTCTTCTTCTTCTTCTTCTTCTTCTTTCATAATTATTTTTTTCGTTATTATTATTAGAAAAAACAAACAAACATTTTCCTTCGTCTTTTCATTCAGCCCTTTTCTCTTCCACTCTTTCCAGCTGTCAATCTTGTTCTTTGTCATGGATTAATTTTGACTGCTTCGTTTATTCTCTTTCCCTTTCTTGTTTTTACTTTCTTCCGAAAATGTCTTTCTCTTTTATCTTTTACATGGTATAATGCGATTTCCCATGATGTGAAAGCCTTTAGCCAAATATCCTGTCTTCCATGCCCTTCTTGCCTATCCAATAAAACTCAAGGTCGTTACGATACACAGCAAATTCTTTTTGCGCTATCTTTGTACAAAGAACTGTTTTGTTCCATGAAATAAATTCAAGTCGAAATAAAAAAAAAGAACTCTGAAGAATGCGTCAAAAAAGGCAATTTGAAAACGATAATAACGATCATTTTCAATCCAAGCAATATGAATATATATGACTCTTACCATTCAGTGATGACCATCTGATGCTAATATAATTTGATTTGGCAATAATGATGATAATTATTTAAATAATATATTATTATTATTATTATTATTATTATTATTATTATTATTATTATTATTACGTTAGAACATGTAAAAAACTACAAACTTAGATTGTACAAGTTTTCACATGTGCTGACGTAGTCATTAATAATAGATATTCATTCCTCTATTTTTATACTGAGCATTGTTTCAAATTAATAATTTGAACGTTAACATTTTATTCTTCATTTTAATTCATTTGGATATATATAAACGCCATCCCAATATATGCCCAATATATGCCTCCCAATATTCTAATCAGCTTCTGGAATGCATAGGAGATCGCGACTCTGAACACATTCTGTTTCTTGTAATTTGCCATGATTTATTGAAAAAAAAAAAACAATGTGATGGTTTCTTGTTGTCTTCTTCAGAGGGTAAGAATTCGTTTAGATCGCCTGATGCCCAATGATTGTGATTGTTTTTTTTTATTTTACTATTTAGGCCATAGCCTATTTCAAGGGAAATGAAATGAAGCCATTGCTTTATAAAGTTAGAAATAGAGCTGAACTCGACTCATCTAATGCATCTTTTGTGCCAATATGCATTAATCTATGCATTAGTTTTTTAATTACCAGGGATAAAATCTCAAAACATATCCAGGTATTCTTACTCCTTGGAAGAATCCCTCCCTGATTCAGCATGTCTCCAGGAGAGTAGCTATACTCACCGCGTTTGGTCAATTTCGGGGTGGTGAGGCTACGTCATCCATAGTCAGATGTTCTGATTTCAGGTTTGTATTCCCAACCAAGGCTATAGGATCCAGTCTTTATTGCTATTTATCCATAACGGTGGCACAAAAAAATTTGCACGTACACTACCGGCCATAATTATTAGGCAACCCCAGTTTTTTTAAAAGGAATTATATATTTCATACTATTTTTAGTATTTATTGCCAAATGAAAATAGAATGGTTCTTCAGTTATTATTACTTTGCAAAATTTTACAAGGCAAGGAAGCAAAGATAAACTCGTCCGAATTACCATAAATTTTCTTCATTCTTTCATTGATGAAACTGCAATATAGGTATTTTTTAATTATTTATAAATTCATTTGATGCACATATTATTGTGCAATATTAACAAAAGAACCATTCTATTTTCATTTATAATTATTCACTTGGCAATAAATACTAAAAAAACAGTATGAAATACATAATTTTTTAAAACACTGGAGTGGCCTAATAATTATGGTCGGTAGTGGATGTTAGTGTAACGAACTCAAATGAAATTCAAACTCGACTCTGACTTCTCCATCCAATATTACAGCGTGCCTCTATATTGCATTAAATTAGTCGGATTTCAATCCCATCTTGATAATAAACGGATAATTTAGCTGCAGTGAAGAGCTGTGATACAGCGAAACAGGCTTGTCCGCGGATGATTATATAATGTGTTTGAAAAGTCACTATAAACTTATATTTTATATTAACTAACATGTCTCAATATAGAATTCACGGGGGAAATATGAACGAAAATTCACGTTATTAAATTATAAAAACGATATTAAGGTGATATCTGAAATATTATAAAATATGATTAGAAAAACTCACTGAAAATGTGTGTGTGCTTAATGCAAAGAATTTATCATTTTAACTAAGTAGGTTCATACCGACTGCAAACTTTCGTGAGAACACCATTATGGTGTTTTCATTCATAGGAAAATAAATAAAAAGAAAAAGAAAACCAATTATTCGCAAATAATACCACTCTCACGAAAAATCAAATCACACCAAGTTTCATATAAATAAGAAAAAAACCGGAAACAACGAAAAAAAAGACCCAGCCCCGATGAGTTACGATACCATAACGAGACTTCGCAGTCACGAGACTTCGAAGTCAGCATGAAACTGCTCAGTTAAAGTGACGATATTTTTTGCATTAAATCTATCAACGCTCTATCTTTACCTCGATATCGAACACTTTACAATAAAACCTTGCCAAAATACCTTTTATCAGTAAAACTACTGAAGCAACAATTTTGGTATTAAATTTTAACACAACTCCACACACACACACACACACACACACACACACATACTATATATATATATATATATTAGTCATCCACATACAAGCCTGTTTCGCTGTATCACAGCTCATCAGTGTGGGTAGATGCATATTATATATATATATATATATAACCTTGACCGATTATATATATATATATATATATATATATATATGAAATAAAATATTAGGACCTTAAAGAAGTTCCTGAATTTCTATTAAAAGTAATGTTTTGTTTATTAGAATTAGTAAGAAACACATCACTGAAAGTATTGTCCATCGCTAGTTACTACTTTTTCCCATCTTTCTGGCAGCATTTGAATTCCATGTTTTTCTTGATTTTTTTTTCATCTTTATAAGGATGAAATTGCTGCTCAGTCAAGCCTTGTGCCATTGGTTGGAATGAGTGATGATCGGACGGTGAAATATCTGGTGAAAACAGCAGGCGGGCGGGGTAGAACTTCTCATTTGAGCGTTTCCAAGTATGTTTTCATTCGTTTTGCGGCCTACCGTTGTCATGTCGCAAAATAACTTTATTTTGTCTCTGGTCGTATAGCAGCCGTTTTTTCTTCAATGCTTCGCTCAGACACATTAACTCTAGTCGACAGCAATCTCCCGTGATGATTTCGATTGGTTTGAGCAGCTGACAATAAACTACACCCAGCTGAACCCACCAAATGCAGTGCAGACGCTTCGAACTATAGATGTTGATACATAGCCGGGCTTACCTCAAGATCTTTATGCTTAGAGTTATCGTAGTGTATTTTTTCATCACTGGTACGATACTATGCAAAAAATCTTTCTTTTTCTACCTTTGAAGCAGCTGCTCAACGTCTCTTGGTTTCAAATCGTACAGCATCAATGGCCCTGCTTGTAAAAGTGCGTAATATCAATGATAAAAAGTTTCTAAATATAAAGGTAGACACTAAAGTCAACACCTGGTGGCGATAGTCTGTTTCATTCTTGAACGCAAACTTTATAGCCTGAAGATTGCTTTAAAATATGAAGCAGAGTGTCGGCATTCGGAATTGTTTCTAGTCTCTACTTTCAGATATATATATATATATATATATATATATATATATATAAGTCATCCACATACAAGCCTGTTTCGCTGTATCACAGCCCATCAGTGTGGCTAAACACATCCACTTGCTTCTGGTCGGGATCGAAACTCGACCGATTAAGTATATATATATATATATATATATATATATATATATAGAGAGAGAGAGAGAGAGAGACAGATTCAAGCTTCAGTGCCATATTGGCGATAATTATTACCAAATAATTTCATTTAAAACCTTGAAACAAGGATTTCGACTTTCAGTTTTTCTCCCACTTGAATTGTTTCTCTGTTAATCTCCCTTCTAGCATAAAATTCTGTCAAGTGAAAAATATAAAATGCCTACATATAGAATTTCGCAAAAAGAATGGCTTGACCAAAATGTGTTTGCTGCATTTAAAAGGCTTTTCATTTTAAACGAGCGAGAAATTATTAAGATTAATGGAGAGAAGAGAAGCGGCACTGCATCGTCAACAAGAACTTGGTCGACAACAAAACCCTTTTTCACTGATTTAATCAACACACATGTTCTAAGTTATTTATTCATTTATTTTTATTATTTATTTTCTATTTTTTTGTACTTTTTTAAACACTGAAATCCCCAAAATCTTAGTATCTTTATTTTCTTCCCTTTTCACCTTCAATTTTCTTTATTTGCTCAGATTTCTTTTAATTTTTCTTTGTTTTTTTAGCATCTTTATTTTTATATAATGTCTTTCCTTTTTTACTTTTAAAATAATATATTTTGTATAATTTTTCAGTTCTTTAATTTATTAACTTGAATCACGTTTCATTTATATGAATGCAACGAAGAAAGACTATAAAGACCTTTATAGGAAAGACATTTCTCATATTTTTAATTATATTTTCAATAAATAAAATCTGTGCACAAATTTCCTTGATCCATTGTCGAAAGTTATATGGGAAATAACAATATTTGGTGATGAAAAAACAGGAAACAAAACTAAATCGAAATGAAGAATACATGAATAATAGAAGAATAAAATGAGTGAATTAAACCATAAAAGGAAGGAGAAAGAAAGAAAGAAAGAAAGAAAGAAAGAAAGAAAGACAAATTCATCAGAAAAAGAGAGAGGAATCAGAGTAAATTGGGTGGGGAGATAGGAAACATGCCTTACACATGTGTTTTTGCTCATCAGTAAATACGAACGACACAACTGGTATTGTAACCCTACTCTCTGATCAACAATTCCAAGCCATTTTCTATTAGACCTGCCCACACATCTAAGCTTACAGTTTCTGGCATTTTCAAGCGATCGGTGATCGTTACAGGAATCTTTGTTTCAACGTGATGTAGCCGTAAGCCCATCAGACCAACCGCACATCTAAGCTTACTGTACTTGGTATTCTTGAACGGTCACCCATCCAGATACTGACCAGACTCGACGTTGATTAACTTCAGTGAACGTCTAGGAACTATTGTTTTCATATAATACGGCCGTAAGCCCATTAGTTTAAAGCGTAGTCCTCCATAAGTTTACGTGTCTAAATTTTTGAGATGAGATAATGTAACTATTTTCATCATTTGTGTTGTTCGGTTGTTGTTCTCATTTTCGTTGTCATATTCACGGCATTTCAGCCGTTGTAGGCTCCAATCTTTTTCACTAGATATATGTCGGAATTATGAACCGAACTATTTATTTAGTCTACTGGAGTAAATTGTTCTAGTTCCACGTGCCATGACTTTTCTTGGTATTCCAGTTTCAGTTAATTCCCTTTAATAACTCAACTCCCTAATTGTTCACCTCTATTGTCGCCAGGTATTAAACTCACAACATTTGTGGTCAAGTCACTGGATTACTTCAACCATTGATTATTGAGACATTACATTTATACGTCCACGAAAATGATTCACTGATTTCACCAAGTATATATATATATATATATATATATATATATATATATATATATATATACTTGGTGAAATGTGCATAGTTTCGGTTTAAAAATGTACGACCTGAAGAATGCTGGAGCATACAATAGCCGAAATGTGAATATGGCAACAAATATGAGGAAAACAGACCGAACAATACATAGAATAAGTAAGTTTATGTAGGATGTCTCCCATGGTGTGATTTTAGCTACCTCATCTCGGAGACTCATGTATTGATTTTGGTCTTCTTGGATCATCTACATTTTGTTTTCATAGTAGAATAAACTCTCATTACCCAGTGTAAATTGCAATATATATGCAGGATTGTTTCTTTTCCTCCGCTTAGCGATATGCCTAAGTTCAGTGGGTTGTCTCGTCCGAGCCGAAGGCGGCGGTGTGTTTAGTTTTTCAGCGATAGTAGACGCTGATATCGATCGATTGACGTGGAGCAGGCATCGAAACAATCAAGGTTCTTTCGACCTCCCGAGAGCGAAAACGATGTCACTAATTCCTGTCTTGCAATCGACGACTACTCGCGGTCGTGATGGAAGCGACTCCGTGGTCTTCAAACTGGAGATTAAAAAATCAACTTTATCATCCTGTGATGCCCGGTTGTCCAACGCGTGAGAAAAACAAAGACGCGATAGACGGTGAGATATCTCTGGACGAGATATCTCGTGAGAAGACATGCAATTCCGCCTCTCGACCGGACGGAGCCACGAGACAAAGTATTTCTAGGCCCTAATGTGCGTTCGAGGCGTCGATGTTTCACTGAGTCCTGCGATCTGCAACAGATCTCGCGGCTGGCTGCACTTTTCATCGACGAACGACCCGAGTGAATATACTCAATCTTAAACGTTTTTTAATTTCCTCCTTATTGAAGACTAGCATCATAGACCGGCGTTGCCCGTGCAACTCAGAACATTTTAGTAATAATTAAATTAACCATTAGAATTTTTTTTTTGCATATTGTTTTTGTTTGAAAAAACTTTTTTTTAAAAATATTTCTTTTTTTTCTAAATTACGGGGAAAAATATTCACATTTTTTGTTGACCAAATGAATGTTTAAAACGTCAGAATAAAAATTAAATATAAAAGCTCATTGTTTTTAATAAAAAAATATTTTAGTCGCGTTTGACACGTGTGATTTGATTTCTGTGATGTAATTTAGCAACCCTCATAGATCTTAGATGTTTTATGGAGCAAATGTAAACAATCGGCCGCATTAGCCAAAAAGCGCTAAAGGGAAAATTTGCTGAACTTAAACTCAAAAAGTATGTGTCGACCTGGCTTCCCCGTAGAAATGTGTCCCTAGAAAGTTTGAATGGCGTAGCTTAAAAAAATGTAGGCGTGCATAGGGAACACTTACACACAGACTCACAGATTGCCTTTTATATATATAGATTATAATTTCTATCATAAAATGACAAAATGAACTCTAAGAAAATAAACATAGTTTATAATCAAGACGTATATTAGAGGTCTCTTTGAAAAGTAACGGGGCTGGATGTACTGCATGATCTATGGGCGAAGACGGGATAAGCAGATTGTTTTATTATTTAGCATATCTTGGGTGTATGTATATGTAATATTAGTCTTCATATGCAAAATTTGTGACAGACCAGATTGTGTTTGCTACA
The DNA here is from genome assembly GCA_037127315.1 of Ascarosepion bandense. NCBI lineage: Eukaryota > Metazoa > Mollusca > Cephalopoda > Sepiida > Sepiidae > Ascarosepion > Ascarosepion bandense. The sequence goes on along the minus strand of JBBBDQ010001454.1, from coordinate 2,235,602 downwards.
CCATGACAGTGCACATGCTCACGATACCCTGATAATCCGGCAGTTCTTAGACATGAAAAACCTCGACGTTCAGGCTGTAGACGTTCATAGCTTTCTACGTCTCCCTATCCTTGGTAGCTCTTAGCAGGATTTCTCCTGTTACCCCACCCAAACCCCGCTCTGCCATTCAAATATGTTATCCGCTGCTTTCCCCTGTCTCTCTTTCCCTCTGTCCTGTGAGTATCGGATTCTCTAAGCCTTCCTTCCTCATTACATGTCCCAAGAATTTTAGCTGTCTCTTCTTTATGCCCAGTATTAATTTCCTTTTCTTTTCCATCCTTTATAAAACCTCATCATTGCTCACATGCTCAATTGGTGATATTCGCAGTATCTTTCTGTAGAACCCCATTTTAGTTTGATGATATTGTTCAGCATTCACTGCCGTATCGAAGGACAGACATCCCATAGCAACCCAGAACTGTCTTATTTGTTTCTAGAGAGATTTTCCTAACTCTTAATATTCTGCTTAGCTTCTGGAATGCGTCCTCCGCCATTCCAATTAAACTTCAGATCTCACTCTCGCACTTCCCGTCTTCCGTTGGAACACTTCCCAAGTACTTAATTATTTGTACTTGCATGATTTTAGTATCCCCCAACCTGTAACTGGCATTTTGGGCTCCTCCGTTTGCTGATGACCATACATTTGGTTTTCTTGTAATTAATTTGTAGTCCTTGTTTTTACTTTTTTCATCTACCGTTTTTAGGGGTTCTTGTAGTTTTCTTTCCGTGTCACCTATAAGAACTGTATCATCTGCGTATCTTATGTTGTGTAGATTTTGACCGCCAATGAAGAATCCTGGCATAACTTCTCGGGTAAATCAAGCAAATGCACTTAATAGAGATTTTAACCCTGGAGTGTAATGAGGAGATCCTTACACTAAAATAGAACATTTGTCACTTCGGCATAGGCACCAAGTTATGTTTTATGCAGCCCCACCTATACATGAAGAGCCCCTTATAAATACTTGCCTTGTAACTTATCTGTAATGTTGTGGGTAGTTAATATAGAATGGGTTACGCCTCATACTCGAAAAAACAGGACTGAAATTAAACGTGCCTGGTTGCACCCTCTCATTACCATAACGAGGTAGTGTCAGAGGCATGCCTTTATGTATGCAACAAAATATGACGCAATTTTTTCTAACATGAAGTCAACCTTTTGTTTTCTTATGCATATTTGCTATTATTGACAATCTTGCATGCTCTCTTCCTCTCTCGCATTCAATTTCATTTTATCTGTATGTATTTTATTTTTCTTCTTTTTCTACTGACCCTCAATTAACTCTCTCTCTCTCTCACTCTCTTTGAAGGTCGGTCTTTATACGTTTATATAAAAGACGGACGAAAAGAGAATTCTTAAAATGCACCCAATCACCGTCTGAAACTAGCAACATTTTGACATATCAAAAAAGAAGAAAATACTTATCTATCGTAAAACATGCACCACGTTTTATCTCATGTGAATGAGACTTAATTATATCAGTAATTACTAACCTAACTTTTATGTGCCTAATTGGATGCGAACACCTACTTATTAAGAATTATTATTAATATAATTGCATTTGTCCATTTCGATCTACATACGTACATTATCCGTGACGTATTGTTCATCTATTCTCGAAAAATACAATAATTCTTTTGTTGCAATTTATCTTATCATTTCCAAATCAATTATTTTAATGTTATTAAAAATTTCAATTAAGCTACTGAATGACAATAAATACAACAAACCGACAATTTTATTTTTCTAAACGTAGACAATAGCGAACTGCAAAGATTAAAGTTGTCTAGAGTACAACGGATATGATTTACGCACGAAAACATTCTTTCAAGACGTTGGATATCTTTGCTACTTTTATTACTTTATATATCGACTAAAAGCGAATAGAACAAGACAAATTTACACCATTGCCCATACAAATAGGCCATCACAGATAGATAGATAGATAGATAGATAGATAGATAGATAGATAGATAGATAAACTGTTATCTAAATTAAGAAACAAGAAAATATTTCAACAGATATAATTACGAAAATTACACAAAAATATCTTGAAATACTAAAGAGTAAATATAATCAATAAAATTGCCATCAGCTTTAACCACGGTCTCCAGACAACATCGGAATCTCTTCAAACTCTTCTGATTTTCTTTAAGTTGGTGAATGCTGCCATCATCCTTGCATTCATTTCATCTTTGGTGTTACAAGAACTTTTGTTGGACTCTCGCTCAACAGAGTTACACACATAATAATCAAGAGAGTTTCTGTCTGGAGGGTTGGCCAGATGTAAGGGGTATTGTAGTCACAGAAATTGTCTGACAACCATCAGTTAGTGTGGTATAGTGCAGAAATCCTGTTACTAGTAATTGGGTCTTTCAACAGGCATACTCTTAATCTAGGGCAGCACTACCTTGTCGGGACACTTGATGTAGGCCTCAGTGCTGAGTTTGAAACCCTTTGGCAAAATAAATGGAGGTATAACCTCACTCTAATCACCTTCCTAGTCACCATCAAACTCGTTTATCTCTTTCCGAGTCGTATGCACTTGACACCCAAACACTGTGAAATGTTTGCAAAAGAGCTAGCTTACGGTCCGAATGCCAAGCAGCAGTGCATCATGACGTTTCCAAAGATATATATATATATATATATATATATATAGTGTGTGTGTGTGTGTGTGTGTGTGTGTGTGTGTGTGTGTGTGTGTGTGTAAAAATTTCAGATACAGAATATAGGTAAAAGAACAATATCAATAAAGACAATAGGAAAATTCATTTTAGGCAATGCTTTTTGTCTTCTGAGAGACTTTATAAATGCAAATGCGAGCATTTTGTTGCAATCCTCGCATTTTTATTGATAAAGTCCATCAGGGGACAAAATGCGTCGGCTAAGCGGCTAAGAAAAGTTTTCTTTTCGCATATATAGCCTTTGCGATTTGAAAAAGAAATCATTCGACCGGCGGTTGAGAGCGAGGGAAAATTTACTCGCCTCAGAATCATTTTACTCGACCGACTCCATTTTCTTAATAGTCGCCTTACGTAAACATAGTGTGAAACGCTGACGGAAAACAAAAACTGAAATATAACTAAAATTTCGAACGTGTTAGAAAGTATTTAATTTTTTAAAAAAATAATAACATCAAAGTTTGGCCTTTCCTCTTAATAATAGCATAAACATTTTGATGATAAAACTTTCTTTTTTTAACATCATGATATGCTGTTTTTTTTTTAATGAAATTACCTAAATTCGTAGTTTCTTTCTTCTGTTAAACTACAACCTCTATCTCATAGATGATAAAATATAACAAATCTGATTTTCTCAACGCTTTTCTATCAAATAATTACTTGTATAATTTGTTTTTCGGGGCGTGATTGAAAGAAGTATGCGTATTTTTTTCTTCTTTCAAATGTTTGTTTTTACTTGTTGTAAGCGGGGAGTCAAGGATAAAGTTTCTAAATATCGGTGAGCGTCTTTAATCTGGGCGAAAGAGACATTTTGGCTCCACTCTGAAAGGGTTAATTGAACGAATGTTTATACTGACCGGGACGATAAAAGGTCATTGTAGGTAATTCTAAGTAACTTGTGAATCTTCAATGGCATACTTTTGGATTGTAAAAGGAATCAGACTTTTTTTCATTGTGAGATTTTTAATCGGCCACGGGTGAGAAAAGCAATTTAAGTTTTTAATCTCAGAGGCTGTATATATATATATATATATATATATATATATATATATATATATATATAAACACCCAGAAATACCTTCCACATGCATCACAAAAGAATTTATGAAACAAAGTATATAACTAATTTTAGACAATAATTCATTATAATTTAACAACCAAAATTATATTCAAACAACAGATACCGTGATGGGGAGAAAAATGGCACCGACATATGCAACACTCACACGAGCATATCTTTAGAAGAAAAGGTTTTCAACTGGAAAAAGAAATACCATTAGAATCTTTCCATGATAATAATAATAATAATAAATATGAAAAAGAAAAAAACATACATCTCCACATAGAACGAAAGCAACCAAATATTATTTACAAAGACAAAAAGGACATATAAAGTTACTAAACAAAAATGATAAAATAAAGGAAATCTTAAAGACAACTAAAATAATGAAAGCAAACGCCAACCCCAAAATTTAAAAAACATACTAACTTCATCAAAATAAACACAAGACACAGGGAGTCACAAAATGCAACAGAAAAGATGTTGTGTAGGTAGCATAATAATACATGGAAACCACTTCAAGTTCGAAAACACATCTACATTCGAAATAAAAAAAAATCTAAGCTGTAAGTCTAAAAACGTAATTTATGCTCTAAAATGCAATGAATGCGCAAAAATATACGTAAGGCGACACAAGGCCTGAATTAAAAAGTAGCCCTGCACAGAAGTAACATTAAACTAGCCAATAACAGGAAATTGTACGTTTCTCAACATTTACACAAATTTAGTGGAGGTAAATTCTGAGTAATGCCTAACCACTAGATTATGACACGCTCATGACGCAGGAAGAAATACTTATAAAATACAAGCCTTCTCTCAACAAAACAACATGAAAAACCTAAGATACAGACACACTATATTCAAACACGATAAAAAAAAAAGAAATTTGCGAAATGTTGCAAAAAAAAGGATTCCAAAAACAACACAAAGTACTAGATGACAGTTAGAGTAGAATTGAATCAAAATCGCGATAAAACAATTTTAAATATAAAGACGAAATCAAATTTCTCAAGTCAGTGAAAATGTTTTATGGCCAAAGAAAGGTGGCGAAAGAATTTTAAATTGTGGGTGTGAAAAAAAAAAATCAACAACAACAATCACGCTCGCATTAGAACTTTTTGACCTGTTCACTACTTATCTATATATACACGATACTTTGGCTATTAGAAAAACAAACGGATCTTGATAAGTAAATTCACAAGTATATTCACCGAAAGAGAGTCAACTTTATACTCGAAACACGTGTATCGACACAAATACAATTATGGACATTTAATGTATAATGCAAAAAGCAATTAATTATTAATAACAATGACAACAATAAATCTACACTTTAAACAAAATGTTCACGGCTTCTCGCACTTTTTTCTTATATATATATATATATATATATATATATATATATATATATATATATATATATATATAAATGTGTGTGTGCATCACAAAGGGACGAAGCTTTTGCTTGATACGTTTTGTCTTTTAAGACTCTATCAGATAAAATCGCTAACAGACGAAACGCGTCACAGGAAAAGCCTTTCCGCTTTATCCTAGATTTTCTTCCCTAAAATTGTTCTTGATATATAAAAATTTATATATCAGTTTGACATTGCCTGAAAGAAAAAGCAAACATGCCAGCCGTTTATTTAATCCTTCTGAGGTAAATTTGGCTGACGGATCCGTTTGGAAGCCATCGAAACCAGATGTTATCGTGACGGAGCTTGTTAAAAAAAAATGATTATACCAGCTGATGCACCCTCTTTCTCTTTCTCTCTCTCTCTCTCTCTCTCTTTCTTTCTCGCTCTCTCTCAGAAATTCTAATTAAATTCTGCTAAGCTACGTTGTAGTAAAATCACAGGGTAGACTGTCGGTTTAGCGGTCGTCTTTAATAGACATTTGCTAACAGCTATGGCAAACGGGGGTGTTCTCAAATGAGTAGTTGTTCATAGCATAACAATATAAATATAATTTATATACAATTCAATATAATGTGAATAAAAATATTTTATTTAATGTGGGTTGTTATATATATATATATATATATATATATATATATATATTCTTGTCCCACTCAGGGAACAGCTATTAATCCTCTCAAATTATTTTCCGTTATTTTTGACGGAAGGGGTTAACTTGTTTGAAGAAGATACATGAAAAAGTTAAAATGAAAATAAAACAGTTTGTGTTGACACTACTGTTCGCTGTAACGTTTATATTATAAAATATTATACGCATGTTAATTTTTCGAGACTACTCTTCTATGCTAGCTCAAGTCATGTTGGAAATGCCTTGAGCCAGCATAGAAGTGATTTTCCCGCAGTAGATTGCCAGTTCTGTGGTAGAGTGGTTTTGCCAACCAAAGCAATAGAGTCCCATCCCATCTATCTTGCTAGATGGAATTGTCCCTCCAAGCTGGTTTTTAATTCAGAATTTTCTGCTTTTACATGGGGAAGATATGGATTCATACCTTTCCCAAACACATAAATAAATGCAATGAATTCAACTGGAATATCGAACTCAGCTCTCCAATTTCTCAATCCGAGTCGTTATTTCCCTGTGCCTCTTATATAAATACTTTCACGGCTTCCGCTCCGATGAACTTAGGTCATTGGTGCCGCCTAGGTACGAATTTACACGATATACTAGATTAGCAACTAGGTCCCATCCTTCTACAGTGAAACAGATAAGATATAACCCTAATTTCTACTCAAAACAGCTTCTTTTCTTGCGCTTCACGCCTGTGGAATTCCCTTCCACATGCCTGCTTCCCCGACAGCTACAATCTCCAGGACTTTAAATGTAAGGTCAATAGACACCTCCTAACGCACTAACTTGCATCTATTCTCTCAAACACTCTCACCATCTAACCAACCCTCATTCTCGGTATCCTTACCCGTCTATCACCCTCCTTCTGACATTTTCTATATCTAACCATCCTTTCTCATTACTTCCCCGACCCTGTGTAACCCCCTGCGCAATAGTGGCAGTGGAATGCCTTGCTCGAGGTGAAACGATAAAAAAAAAATTACACCATCGTGCCACCATGGAGTTTTAATATCCTTAAAATGAGACTACTTTATATTTGCTTTTAGTTTATTTTTCTTTCTTGTTTTTACAATTTTTAGTAGCGGGTTCAGACAATTTCTTGTTGATACGTATGGCTGAAGTGTTGACAAAATTGTCACAATCAATCTTTTCATGCGCATAATTAAATTGTTAACAAGCATAATCAATTTAAATGATTGAATATTTTAACAAATATAATCAATATTTTGACAATATTTTTTGTAATTAGATTTGACCCGATAGTCTCACATTTAACATTACACATTCGTACGATAAAAAGTAGTGGCAAAAATCAGATTTGTTAAGGTTAATGTTCATTTGTTATATTTCAGATTTGGATTTCGTTTTTGCTTCCATTTTCTGGTTTACGTTCTTTTATCGTTTATCTGCATTATCTTCATTTTCAGATAAAGCACTTCTTTTTTTCCTTCGTTTTCTTTTGTTTATTTTTCTTTTTTTAACTTTATCTTCTTCCTCTTCTTCTTCACTTCTTTATATTTTATTTTTCACCATCGTTACCAACAGATGGCTTCTTAATTTTGTTCTTGCTTTCTAATTATTTTTCCGTTTATCTGCTATATAATATTACTATCTATCTATCTATCTATCTATCTATCTATCTATCTATCTATCTATCTATCTATCTATCTATCTATCTCCATAGATAAATAGCAATGGAGACATAGATAGATAGATAGATAGATAGATAGATAGATAGATAGATAGATAGATCGATCAATCAATCAATCAATCAATCAATCTATATATTATATAAAGAAAGAAAGAAAGAAGACTGCAGTAGATCGATAGATTCAAAAAGAGAGGTAGATTGATACTAGTGTAGATAGATAGATAGATAGATAGATAGATAGATAGATAGATAGATAGATAGATAGATAGATAGGAAAAGAAATTCTCGAAGCTGAATATCATTAAGGATATGTTTTTCTTTTCGTTAAAATCTAATCTTTTCTCGGTATTGCATCTACTGCAACTTTTAATCTGGTCTCACGAAGAATCGAACATAATCACATTATCTATCTATCTATCTATCTATCTATCTATCTATCTATCTATCTATCTGACAAGGGTACCTCATTGTAGTGTACTGGTGAGCAAGTTTGTCTTGCTAGAACCTATTAAAACTGAGTAGTGCGTTCGATCCTCACGGTACCCCATACTTTGTGCAACTAGATGTTGGTGCTTAGAAAATAAACAATCTAACAAATTATAAAAATAGTTGCGCGTCTGGGTATGCATGCATGCATGTATTAATCGATTGCAATAATTTCAAACTTAGATCCCATGAATGTGTGACTCAAACTTAAATGTTGGTACCAGGTACCTTTCATGGGGCTTTCAGTCACACACACGCGTATATATATATATATATATATATATATATATATATATATATTCAAAATAATACCTAAACTGACTCTGTAAGTATCTAAATCCTAAAATTCTACAAAGGTAAACTATAAGAAAAACGAATAACTGACAGAATCTAATTCCGTTAACATCCGTCGCACTAAGGCGTTGGATAGGAGGGGGAAAAAAAAAGAAATCCGCAGAATAAAGACAAGACATACAATACTCCGCAGTAAAGAAAAAAACCCCAAACGGAACCAACCAAAAAAAAAGAAGAAAAAGTGCTCGATACAAATACAAACAAATGCAAAAGTACAAATGAAAAGCAAAAGTAGAGCAAAGACACATAAAGAATCACAAGATAGCCAAAACCTACCGCGGTTGCACACAACGGCTCGTCAGGCTCGTCGAGCCGTTGTGTGAAACCGCGGTAGGTTTTGGCTATCTTGTGATTCTTTATATATATATATATATATATATATATATATATATATATATATATATTAAATATGATTAATATGTATTTAAGTATTTTTCTGACAAGTATAAAAAATGTATATATGATCTAAACTTATTTATAAATGGAACTTTGTCTCTCTCTCTCTCTCTCTCTCTCTCTCTCTCTCAATCTGTGTGTGTGTGTGTGTGTTCGTTACTTATAGACTCCGAAACGGATGAACCGATTTTCATGAAAATTTACACAGTTGTACTATAAGCGTCTGCGAGTGTTCTTAGCTAGGTTTTGTGTCAAGGTACTCCCGATAAATATTATAGAAGGAGTGGTCCGATTTTTATCAAATTTGATACACTCATAGACAAAGACATAAGAAACAATATTCAGGAGGTTCAAGGTTGCAGTTCTTACAATAATGCAGAAAATCGAAAATATATATGTATATAAAAGGCAAGATATCTGTGTGTGTGTCTGTTTATCTGCCTGTATGTCTGTATTATTTCAACCCTTTTATTTTAGTTTTTGCTTCGGGTTTGGCTCGAAAGTAGGTATAATTGTAGTTCTTAGTCTCAGCCATGTTACCATTTACTCAGAGGACTTATTTAGCCTTCAAAATTCAGTTCACGACGAAAAAAACTTATTTGGTATCAATACCAGGAAATCAAAATTTGTCTTTCATCCATTCATTTTTCTTTCAGTCTACGGTTTCGCTTTAACTGGAAACAACTCTTGCTTTTTAGTCTTTCGTGCCAACGCCCAAAGAGTCTGAGCTACAAGACCATGGATTAGTTTTAAAGCTTTTATTACACCCGAGCAACGCCGGGCTCTACTGCTAGTATTAATAAGAAGTATAGCTACTGCTAGTATTAATAAGAAGTATATATATATATATATATATATATATATATATATATATGATGTCGTTCTCGGGTCGCTAGTCGTGATGATGGCCTCGCCACATTAAGTGGTCTTCAAAACGTCTATTATAACTGCACTCCCCTTTGCCCACGCTACGAATTGGGAAGGCACACCGAAATCTTGCTAGCTGTGTCTTTACCACGTCGAACCATGCCGGACGAGCCCATACATTTGTTTAACAATAAAAAAAAAAAATTTTGATAATACCTGAATAAGTTGCGAAAAGAGTCTTTATATATATATATATATATATATATATATATATATATATAAAAGAAATAATTACCACAGAAGCAGAATATATAGTCATCGAATTCAATTTTCACAACGGAGCGAAAGTTATCGAATAATCAGAGCTTCCGATTTTTCAAATAAGGAAGTCTTTTTCAGGGCTCTTTACTAAAGATTTACAGAAACGACCGAAGTGGGCTCGTGTGTGGTGACAGCGGCACTAAATTCGCTCGGCAGCTCCTTCTGATTTTTCTCGCCGGGTGTCGATTTTTTTATGCTTGTAACCAAATTCTCTTGGTAGGTGCGGGCTGGACTCAGATTATCTTATGCAAATCAAATCTTTGACCAATGAAATTACTTCCACCTTCACATTTCGAGGTGGGGGGTTTGGTTCAACCAATGAAACAACAACACGTCCTCTGACGTAATTCCTATTCTTCTTTATTACAGCATTTTAGATTTTCAAATTTTCAAATTCTTTACTTAGGATTACATTTTTTCATATGCAAAAATAGTGTTATATATATATATATATCGTTGAATAGTTATTTCAGCGAGAAAATTCTCGCTTCTTCAGTAAGGAGCAAAAACAAACAAAATATTAATTCAAATATGGTACAAAAATTCACATACCAAAAGAAGCTCACAAACATATCCATACAAAGGAAGTTTTATAAAAAAAAAAAGAAAAGGCTGGGTTAAGAGAGAATTTCTTTTTTTTTAATTTGTCATTCAGACATAAAAAAAGGGGGAGAGACAGAAATTCATGATTCGATCTTAGAAAAAGCCTTTTAGATTACTCCTGTCACTATATTTTTATCTTTTTAAACCTCTTAGTATTTAAGTAATCATTATTAACTCCCTGATGAGAAGTTGTTCTTTCAATGTCGAAGCAGAATGTATAATTTTGTAGTAGATTGTAGTTTGTACATGTTCTAAAGTATAATTTATAATAAATATTCATTGGTGTATTTTTATATTGAGCACTGATTTTTAAATTAATGTTTTGAACGCTGCAAATATTTTCTTCGTTCGTTATTCATTTATATATATATAAATATATATATATATATATATATATATATATATATACGAAATCCTACCCAAAAATTCTAGAAATTTGATTATAAGATTCTGTTTAAAACCTTACTTCTAATTTCTCCTTCCAAGTACTATGTGCCTTGTTGTTTGAATATTAAGCATCAATGACCACGGCTGATAAATTATAAAAGCTAAAGTGACGATTTGCTTACATTTTTTAACATTTCACGAATTTACGTATTTTATATATATATATATATATATTGTGTGTATATATATGTGTGTAGTATGAGACAGTGAAAATGTGAAAATTAAGAAGGAGTAAAAAGACCAAAAAATAAAGCCACGTATATCCATGTACACACACAAACTTTATATTATATATGCCATCCTTAAAAATATGTTATCACAGCATTGACGGAATATTCAAACGGATCTTTTAATAATAATAATAATAATAAAAAGAAAAAGAAGAAGAAGAAGAAGAAGAAGAAGAAGCGAATCATATTTTTCTTTTATTATTCTGCTAATGTTCTGCTTTTATAATTTTGGTCAGAGTTAGGAGATCTAAAGAATCCTATCCAAAGAGATTGTGATGATGGTCTAACACTAAAAGATTGCAATATTCAGTTATTTTCCACAAAGAATAAGAAACGTATTTAGAAGTGTTGTTTTCAAAATAGACTGTCACATCAAAATATAGGTGTTGTATAATTTTCTTCACGTTATGCCCTGTGATAGATTCGGCTAATGTCATTAAATTTCCTTCTCTATGTATCTTTCTCACACTTCTCTTCACCGCCTCCCACACACAAACGGGTGCAAATACGCAGAAACATTAGTCTAAAAACACATCCAAAATTTTACAAGTGCCAAGAATAATTAAATTTACAACTAATTCAAATTTATAATTTTTTGCTGAATATTCTCTCGAGATTTAAATGAAAACGGTTGAAATTATCTATATAGATATAGATGCGCGTGTGTAAGCATCGATTAACTCTTGTTCATATATATATATATATATATATATATATATATATACATTTTTTCTAATCTCTTTAAGTTTTCTGTCAAGAGATTAACCGAAAATATAATTCTGTTGACTGTGAAAATAAAGTTAAAATCAAAACGATTGTAAATACATCAGACTTATATTTTTAAATTTATTTCTTAGAAGAATCTTTTTGAGAACAAATATTCGCTCAGATTAATTAATTTTTCTCATATGATGAGGTACAAAAACTGGAGAAAAATTACTTTCGAAAAATATTTAATGAGCAAATATTCATTGCGTCTATTTCTTTGCTGTTACTTCCAGAAAAGAAGTCGTTCTTGGACAGAGTTGTCACCAAAATGGTTCTATTTATGATAGCTTTCAATGCAAACAAAACAAGAAACACGCCTATAATATTGCTGACTAAGCATAAGTATCTTAAATATTAATGGGAAACTCTCCATGAGTTACCGTATTCTTTTGGCTTGGCTCCTTCTGATTTTTAAATTTTACGGTTTACACAAAACAATTAAAATGACAAAAAATTGCCTATACAGTCAGTTGAAAATTACCTCACAAACTCCTTTTAACGAGTTTCTAAGAAAAGCTTTTAGATCGATAGGAGGCAGGTATTACAAACAGTGGAGATTATGTTCTTGGCTAATAAATGTTTTGTGTATGTATGATTTTGTTTTTAATTTTCTAATCCTTTGATTTTTATTTGTTTAATAACATGTTTTTCAGAGTCTAAAAATATGTTAACAAACTTCCAAAACACGTTAACAGACTCTAAAAGCATGTGTCAACTGTCTAAAAACATATGTTAATAGACTCAAAAACATTATAACAGACTCAAAAACATGTTAAGTGAGTCTAATGTTAACAGACTAAAACCATACATTAACAGAATCTAAAAACATTTAACACCACGTTAACTGATTCTTAAAATGTACATATGTTAACAGAACCTAAAAGCATGTTAACTGACTCTAAAACCTCATGTTAATAGACTCTAAAAACATTTGTTAATAAATTCATAACATCTAACAACGCCGTTGTATGAGCCATGAAAATTACAAAATTATTGATGATTATCAACCTGGATAATTATTCGGTAATGTTAAAATACGCAAATCTGAATAACGCTGAAGACCTATCATTTTCAGATTACAACCTCTATATAACAACTGTCAAAATTCCTGAATGATATTATCACCCCATATCGATCCACTCATTAAAATTAAAAATGATGGAAACATTAATAATAAAAAAGAAAAAATTGAACACATAATAATATCAACTACGAATGCAGCAAACAATGTGCTTACCGTGTTCAGGATATAAACATATACATGACCACACACACACACACACACACACACACACACACACACTGTGTCAAATCAGTTACACGTAAAATAAAATTCATCATTGATAATGTCTTAAAGAATAGCTGAAAGCTGCCCATATATATATATATATATATATATATATATATATATAGATATTGTAACAAAGTTGTGGAACTCGTAGGTTTTTTAGCCTGCTGTTCATGCATTTACTTTTATAAAGAGTGCTCGATATATATATATATATATATATATATATATATATATATATATATATATTGCTGACCAAATATGTATCTATATATATTAGCCCGGCGTTGCTCGGGTGTAATGAAAGATTTAAAACTAATTCATGTTCCTGAAGTTCAGACTCTTTGGACATTGGCACGAAAGACTAAAAAGCAATAGTTGTTTCCAGTTAAAGCGAAACCGTAGACTGAAAGAAAAATGAATGGATGTAAGTTAAATTTTGATTTCCTGGTATCGATATCAAATTTTCTGCACTATTGTAAGAACTCCAACCTTGAAACTTCTGAATATCGTTTCTCATGTCTTTGTCTATGAGTGTATCAAATTTGATTAAAATCGGACCACTCCTACTATAACCCGATTTTTTCAATTATCGATTTTCGATATTCATCGGGAGAACCTAGCTAAGAACACTCGCAGACGCTTATAGTACAACTGAGTAAATTTTCAAGAAAATCGGTTCAGCCGTTTCGAAGTCTATAGGTAACGGATACACACACAGACAGAGACAAAATTTAACTTATAAATAAGTTTAGATGTGTGTGTGTGTGTGTGTGTGTGTGTGTGTGTGTGCGCGCGCGCAATAAGAGAGTGAAAACGTGACAGATAAGAAAGAAAAAAAAAAGGCTAAAAAAAAGCAACCTAAAACTATGGAAACGCACACACATACACTATTTATAAAATATATACCATTCCTGAAAAATGTTAGGACAACATTAACTGAATATACAACTAGATATTATAATAATAATGATAATAATCATGACAAACAAATCCCTGAAAAGATGACGGATAATTGCTTGTTTTTTAAAATTATTATTCTACCAACATTCTGCTTTAATAATTTTTGTCAGAGTTAGGAGATCTAAAAGTAAAGAATCCTGTCTGAAGAGATCGTGATGATGGCCTAACCCCAAAAGATAGCAATATTTAATTTTTTCGGCAAAGGAAAAAAAACAAAAAAAACAGATGTAGAAATGTTGTTTTCAAAATAGACAGTTACATCTTATTGAAAATGTAGGTGTAGGTGCAGGTATTTTCTTCACTGTGACAGATTCGGCTAATGTCAATAAATTTCTCTCTTTGTATTTCTTTCTCACACTTCATTTTACTCCCACTAACATAGACACAAACGGGCGCAGGTACTCACAAACAAAAGTCTATAAACACATACACAATGTTACAAGAACCAAGAATAATTAACTTTACATCTGATTCAACTTTAACTTTTTTTACCGAATATTCTCGCGAGATTTAAATGAAAACTTAAAATCATTTCTTTATATATAGAGACTAGGTGTATAGCCAGGCGTGCTCGATTGTTTTTTATGTTGAAATGGTAAGTTTAAGTGTTTATATAAAAAAAACTCTAGTATAAGGTTGCAGTGACGTGTAACTTAAAAAAATTATGGACGTTCATTTGCCCTTGTCCCTTGTAGCTTTTAATATTTTTTCTCTTGATATTTCTCCCAAACCCCGTTCCGCCATCCACTTGCCCATCAAATATGCCATGCGCTGTTTCTCTTTCCGTTCTGCGAGTATCAGATTCTCAAAACCCTTCTTCCTCATTGTGTGTCCTAGGAACTTTAGCTGTCTCTTCCTGATAAGTTTTTTCTCGTTTGCATCCTTTCCAACATCTCGTTGTTAATCACGTACTCGGTCAATGGTATCCTCAGCATACTTCAGGAAAACAACATTCTTGTTGCTTCGATCATCTCCTTCATCCTTAAAAAAGATCATCTAACATTCGCTGCCATATAGAAGGACAACTATCACATAGTAGTCTAAAACTCCTTTTAAGTTTCCCCGATCGGTAGGTTGGATTTTAGGGTCTTGTTTTTGCTGATGACCATGCATTCAGTTTTCTTAAAGTTTATGCTCATTCCTTTCTTTTCGCTTTCTCTTGTTAGTTTTTGAAAGAGGTTCTCCATTTTACTTTTCTTTTCTACACTGTATCATCTGTGTATCTTGTTGAGATTGTGGCTGCTATTGCCGAATCCTGGCAACGATTCTAGTTCTCTTATAATTGCTTAGCTGTACAGGTTAAATAGATCCGGTGAGAAAACGGATCTTTGCCTGACGACCTTTTCTAGTTTTGTATATCCGCTGAATTCATTTCCTTTCCGTATGCAAGTAGTTTGCTGCCAGTATAGATTCTTGATATTCCTAATGCTTTTCCAGAATATGTCGAGGTTGCCGAGCATCTATAACAAGATTTTGCGGCGTACTTTGTCAAACGCTTTTCTGTAGTCTATAAAGCAGGTCCTTATGTATTTTTATTGGGCTTTCTGAAATCATTCTGAGCATGAATATTACGTTCCTTGTTTCAGTGTCTTTAACGAGCCCGCACTGTTCTTGTCTTATATCTGGATCAATTCTGCTGCACTCTCTTTTTATATGTATCCGCACCATGTGTTTTATTATGTGATTCATTAATCTGATTGTTCGATGGAATTCACGTTCCTCCGCATCTGGTTTCTTAAGTAGTGCTATGGAAATTTCTCTGTTTATAGGTCCTCCGTTATATCACCGCTGTTGTAGATTTCGTTTATTATTTTTGTGACTCTATTTATACCAAAGCCATCTAAGGCTCTCGGCATCTCTGTTGCAATATCGTTTAGTTCTGTTACATTATTTCTACTCAATTTAGCTAATTCAGCTTTCATATTTCTGGCGGTATTTTTGTGTATTTTCGGTTGCTCTCTCTTGTTTTGGAAGAGATCTCATATATGTTCTTCCCATAGTGATTGTATTTTTTCTTTGTCTAATATGAGCGTTTTTCCGAACTTTGATTTATACATCTTGTTGCTGAGTGTCTTATTTGTTCTTCTATTTTTTATTTATATCTCCTTTATTTATTGTGCTCAGTCTTTCTATTTCTGCGCATTTATTGTTGAGCCTGTCTGCATTTCATCTTTATGCCTTTATGCAGTTTTCTGTATTCCGTTGTATGTCTTGACATTTTTTTTCTGCCTCCTTTGCATTATCTTAAAAATCTTCTCTGTGAACTACTCATTTTTATTTTTACGTCCTCTTTCGTTTGCTGATGTCACTAGATTTTCTATTAGTGCGTCCCATTTTGAATACCGTTTCTAATTTGTTCTTTGTATTTTCTTTTCACGCTGCCTGTATATATTTTCTGCAGGTTTACGACTTTGATGTATTGCAGTCTGGGTGCTGCGTTAGGCTTCTTTAATTTCCGAAGTTTCGTCCTTAATTTGCATATAACCGGGAGGTCGTCGATTCCGCAGTGAATAACAGCTTCCCTAAATCTCTTATTGATAATAATATTGTCAATCTGTTTTTTGTTTCTTCTCCTGGGCTTCTCCATGTACATAATCGTCTTGGATGTTCCTGAAACAAAGTGTTGTCTATTACCTGGTCATTCGCTGTGACCAGTGAATCCATTTCTCTCCGCGGTCATTGCTGTTTCGTAGTCTAAAATTGTCGACCGTTTCACTTTCCCTCTTTTGGCTAACGTTGATGTTCAGGTCTCCCATGATGATTCTTATTTCTTGTGACTTGCACTGAGCTTTGGCGTTGTCAAACATGGAGTTGAGGGTTACGATTTCCTCTTTTGGACTTTGTGTTGTCGGTGCATATATCACTATAATAGATATATTGAGGGGGCCCACTTTCAGTTTAACCACAAGAATTCTTTCAGATATCTGGTAGTACTGCAGAACGCATTTTTTCATATCTTGATCAAGTATCATGCTGACTTCTTTTTCTTTATTTTCACCCTTTACATATATAATTCTGTGATTTTCACAGATAAAGTCTATTGTTCTACAAACAATGCTTCCTGAATTGGCAAAATCGTAGACTTATTGTACAATAAAGGCTTGAAGGCAGAATGCCTTAACTTTTTGTTAATTACGATTTTTAAAACCATTGATTTTCGACTATTGCTATAATTAATGGACATCAGTTTTTTGTGTTCTTATTATTGTTATCTTTTTCTATACAAAAGTGAAATCGGTTTGCCAAAATGAAGAAATTAAAATTAAGATTTACAATCATGCATGGGATAATAAAAAATAGGATATTTTTTAAAACCCTGGAGAAAATATTTCACAAATTTAATTCCAAAATAAATAAATTGACAGTGTTTTATAATTTCTGGTCGAAGTGTTAGCTAAATAAGCGTGGAAAGATTACACCTATGTCTCAAGTTCGTATGTCCTACTTATTTTACTTTGCAAGATAAGTACGATATACTCACTTTTATACCTAAGTTCGAACACAGAAACCACTACTTCATCCGCGACTTAGGCCATGAATAACTTAGAAATAAGATAAATGAAAGCGTTTCCTCTACACACGCAAACAATTTCGAGTTAGAAACTTCAATAGTGGAAGTGCGCTTTGCTTGTTGACCTGATCTTAATTTCCGAAGAAGATTTCAATCAAATGTTTGTATTTATATTTACATGTAGAATTTGATTGCTTGGTGCATTTACTTACTTCCTCAACTTTGTCTGACTGTCATATGACATTGAGAGCCGAAGTCACCTAAGACTTTCAATGTCTTTGAGAAACTGCTTTAATTCGCCATTGCTGAACACAGAAAATGGAATGAATGCATTTGCAATAAGCTGAGGAGGCCATTTTAAATCTGAAATTCTCGCCTTTGTTGTCCGACGGAAGGCAATATGGACACAGAAAATGTATATTTGTGTGCAAACGTATTTCTCTGCAAACACATACATGTACATGAACAAATATATATATATATATGTATATGCATATGTATATAAATATATATATTATATTTTCAAGTACTCATATTTATATGCACATAAAATGTAGACGTAAATAATGCACACACGTACACAACAACTGTGCGATATATATATATATATATATATATATATATATATATATATATATATATCACGCTAAAATCTTCATTCCTCCACCGATTGAGGTAAAATCGCTGATGTCAATTCGATCTGGTTTCAATCCCGGCTAGCAGCAATTGGATGTATAACCGTATTGTGGTACAGTGAAACAGGACTGTCTGTGGATGACTATATATATATATACATAGGCCGCAAACTTTAATTTAAACATGTTTTGTTAAAACGACCGACAAGGAAGATTTTATTAATTTTTTATTTAATTTTTCCAGTATTCTTACATGTTTCATTATTGCTGGACACAAGAAATATAAAAATGTTTTATAATTTTCGACTTTTCAGACGCTTTCAGCAACTTCAATGGCCATTTTCCAGGATGTTATTTTTCTGGTGTTGTTATTATGTCCACACGTTGACAGTGATGTAATTTTGTGTTTTTTGTCTTATTGAAAAGAAGAGTTCTTTAAAGCTACCACGTGATGCACGCGGCTGAGCATCGCGTGAGCGTCTCTCTATTTTTTTTAACTTTAAAACGCCATTTCCACTGTTAAATAATGTAATGTTGATGATAGAAGAAAATTGTTTCATATAGAGTTACTCTCTTATAGCGAGGTGCCTATTTATAAGAATGTCCTTATAGCTGGTTTACATATTTCAATTATTTAGTATATGTTTATAAATTTTATGAATAAATGCATTTCACATTCATTTTTTATAAATTAGTAAATGATAAATATTGCATTGCATTAGTTTTAATAAAATTAATACTTTTTGTCTTAGGTTTAGAATGTTGTAAATACAAAAGTATTTGTGTATTCAATAATCTAATAATTAAATAGTGTTCAAAAATGTATAACTTCACTTTCATTATTTGTTTAGGTTTATATCCTTCTTTTAGGTACTGTGTCCCTTCCACATCTTCCTATTCCTTGTAGATCTTAACACTGCTTCTCCTGTATTCTCTCAAAAACCCTGCCCCACTATTTATCTGCTCATGTCTATCAAGTATGTCACGCGTTGTTTTCCCATGTCTCCCCCTTCTCTCACTTTCCGTCCCATGAGTACTAGATTCTCCACAACGTCTTTCCTCATTACATTTCACAGAAACTTGAGTTGTCTTTTTCTAATGCTAAATATCAGTTTCCTTTTAAATTCCATACTCTCCAAAACTCCTCGTTGCTCACATGTCCGGTCCAGGGTAATCTCAGCACCTTTCTGTAGAACCACATTTCGGTTGCTTACTGTCTTTCCTTCATCTTTAATGAACTTGTCCAGCATTCGCTGCTATATTAAAAGACAAACATCACATAACACTCTTCTTTTACTGGACACCTTGAGGAGATGTAATGGTTAGCAATCTCGTCTCGCTAGAACCTATTAGAATTGAGTAGTGAGTTCGATCCGCACTGGCTATCCCATAATGTCGGCCTTGTGCCCCATCTCTACTGCGCATAAAAATCAGCACTTTTCTTTCTTTGTCATATCATTCTAATAATTGCTTTTTAAAATAATAAGCTTTGCCGAAGAGTGAAGGTAGTTAAAATAATAGCGGCCTCCTTTTTTGTTTGCACGAAGTTTAAAGATTATCCTTTGCTCTTGTCATTTATTGTTTTGTTTTTTTATTCCTGTTTTAGCAAGTAAATCCATTGCTTCCAGTGGAGCATAAGCCATCGACGATCCCTCGCCTTCGAGGAAGGAGTCGTCGATGCTTCTGTAACTTATCATTTGTACAGGTAAGGCTGTTGACTCTACGCAAAACTCTCCAGACAAGGAAATTGTCAGTTAAATGCCATACGTGATACATACTTGGCTGATCATGTCTTTACATCCATGACTGACTAGTATGTTGCTATTTACTTTCTGTGTAGGCTGGTTGCCAGCCTAATCTCTTCTGCTTTTTAACTCATATCTGGAGGGAGAAGAGATAGATTAATACTTTTTCCAAGAGGGTTTGCGCTAAGTGAATTCGATTAATTTAACTGGAATGCGAACTCGGCTCTCTGATTTAACGTTTCGGGCCTAAATCCACTGCACTACAACGCTTATCATTTATCAAGTAAGACACTGATTTATTTATTTATTTATTTATGCAAGAATCGATTAGGCATTTTGGCTATTATTCTTTAATTCACTCGGTTCTCAAAAACTGGCCGAGATTTCCTTTGTCTTCATATGTAACTGAAACAAACGCTCAGTCAGGCTTTTTCCCTCTTCGAAATTGTATTTCTCTTGTTTAGATACTTTTTATTAACTAAACGCTGAAACAATTCCAGAAGTGATGAGTTTGTTAACACTTCCTTTGGTTAAATCGATTTTTAATTTGCCTCTCCTTTATGAAAGTGAAAACCGAGGCTAAAGTAGAAACCTGAATGCTGTTTTCAAAAACAAAGCAATTAAAGTGGAATTTAATTCTAAAATACATATATTAATTTGTGATATATAAAATATATTATACATTATATCATGTGAATGTAGAGTGTCGGATATAGACTCAGAAAAAGAAATCGGCTAGGTCGGGTGCGAATTACTGGTTATTCAGTGTTCACTTTCATCTAAATTAACTTGAGAAAGGCATGCATCAAACTATTTCCACAAAATCTATGGGTTAAATAGTAGAGTAGATTAAGGTCTTTTAGCCTTGAGAAAACCCTGGATTCCGAACTGTAGAAGAAGCAAAGGGAAACTATCCAAAGCATTTCCTAAGAATGCGTCATAATCCACAGATAATACAGAAGATTATTTTTATGAATACATTATTACCTATACCATAAAGGGACAGCATTTATTTTTAAAATATTAATGTACTTATAACATTTAGTTTTATCTATGTCACAGAATGCTTTTTAAAAATACAAGTTACTGGAGTTATATAAATTGAACGAGAGTGTGAATACTCGAAGCAGTTGGTATACATTAACTAATGGAGAAACGTTTATTACTGAATCATATGATATTCTACCTAAAATTTATGGGGAGTTATATAATGCAAGTTATGTGCATGAGGGTTCAAGTAACATGAACGTTTTCCTAAAAGTTGAGAGGAAAGATTGAATTCAATTGAAACAAAACATTTTTAATTTATTGCCGTAGATGATTCCGTCAGTTAAGTGCCATACGTGATACGATCATGTCTCGTAAAAGACATGACTGACTAGGCAGAAGATTATCCCGCAGTAAGTTGCCATTGCTTTCTGCTGTAGACTTGTTGCCCACCAAGGCTATAGAACCCAATCTGTCCTATTACTTCACCCATAACTGGAGAGAAGAGACATTCATTGCCATGCAGAGGTACATATATTACATAGCAATCCAGCATTCTTTTCTTTTAATGAGATCTAGGACATGATCTGGACTGCTATGTAATATATGTACCTCTGTATGGCAATGAATGTTGGACGATCTCTTCAAGGATGAAGCAGAAATTTCTGTTCGTTTAATCACCTACTAATCGGATGTGCGTAGTGGTACAGTGGATATCAATTCGGAACGACAAATCGAGGAATTGAGTTCGAATTCCATTTGAATTCCTTGCGCACAAGTATTAACTTTTCCCAAGGATATTTGTGCGCAAGGAACAGAAATAGTGCAAAAGAGAATAAGTAATATTGTAAAATGTCTGCAACTTGTCGTCACTAAGGGAATTACAAAGCCCTTTTGATAAAAAATTAATAAATATTTAAATACCTGAGAAGCGTTCTGACAGAGGACGGAAAGTGCGACATTGAGATCCAAAACATGGTCAATGATGCATTTCAAAAGCTGGCCAGAAAACTGAGAGACAGAAAGATCTCATTAAAAGAAAAGAATGCTGGACTGCTATGTAATATATGTACCTCTGCATGGCAATGGATGTTGGACGATCTCTTCAAGGATGAAGCAGAAATGTGGTTCTACAGAAGAATGCCGAGGATAGCATGGACCGAACACATGAGCAACGATGTGTTGAAGAGAATGCAAACGAGAAAAGACTCATACATAACATCTGGAAGAGACGACTGAAGTTTCTGAGAATCGTAATGAGGAAAGAGGGCCTGGAGAATTTAATAATCACAGGACGGATAGAAGGAAAGAGAGACAGTGGAAAGCAGCGCGAGACATATTTGATAGGCGTGACCAAATGGATGGCGGAGCGGGGTTTGAGAGAGATACCAAGAAGAAAAATATCGAGAACGACAGAGTCGAGTGGAAGTCCATGATCACTTACTCTTTGAAAGGACACAGCACATCAAGAAAAATATTAATTGATAGAGAACATTGGTAGAAACTGCGTAAACTCAAATAATCAGAGCATTTGCGAGGCCAGAAAAATCTACTAAGCCGATAAAACATAGAAATGAGAACCGGTAATACGGAAATCTAGAAAACATCATTAGCTCACAAAGATAGCAATATGAACTCTGGTAAAAAAATAATGGTTACTAAAGCATTAGGTTCATTAATCTCAAAATTCCATACGCTGAGGTCCTCAAGGACAAATGGCTCAGTGGATTGGTTATTTCCTGGGACTTGAGCCAAAGAATTGTGACTTCAATACGTAGCAAGAGCAGTGGTTAACAAAAACTTAGAGAGTTGAGTTAAAGGGAGATAACTACATGGTATCCGGAAGCGGCATCGTACATGGAATGAGGATGATATACCCCAGTGATTGAAATAAAAGGTTTGAAGAAGGCCAGAGCATACGAACTGAAACACCGTAAACATGGCAATAACGATGAGGACGACACTTCGAACAATGTAAATAATGTAAGATTATACTCCCATACAAATCACGTGTCTTACGTGTGTTTTTCAGTCTGCTAAAGTTGACAGACGGTATTGAGATAATGTAGTTAATCGGTTTTAGCAACACTATCGAGAACTTTCGGAAATAAACTGAAATTAATTTTTGACTCAATAAACGTTCAAATGTAAATAGCATATACAATAATGCTGGTAATTATTGCGACAATCCTTACAAACAGCAAAACATTATTTGCGCAGATGGCGCTTCGGTGTGACAATTAACTTACTTGTTATTTGTATTTCCTTCTCTTTTACTTGTTTTCTTTACGTGTATATTGGTTATTTCATAAAACATAGCAGATAACTAGACTCTCCCTAAACTGTTTAGCGCAATAATTAATATTATATGACTGAACTTAATTCACACACACACACACACACACACACACACACACACACACACACACACACACGCACACACACACACACACAGATATATGCGTGTGAATGTGTGTGTTTCTGTTTAGACAGCATATATACATTCAAACATATTTCATTGACACTATTTACATTGTTTGGAGTATTGTCTTTATCTTTACTGGCATTTTTACGGAGTAAAATATATCCACTGGATATAGACGTTGGTTAGTTCGAGTAAGTTGACCCAAAGAGTTGTGAGTTCAATACCAGGCTACAGCAGTGGCGAAGAAATAACTTAGAAAATTAAGTTAAAGAGAGCTAACTACAGGCTACTCCAGTGATCGTAATAAAGGCTTCGGTATGAAATTCCTTACACCTGAAGAAGGCTCAAGCGTACAATGGCCAAAATGTTTGAAACATGACAGTAAAGATGATGACAATAGTCCAACAATATAAATAGTGTAAATACTACTTCATCTCAGAAATATAAACAAATAATTTTTCATTGAATAATAGACATGTTTGTCTATTTTTACAATAATCTTTGCTAGTTCTCTAATTAGCTTCTTGAAATTCATCAAAGAAGGCGACATATTTTTTGTTAACCCAAATACTTTTGATATCCTCCGAGATTATCCACAGGGATGAATTGCGATGACAATCTTAACGTAACTGCCATCGTTGTGATTGTGATCCTGGTAAAACTCTATTTGCTCTCATATAATTAACTTAAAATTAACCGTTGTAGCTGTGTTATAGTGTCTTTTTCTAAAGTAGCGAAGCCCTCTATAACAAAAGCAATCAACCAACGATGAACAAAATTATTACGTGTATAGCAGCAATATTTAAAATTGTATTTGTCCAACATTTCAAGTAATTTGCATTTCTACTATCTCTGGTTATCTCCCTTATATTGTGAACGTTTGTTTACAAACAAAGAAAATAAAAATCACCATATCTACAACGGTTAAATGTAAAATAATTTTATCAAATCGCTCTCACGCGTTTTTTATTTTAATTTTATATATATATATATATATATATATACCCTAGTCAATGTACACCCAACACAAATGAATTGAATATGCAGAGGCAACAATATGTTAAAGAACAGAACCCACACCATTTATTTGCTACCTTGGTATCGACAACACAGGTCTCTTCAGTCGGACTGCCTTGTCCGGGTAGCAAGTAAGTTGTATAAATTTAAAAATCGTTTATGTAAGCCGAAAGCTTAGATTGCATTATTAAGAAATTATGTATCAATATTGTAATTTTCTTCATTTAATGATAATGCTATTAAGCTTATCAGACAATATGAAAACAAATTATATAAAATAAATAAACAAAACTTGTCTATATTTTTAATGAAACATGCATTAATGAAAGAATGCTGCCTAAATACACACACGCACACACAATATATATATATATATATATATATATATATATATATATATATATATAATGGGTGCCTTTCTGCTAGCGTTGTGGATAGAATTCGACAAAATAACAAGGTATGTGACAAAAAGGAAACGCATATAAATTTAACATGTTTTGCTTTTGTTTTAGCTTCATCTGATATACTTTTGAAGAAAAAGCATGAATTTTTGCTTCAATGAAAACAAAACATGTTAAATTCATAAGTATCTCATATTGTTTCTTCATATATATGTGCATCTCTGTGTACACAGCGAGAGGTGACAGTCTGTTTCGTGCTTCAACATTATCTTGATGGTCTGAAGATTTTTTTGAAGCATGAAACAGACTCTCACCTTTTGGTGTTGACCTCAGCGTCCACTTTTATATTTATGTTGTCTGGAACAGACTGTTGCATTTACTTTCGCTAAGAAACATTTCGAAAAGAACAAATCGCTCTCTTTTCCTTCTAATCACCTGTGAGTTAAAAGGTAAGATCTTTAACCGTGAGTGGTAACCAGTAGATGAAAACTGTATATTCTAAGCAGTGGGGAAGGCAATAAGAAATCACTTTACTGTATTTCCAAGAATTTGGGGAAATTCACAAATAACAAAGAAGAAAAATCTGTGGAGAATCATACTCGCCTATGTTCTGAAGAAACATGATCTTATCGAAAATAATACTCTTAACCAGTGCTATGTTACAGGATTATTTGTCTAAGATGAGAGTATTAGTAAAATCTTATATTAAATTCATCGGATATTCTATACAGAAAGATAAAGATTATGTCTATTTGCGCATAGCCGTCACATTACTTTAATAAAAGGCTTTATAATGTAATTAACTCGAAACAACTTTGGACATATAGATTGCATTTGAAATATTTCTACATTTTCTCAGAGTAAATTAAAGAAAATATCTATAAAACCAGTGTGAATTTATTTACATCTTTCCTTTCCTATCTGCAGTGAGAAGGGAAGTAAATCAACTTAACCTAGAGTGGTGATTAGTAGTAAAATGTATTGAAATATGCCCTTTCCTCTTTTTGGAGAGAGTGACAGTAAAACTCTCTTTTTTCTATCTTTTCCTTCTTTTCTATATCCCGGACATAGCTGACGTCATGCGAAAACCAAACAATCACTAACGCTCACGCAAAAATCAAAGCATAAACGCGTAGACATTAAGAAAATATATAAAAAAGCGTAAACAACTGCATAGTCTTTTTCTTACTTTGCTTCGCTCTTAATGAAGCACATCCCGCACAAACGTGCGTGTGTATGGAGCCTCACTACATTGTCGTCGGAGATTCAGCCAATGCCAACCATCCAAGAAGAAGTCATGTTGAAATAATATTTAAACAAAAAAAGAATATAAAGAAAACCAAGAATTAATTTAAGAGACAATCCATACACTCAAATACCGGAACAAATTTTAACATAACACAACTTTCTACTACATTACACTGGACACACACATAAAACCAAATATATATTCACGCAAAACTCTTAACACCGAAATACAGATAAAATAATAAAAATTCCCCTAAAACAGAAATACGTAAACCAATGGGCCAACAACAAAAATAAAAATGATGCTAGAGTTAATAAAACTTAGCCTTCTCTCATTTATGATCACAACGTACAACTAAACCTTACTAGTCACCCCAACGTTTGACTCTAAGTGAATACTTGCTTTAGTCATTTTAATAATGGAAACAAATGAAATATTTATGAACATTTTGAAAAAATTAACCATTTGATTAATTAGTTCCTTTACTCTTATATTGCAGCCTTATTTGTTCCAACTTTTTATGTGAGACTCGCACATACCATTCTCTATTAAGTGATTGTATTGCTTCAACTTGGTTTTGAAATAGGCTTTGTCATCACTGCTTTTGTCGCTCTGTTGCTAATTGTTTCTTTACAATAGATATTTCTATTTCTAATTATGTTAAACACAACATTTTTAACATTAAAAGATTTTGCGCCAAAGCGATTTATATAATACCAGGAGTAATCAATAAATCATAGATGCCATTGTATTTATTTACTAGTAATAATTACTTTCAAACAAATATATAACCGGGTTTTTATTAACACTGCTATAAAGAATGCATCGGTTATTATATATTTTATCCAAAAATATAAATTAGAGCTGTCACTAAAATATTTACAACATTCCTAGGCACCATTACCACTACACATATCAGATATTTAGGTGACTTACTCGACAAAATTAGAAATATTAATATAACTAACTTATCAATGGCAAGTTTGGATATAAAATCATTCTATACCAACATAACCGTTAGAAATGTCTAAACATTCATAGAAACCATCTTAAAAAATCCAAAGTAAACCTATTAAAAAAAAAAAAAAATATGCACATTAATCACCAACCATTGTTATTTCTCTTAACAACACGTTTTATAAACAAAATTTGGCTTACCCATGGTCTCTCTTATTACTAGTTTTCTCTCTTGCCTATTCTAGATTTCTTAAAATCCAGTTCTTTCAAATATACTGAAAATTCTACTTATTTAAGATATATAGATGACGTCCTTTTATAATTAAATAAATATTAAGAGATAAATTTACTATATATACTGTAGGTTTACTTAAAAATTTTCAAATTAGTTAAATACATTTTAGTTTTACATTTGTATGCAAGATTAAATACAAATAATAATACTAATAACAACAACAACAACAACAACAACAATAATAATAATAATAATAATATCCTGATACAAACTGATACAAGATGATCAATTGTTTCTGGATATTTATCAAAGAATCCTCAATGCATATTCTGTAATACATAACCAGAAACAATTGATCATCTCGTATAAAGTTGCGCAGTATTAACAACAACTGAATATAAAACTCGGCATGATAGAGTGGGACAATATCTTTACTGGAAAATATCGCCCATACCCGGTTACAGAGAGAGGAACTGTAACAATTTTATAGGACTTTACAATACTCACAGAGAGATCAATCAAAGCTAATCGGAGGATATCGTGACAAGAACAGAATATGCTTTCTTACTGACATGGCAGTTCCTGCAGACTATAATGTATTTTTGATACTTTCAAAATCTATCAAAATATTAGGACCTTGAAGTGAAAATCTCAAAAGTGTGGCACATAAGAACATCAATAATTCCAGTTGTAATTGTAGCACTGGAATTGACTAGAAAATATTCCGAGACTCATTGAAGGGATTCATGGTAGGTCTCATCTTAAAGAAATACGGAACACTGTACTCATACATACATCTCACACATTCTAAAGAGCCCTTTCTAGGGGGTATCCAAAAATGTCATAAAGCCATTTATCTCCTTAGAAAGTCTGTATACAACAAAAACACTGTGAAATAATAATAATAATAATAATAATAATAATAATAATAATAAATAATAAAGTAAATACAAACAAGAATTACAGTTAGTAGATTCTGTAGAAAAGCAAAACAGTAGCCAAGAACCAACTATTGCGGCAAAAAATATGAAAATGAAAGCCAAAGATAAAGCTCTTGAAAAGATGAAACAGCGCTGGCAAGACAAACCTCTGCATGGCCAATATCCAGTACGTGCCAATAAATCCAATGTTGACAAAGTTAATACTCATCGATGGTTACGTGCATCTGGATTAAAGTCTGAAACTGAAGGCTTTATTCTTGCAGCACAAGACCAAAGTCTTTTCACGAGAAACTTTCAGGCAAATATTATGCATAATAATATGGATCCAAAATGCAGGTTTTGTGATAAACACCAAGAAACAATAGACCACCTAATCTCAGGCTGTTCTGTGCTTGCCCCAAACGAATATAAAAATCGCCACGATAGAGTTGGGCAATATTTACATTGGGCAATGTGCAAACATTATGGAAAAGCTGTAAACAAACACTGGTATGAACATCATCCAGCACCGGTTACAGAAATAGAAGATGTAACCATTCTATGGGATTACACCATCTACACAGACAGAAAAATTGAAGCAAACAGGCCAGACATTATTGTTAAAAACCAGAAGGAGAAAACTTGTCTATTAATTGATATGGCTTGTCCAGCGGATTGTAACATAGCAATCAAGGAATTTGAAAAACTGTCAAAATATAAAGACCTGGAAATTGAAATAGAAAAAATGTGGAAATTGAAAACAAGAGTTGTGCCAGTGATAGTAGGTGCACTTGGAATGATAAAAAATGGAACAAAACAACACATTGAAAGAATCCCTGGAAACCCCAGCTTAAGAGATATACAAAAAATTGTCTTATTAAGTACAGCCCACACACTAAGGAAAACGTTATCTATGTAATGCTGGGGATGATAGGGAGGATAGAAAAACATGAAATGGAGTCATAACAACACGCCACTACCTGCCTTAGGTCTCCCCGCAGACTTGGTTGGTAGTGAGACCAATGCAGAAATCGAAATATGATGAAAAATGACATAATAATAATAATAAACAGCGCTGGCAAGACAAACCTCTGCATGGCCAATATCCAGAACGTGCCAATAAATCCAATGTTGACAAAGTTAATACTCATCGATGGTTACGTGCAACTGGATTAAAGTCTGAAACTGAAGGCTTTATTCTTGCAGCACAAGACCAAAGTCTTTTCACGAGAAACTTTCAGGCAAATATTATGCATAATAATATGGATCCAAAATGCAGGTTTTGTGATAAACACCAAGAAACAATAGACCACCTAATCTCAGGCTGTTCTGTGCTTGCCCCAAATGAATATAAAAATCGCCACGATAGAGTTGGGCAATATTTACATTGGGCAATGTGCAAACATTATGGAAAAGCTGTAAACAAACACTGGTATGAACATCACCCAGCACCGGTTACAGAAATAGAAGATGTAACCATTCTATGGGATTACACCATCTACACAGACAGAAAAATTGAAGCAAACAGGCCAGACATTATTGTTAAAAACCAGAAGGAGAAAACTTGTCTATTAATTGATATGGCTTGTCCAGCGGATTGTAACATAGCAATCAAGGAATTTGAAAAACTGTCAAAATATAAAGACCTGGAAATTGAAATAGAAAAAATGTGGAAATTGAAAACAAGAGTTGTGCCAGTGATAGTAGGTGCACTTGGAATGATAAAAAATGGAACAAAACAATACATTGAAAGAATCCCTGGAAACCCCAGCTTAAGAGATATACAAAAAATTGTCTTATTAAGTACAGCCCACACACTAAGGAAAACTTTATCTATGTAATGCTGGAGATGATAGGGAAGATAGAAAAACATGAAATGGAGCCATAACAACACGCCACGACCTGCCTTAGGTCTCCCCGCAGACTTGGTTGGTAGTGAGACCAAAGCAGAAATCGAAATATGATGAAAAATGACATAATAATAATAATGTAGATTCCGGGAATGGGAACTACACACAATAATGAACAACAAACCAGATATTTGAGATAGAAAAATAAGCATATTAAACGTAAAGATACAAACTTGAACACAGGTGAGTAATCCAGGAATACAGTTAGCATAGAAATATATATACAAGTCTCTGAAGTGAAGCCGTAGTAGAATTAGTATGTCCACGTCGGAAACTGACGGGTGCTGCGTAGTAATCTTCTGGATGAGTGGAGCTCAGAGCTACTATGTACTACTAAGTCTGTATCCTCCGTGAAATATCGGTATCTGTCGGACTCTTACGGTAACTGTCGGATCTTACGGTAACTCATTATTGCAGGAGTATATGCATACTCAAGTCGAGTCCATTATCATGGAAAAAGGGGAGACCCCACAACAAATAATAATAATAATAATAATAATAATAATAACAACAAATAAACAGAAAAATTTGCGAACGCTACGAAAAGTATTGTCTGTTTGAGGTCCCTTTTGTAACTTGAGAAGCTGTAGCTTCCTCGGCACTCAAGACGTACAGAAAAGACAAACATCACCTTGAATCTGTCGCAGAGGGAGCAGATGTTACCATCTTCTGGGATTTTTCTAAGAATACAAATTATTTACAGAGACAGAAAAGAAAAGGTTTCACACATGAATGCGCCAGTGATAAAAACATATCTGCAAAATTTTTTGAAAAAATAAGCAAATACAAAAATCTGGATATAAAATTAAATCAAAAAGATACTTTTCAGTAGTCCTTCAATTTTATTTACATTCAGTTAATCAGTTAAGTGCCATACGTGAAACACGCTTGGGCGATCATGTCTCGAAAGAGACATGACTGACTGGGCAGAAGATTATCCCGCAGTAGGTTGCCATTGCTTTCTGCGGTAGACTCGTTGCCGACCAAGGCTATAGAACCCAATCTGTCCTGCTATTTAACCCATAACTGGAGGGAAGAGACGGATTAATACCTTTCCCAAGGGTATTTGTGCGTAAGTAAATGCAATGGATTCAACTGGAATTCGAACTCGGCTCCCCGATTTCTCGTTCCGAGCCGATATCCACTGTACTACAACGCACATAAAAAAGACTATTTTCAGTTGTTCTTCATATTTAATTACATGAAATGTACAAAAAATGGTTTCCAGTTGTTATTTCTATATATTAACAAGAAATAAATCAAAAGCACATTTCAAATGTTACTCTAATTTTTTATATGAAATAAGCCAAAAAAGAAAAAAAAACTATTTTCAGCTGTTCTCCACATTTATTTACATGAAATAATTAAAAAGTCTCTTTCAATTGTTCTTGTAATTTATCTGCATGAAATATGACAAAAA
This sequence comes from Ascarosepion bandense, assembly GCA_037127315.1. Classification (NCBI taxonomy): domain Eukaryota; kingdom Metazoa; phylum Mollusca; class Cephalopoda; order Sepiida; family Sepiidae; genus Ascarosepion; species Ascarosepion bandense. Next base: position 2,203,986 of record JBBBDQ010001454.1, on the reverse strand, counting down.
TATAATTTTCACTTGTCTTCCTTATTTCATCATACAATTTAATTCAAACAGACATTTTTCAGCAGTTCTTTAAATTTATTTTAATAATGCGGTAAAATATTCTTCAGTTTACCCTTAGTAATTTTCATAAATATTGATTAAATCAAAATGTTCTAGATTTTAAAAATTGGAAAATCGGTAACTATTTTGTTTAAGTATTACGTTATCTAAGTAACTACAGTAATGTTAAAAATGGACTATTTTATAAATAAAATGGATAAATTTTATAATATAAACCAATAATAAAAATACATATTTGAATATTTGTCTCTATTAAAATTTTTGAATGCTTTGATTTTTTCTGTGTATATTCTGAAAATCTTAAAATGAAATTTCTGAATTTTTGTTAAAAATGAACAATTTAATTAGTTACTAAATTTAAATTCATTAAAAAAATATCGGAATAGAAAAGATGTATGCATTTACTATGGAAATATTATAAATAAAATTTTTAATTTAAAATAAAAATGACTATGATAAAGTTTGAAAAATTTGAAAGAACTATCTGACTGAACAGATTTGCATTTTAATATTAAAAGATATTTTTGTTCATTTTGGTAAATATATCTGTCAGAATGACATGTTAGTGTTATTTTTAGTCTTGCGTAATTTAGATAATTTTTTCATCACACCATATATATATATATATATATATATATATATAAAGGATAAACAGAAACTGTTATTAGAACAAATTAACAAGTTAGCGTTAAACAGGAAAAAATTCAAACAAAATCAGCTATAAGAAAAAAGAGAAAGATCTTGACGAAGTAAAAAAGCGTGACAAGGTTATTTCATATGAAAGTATCTCTAATCGAAAACCTAATCATCATTTGATCTCCAAACGACAACGTATGTGCGTACTATTGTTGTTTATATATATATATATATATATATATATATATATTCATTGTTTATCAATTTCAATTTCACTAAAGCTGAATTAAGATCTGGAAAGAAAAATTATTTATTTTGACAGCATCTAACATAAATATTAATATTACTGACATTAATTAATTTGTATGATTATTTTAATCTTTTAAATCTGTTTATTATTATTATTATTATTATTATTATTATTATTGTTGTTGTTGTTGTTGTTGTTGTTGTTGTTGTATATTAAAATTGATAAATTGAAATAAATTAAAAATCCACATAAAGTGAGGCCTCTAAATAGAAGCTTTAAAACTGCTGCCTAAAATTGACCAGAATAACTAAAAAGTAAACTAAAATTTAAAACCAAGAAAAATCAGAAAACTAATAATGGAATTAACTTGATAAGATCACGTTCAGAATTCGATCGTCAAAGAATCGAAAGCCTAGGAGCCAGGGCATCGTGCCGATAAGGGAAATTTCCACCGATAGGAAGATAACGCTGATTTCTAAGTGATTGAAGAAAGAAAATGTCATCGATAAAATATATAAACGGAATAAAATTATTGCAGGAGTCGTAGAACGAATACAATTCAGCATTCTGTCCAAAGCAGGAAGCAGTTTGTTCTGACAGAAAGGTTAACAATATGTGCGCATGCGCAGATTGCACATTTTTTTAAATAATTCTTGATTGCTACATATCTACATATTTGTATTCTGCATAAATTGCGTGCATAATTATTGGCGTATATTTGTGTGTGCGCATGCGTGTGTCGGAGGATTGATTGTGTGTACGTGGGGAAAATATATGAAGTAAAGAAATAAGAATTAAACAGGCGAAGCTTTTATTTTAAAATTAGTAATTGTCATTTTGAAAATCAATGATGATTTTTTAGTGATATCTATGATAATGCAGGTTAACTTATGACAGTCTATAAATGTGCGATGACTAGTAGAATCGATTTAAATATTCGATGCGTATAACCATACTTTTATGAGTCCATACAATTGATTTAACTTTATTATTTTCCTGGTGTCGGTTTTCGATATCATTTTTTTCCTCTTATGTATGCACCATCTTCATTTTTTCTCCTTTCATCAACACCATTCTTTCTTTTCCACTCCTTATTCTACGTTTTAATCTTTTTTCTTATTTAAAGTTAATTATTAAGATATATAAGATAAATTTACGTTCTGAATGGACTAAAAACACGATGGTGAGAAGAATTAAGAGAGCGAGAGAAAGAGAGAGAGAAAGGGGAGGAAAAAAGAAATAGAGAGAAAGAGAAAGAAAAAGAAAGCGAGAAAGAGAGAGAGAAATTTGGAAACAGAAAAGAAAAGAACACGAATGTCAAATGATTTTGAAGTGCTAGTAAATCATAAAAAAGAAACTACCTTTGCATTGTGAAATATTCAATGTGTATTGCAATGAAAAATTTTGCAATAATCAATACGAAAAACTAATTACGCGTAAAAGTATGCAATGCTTATCATGCATTATTTGCAGTTGAGTGACAAGCCGCATTTTGTTTGGTTTAAGGACGGATTTGCAGAATACTTATCAAATTTTGTTATTGTTTATTCCTTTATTTCATGTCATATTTTGCATTCCTTTTGCTCAATAGAATAAATAAACCGGAAAACCTACTAGTGGAAAAATGTCTGAATCGGTATTTTATCTCGATATGAAAATTATTGGGTACCTACCTACCTACCTACCTACCTACCTACCTACCTACCTACCTACCTCACTCATTTCTTTCTTTCTTTCTTTCTTTCTTTCTTTCTTAATCAGTTCATATTTGTGTATGTTATTCATTTCCTATCTATCTATGGACACTAAGATAGATAGATAGATAGATAGATAGATAGATAGATAGATAGATAGATAGATAGATAGATAGATAGATGCTCATATCTATCTATGGATAGTAGAAAGAAAGAAAGAAAGAAAGAAAGAAAGAAGACTGAGATAGATCGGTAGATAAATACTGGGACAGATAGATTGATACAAAAATGTCTGGCGTATATATATATATATATATATATATATATAGATAGATAGATTCTCGAAGCCGAATACCATTAAGAATATGTTTCTCTCTTTCGTTAAAATCTAATCTTTTCCCGGTATTGCATCTACTGCAACTTTTAATCTGGTCGCTCAAAGGAAACGAAGAAGATCACATTATTTCACAATCAACGACTTCCATTGGACCAACAAGAAATGCGTTAGTTTGAAGAGTCTAACGATCAATAAAAGAACAGCAATTATTTTTTCCCTTGCCCACAGGGTATTACGTCATAAATATCGAAGTGCAACATAAAAACAGTGCCATCAAATTTATCATTCTGACCTCAGCAAAATTGCTTTAATGACAAATTGTACTACTCGAGGCAGAATCTCAAAATCCCTAGCAGAGTATCGTTTTGACTGCTTCGTCCAGAGGTCAAAAAATTATGGTCACTTTTATCAATGAAACAGAAAGTATCATTTTCTACAGAGAAAGGCATTTCCTTGTGGACAAAATTATCTTCGAAACACTTTTCAAGATTGAAATCCACTCTCTTTGATTAAATCGCATTCATAAGCTGACGATGACACTCGCTTCTACAATGTGGCTCCATTTTCTTACTGAACGTTTATAAATCTTTGGTAGGTCGATCGTACATGCCCGTCAATCGAGGTGCAGTTGCCATGTGAGAGAGCTTTAGAGAAATCGGAGCCTCCTATCCCGAGCAAACAGCTATCAATCGTCACCTCTTTCTTCATACAGTATGAAATATATTCAAACTAGCAGTTTAGCCCGGTTTCACTCGGGTAGTTTAAAGAATAATTAGAATAAAAAACATGTGATGAATTTACATAGCAACTACTTACACAATGTCCACCCTTGTCACTTTCATAAATATAGATGAAATGTAAAATTTCTCTATTGGATTAGGGTGGAAGGGGAAGGGGGCAACATATATAGATATGGATAATATAAAGTGGGGTGATCGATTCTATATTATAATCAATACATAAACTGATCCCTGACTTTATGGGGTGATAATATATCTTTTTTTATCCTAATTTTAGCTTTCTGAAAAAACCCCACTAATAAACAAATTTGATTCCTCACCTCCCCAGCGGACAAGGCTGAATGCTTTGCCCGCAGATTCTCGAACAATTCGAGACTGGACTCGTCTGGAGTTTCTACACCCGATTTCACACCTAGAATTGATGCTCAACTGAATGACGTCCATATTACACCCTCGCTTGTCTCTAAAATAATCTCAAAATTTGACCCTCACAAAGCGAGCGGAGGGGACGGAATCCCAATCATAGTCTTAAAGAAATGTGCCCCCGAACTTTCCTCTGTACTTTCTGAGTTCTACAACGTCTGCCTATCTGCTTCCTGTTTTCCTGCCTGTTGGAAATCTTCCTCTGTAGTTCCTATATTTAAAAACACTGGAGAACCCTCGGACCCCGCAAATTACCGACCTATCAGCCTTCTTCCGATCTTTGGCAAAGTGTTCGAAGCCATTATCAACGCCGAGGTGGTTCAGCATCTCACAGCACACAGGCTCCTCTCGAACAAGCAGTATGGTTTCCGCTTCACCAGGTCTACTGCTGATATGCTAACGACCATCACCGAGAACATATATCAGGCACTCGATAGGAATGGTGAATCCCGAACCGTTGCCTTGGATATCTCTAAAGCGTTCGACAGAGTTTGGCATGCTGGCCTTCTATGCAAACTGCGGAGCTATGGTATAGCTGGACAATTGTTTGAACTAATCCAGTCATTCCTATCTAACCGCACATTGAAAGTGGTATTAAACGGACATGCCTCCCAGAAATACCATACGAACGCGGTGTCCCTCAAGGCTCTATCCTAGGTCCTACGCTCTTTCTGATCTACATTAATGATCTCCCTGATACCATAAGATCCCAAGTAGGTATGTACGCCGATGAGACCACAGTTTATTCTCGCCTCGATCAAAAATCTGGTGTGGGCGACAAAGCTAACCTTGCAGCCGAGCTTGGAAAGGACCTTCAATCCGTAGTGGATTGGGGTAAGAAATGGCTCGTAAATTTTAATGCTTCTAAAACAAAGGTACTATCAATTAATCATCATAGACAATCGCACCTACCTCCTATTAGCATGGACCAGGCTTGCCTCCCAGAAAGTAAAACACTACGCCTCCTTGGTCTTACACTTTCAGCGGACCTCAAGTGGAATGACTATATCGAATCCATTGCTAAATCCGCTGCTATGAAAGTCGGTTCTCTGTGTAGGGCCCGGAAGTTTTTTCCGTCTGAATCTATCCTGCACATTTATAAATCTACCATCTGCCCGTGCATTGAATACTGTTGCCATATCTGGTCGGGCGCCCCTGCTATTCTCCTTGGGCTTCTCGACAAGGTACAGCGGAGGGTCTGTAATGTGATCGATACCGACTTAGCAGACTGCCTGCAGTCTCTCTGCCACCGGTGCGATGTGGCTTCCCTGTGTCTCTGCGAGTTCTAAAGTCACAAAATTCCATTGTAAAATGTCCTATTCAATCATTAAATATTTAAGCTTAATTTAATAAAATATGGCAAAATCAATCATAAGTATATATGCAGGTCATTTTTAAAAGAGTAAGTTGGGCCAAATGAAAATATTTGTTATTAAATATGAATGACAGTCATTATTTAAAAGTGTAGGTGGGTACAAATAAATGAATTTGATATTGAGTATGAATGATGGTCATTACTTAAGAGGACAAATGAAAGGATTGAGCTTAAGTATGAATGTATATCGTTGTTTTAATTGTAAGATGGTACAAATAAAATAGTTTATTTTAGGAAAAAAAGTGAAGGTCAAAAAAGAAGTTTTTGATATTAAATATAAATATTTGTCATTATTTCAAAGCGTAAATAGTTACAAATGAAAATTTGATATTAAGTATAAATGTATATCATTATTTAAAAGTGGAGGAGAGTACAACAGAATATATATATTGTGTTAATATGAAATATGAAAGTAAATATAAATCAAAAAGTTTAATATTATTTATAAATGCTTGTAATTTTTAAAAAAGCTATGAGAGGAAAATGAATGGAGGTCATTATTTAAAATTCTATGAGGGTACAAAAAGAGTTTAATATTAAATATGAATGATGGCAATAATTTAAAGATTGCAAATGGAAACAAAAGAAAGAAATTGATATATAATCTAAACTTATTTATAAATGGAACTTTGTGTGTGTGTGTGTGTGTGTGTGTGTGTGTGTGTGTGTGTGTGTGTGTGTGTGTGTGTGTGTGTGTGTGTGTGTGTGTGTGTGTGTGTGTGTGTGTGTGCATCCGTTACCTATAGATTCCGAAACGGCTGAACCGATTTTCTGGAAAATTGACACAGTTGTACTATAAGCGTCTGCGAGTGTTCTTAGCTAGGTTTTGTGTCAAGGTACCCTTGATAAATATCGGAAATTGATAATCGAAAAAATTGGGTTATAGAAGGAGTGGTCCGATTTTAATCAAATTTGATACACTCATAGACAAAGACATCAGAAACGATATTCAGAAGTTTCAAGGTTACAGATCTTACAATAGTGCAGAAAATTGATAATATATATAAAAGGCAAGATGTTTGTGTGTGTGTCTGTTTATCTGCCTGTATGTCTGTATTTTTTCAGTCCTTTTATTTTAGATTTTGCTTCGGATTTGGCTCTAAGTAGGTATAATTGTAGTTCTTAGTCTCAGCCATGATACCATTTATTCAGAGGATTTATTTAGCCTTCAAAATTCAGTGTACGACGAAAAAACTTATTTGATATTGATACCAGGAAATCAAAATTTAACTTACATCCATTCATTTTTCTTTCAGTCTACGGTTTCGCTTTAACTGGAAACAACTATTGATTTTTAGTCTTTCGTGCTAACGTCCAAAGAGTCTAATCTCCAGGCCCATGGATTAGTTTAAAAGCTTTTATTACACCCGAGCAACGCCGGGCTATACTGCTAGTTAAGTATAAATGCAATCCAATATTTGAAATAGTATGTGCATACAAATAAATAGTATTTTTATATATGAATGTAGGTCACTATTTAAAAGAGTAATAGAGTACACATGATTTGATATCAAGTATGAATGCAGGTCATTATATGATGTAGTAAGATGGCACAGATTATGTATAAATGCGAGTCATTATTTAAAAGAATAAAAGGGTGCACACGGACGGATTTAATATTACGCTTGAATGCTGTGTATTATTTAAAAGTGCAATAAATTTTTATTGAAAACCCTGTAGATCTGCTATTAGATATGAATGCAGCTAATCATTTAGCTATTTAAAGATGAAGATGGGACAAATAAAAATATTTTATGTTAAGTTTGAATGTATGTCATTTTTAAGAGAATAAGAAGGTACAAAGGAATGGATTTGATATTAGGTATGAATATAGGTCATTATTTAAAAGAGCAAGTGCGTACTTATTAAAGGTTTTGATATTAGATATAAATGCGGGTTATTGTTTAAAAAAAGAAATAAATTTCTGATAAAAGAATTTCATATTAAGTATAAATGCAACTTATTATTTAAAAGCGTAAGAGGGTACAAGTGAATGGATTTGATATTAATTAGGAATGCAGGTTATTGTTTAATGCAGTAAGTTGTTACAGATTATGTATCGATACAGGCTATTATTTGAAAGAGCAAACACAAACTGAAAAGGTTTGATATGAATGTAGGAATGTTTGGCATTATTTAAAAGGTAAGCGGTTACAAATAAAATGGTTTTTATTAGGTACGAATGCAGGTTCTTATTTAAAGAATCAAGTAGGTACAATAAATAGATTTGATATTAAATATAAATGCAGGTCATTATTTAAAAGAGTAAGAGGGTATAATGAATGAACATGAAAAGGTTTTATGTTAATTATGAATGTTGTTTAAATAATAAGCTGTTACAAATCATGGTGTTTGCTAATAAGTATTAATGCATGTCATGATTTAAAAGAATATGTAGTGTTGAATTAAAGGATGTTATATTAAGTATCAATCCAGTTTAATATTTAAAAGAGTAAGTTGTTACGAATGTACGAATTTGATATTAAGTTTGAATGCATGTCATTATTTCAAATACTATGAGTTTACAAATGAATGGATTTGTAATTAAGTAAGAATGCAAGTCATCATTCAAAAGTGTAATTTGGTATAAAATAAAGGTTTTAATATTTATTTATGAAATATTGTTAGCGTGTAATGTACGTGCTAAACTAATTATCTACATAATAGTGGACAAGCAGAATTATAATATGGTAATTTTCTAAGCGTAGTGTAGAGGTGACTGAAGTGCAAATGTATGGGGCAGCCAGTTAGAACCGAAATCATCACTTAATTGTAACGATTCTAGCGTGATAAGCTTGCTAACCATTGCACCACGTCGAGGTTCCCCAGTAGAATTATAATATGACTCGTGTACTCTTGTCGGAAAAAATGTCGGCTTATTTTGTATGAGAACTAACAACTTTTTGCCGTGTATATTGCATCTCCTGACCTTAATTAGAATGCATGTGTGAGTTTGGCCCTGTGATAAATTTGACTGTTCAATATAAATCAGTAGGGTTCTCTTCCAAAAGGGATAGCAAATTTAACAATTATTAAAAGAAATGACAGGGAGGAATTACGCGACATGATGTTTTGTTTAAAATATTGACAAAAGAAAAATTTTCAAGATCAGTTATAAGAGATTTCATATCGAATGAAAATCCTCCTCTACAATCCGCTGATAATTTTCCTTTATGACAACATTTATTAAAACATACTTTTTCTGCCGCAAATTTTTGTCTTCATCATCAACCTTCGACCAACCAAGGTTGGTCAAAAATCCATCAACAATACCAACCCACACAACACGATCAAGGATTACTCAGATCCTGGTGCTGTGATTGGACGTCATGGATCTCTTTGAATAGATGATACAGACGTGAATCACCGGCCTTACATCCGGGTGTTTTTTACAAGACACTATCTAACGTAAGATTGCCAAGCAAGGCTTAAGAATCCTCCGACAATAAGATGAATAATTGATTTTGCCAGTTCTTACTGTGGTAGACTGGTTGCCAACCAAGCCTATAGAAATCAGTTTGTCCTTCTATTTATCCATAGCTCGGGGGTATGGGAAGAGATTGATTCATACCTTTCTCAAGCGTATTAACCTTACAAAACTGGCAAATAACATTTATAGCGCCGCAGTTATGTTGTTGATAATTGGCTTTATTGAACTGAAGATTATTTGCTCAATGACCTCTGCTTGGTGCATTTATTTAATCTGTCATGCTCCTGTATTCTAATTCCTTCTTCGGTTGCGTTACACATCTGCTTGTTGTCGAAGATATTCTTATATTTTCTCTTCTTTCACAAGTTTCTTTCATTTTGTTTTCTTCACGCTAATCTCTCTTCTCTTTCTTTTTCTCCCTCGCAAGTTTAATCTGCTATTACTGTCCTCTTCTGTCTCATTAGTTTATCTCTGAGCCATGCATCACCTGATTTGTGCTCATATTGCTTCATGGCATTATCATGATACCTGTGGATATCTTTCCTTATCAGCTTCCCGTCGTGCCTCTATTAGATCCTGAGATAGACATAATCACTGACATCGTTTTCGCACGCGTTCTAGTCTCCTCCTTTCTTCAAGGCAAGTTTCTATTTTATGGTGTTCCCTGGACAACCTTTTCTTAAATGCACAAAACAATGCAAAACGAAAGGCATTGTTTAAATTTTATTCATCATTTATTATTATTATTATTATTGCTATTTTCATCATAATTCGATTTATGCTATGGTAACACTACCTACCAAGTCTGCGGAAAGATATAAGACAGGATGTAGTGTATCATTATGACTACATTTCGTGTTTTTCTATCTCCCCTAACATTCCTAGCATGACATAGACAAAGTACTTCTTAGTGTGTGGGCTGTACTTTTTTATATCCTTAGAGTGTGGGTTGTACATTTTATGTCTCTTAAGGTAGGGTTTACATGGATTCTTTCAATGTGTTTTTTTCATTCCGGGTACACCTACTATCACTGTTATGATTTTGTTTTCAGTTTCCAAATTTTTCTAATTCACTTTCCAAATTCCTTGGTTGCCATACCAGTTAGTAGGCAAGTTTTTTCTTTTTGGTTTTTGACAATAATGTCTGGCCTGTTTGCTTCAGATTTTTCTGTCTGTGTAAATTGTATAATCCCATAGAATGGTGACATCTTCTAATTTCTGTAACCGGTGCTAGGGGATGTTCATGCCAGTGTTTGTTAAGTAATTTTCCAAAGTGTTTGCATTGTATAAGGTAAACATTGCCATATTCTATCGTGACGATTTTTATATTTATTAGGGGCAAGTACAGGACATCCTGAGATTAGATGTTTTTTTGTTTTTTGGTATTTGCCACAGATCCTACATTTTGGATCCACATTATTAAGTATGATATTTGAAAGTTCCAATGAAAAATCTTTGGTCTTGCGCTGCAAGAAGAAAGCCTTCAGTTTCAAACTTTATCCGGATGGTCGTAACCATCGATATGTATTAACTCTATCAATATTGGGTTTATTAGCACGTTCTGAGTATTTTCCATGCAGAGGTTTGTCTTACCAGCGTTGTTTCATCTCTTCAAAAGATTTATCCCTGGCTTTTTTTTTCATATTTTTTGCTGCAATAGTTGGTTCTTTGCTTCTCTTTTGGTTTTCTACAGAATCTACTAAATATAAATCTTGCTTGTATTTACTGTCTTCTTTCATTGCAGTATATTCTTTTTTTTTCATGTTTGACTAATTGTTTCATCCAGTCCTTTGTTGTTTCTATGTATGTTAGTAAGCCAATAGTTGTCTTGTATGACAATTCTAGCTGAATAAGACCTCTTCCAGCTTCTTTACGGGATATGTATAGACGGTCTACATCAGTCTTTGGATAATGCATCGTATGCTTAGAAAGAAGTTTTTTTTTTATTTAGAATCCATTCGCGTGATGTCGTTTAGAGTCCAGTTTAAGATGTTAAAACTATATTGGACCACTGGGATAGCAAGGTTATTAATGGTCATAATTCTGTTCTGAGAATTCAGTTCGATTTTTAATATCATCCGTACCCTTCTTTAGGCACTATTTCTTTCATTTGCTTAGGGTGAATTCTTTCCCCCTCATTTACACCTAGATACTTATAAGTTTTGTCTTGCTCTACATCTTTAATTGTTACACCAGGGTCTAAGCTAGTATGTTTGTTGTAGCTCGTAAAGCTTAGTTTTAGTACATTTATCCAAATTAAATTGCATTCAGTTGGCTACACTGAAGCATTTTACAATTTGCATAAAACATTCCAGCTCATTGTCATTCCTAGCATACAACTTCAAGTTATCCATGTAAAATACATGGCCTTTTTCTTTTGAGCTATTGTATAACCCAATTTTGTTTTTTTAAGTTGAGTGGTTAATGCTCTTAGTGAGATGCAAACTAGTAAACAAGACAAAGAGTCACTTTTAAATATACCTCTGTTGATGTTTACTTCACCAGAGTTATAGGTTCCATTTATTAAGATAAAGTGTTGTTATCCATACCAACATACATTGTTTGATGAAATTGATTATAGCGGATGATACCTTGTACATATTTAAAGACTTTAAAATTCGGGAATGTGGTAGGCTATTGAATGTCTTATGATAATCTATCCAAACAGTACTAAGAATTTTCTTTGCATTGAAGTAGTTTTTCAAGATCAACCTATTAATAAGTAATTGGTTTTTACATTCGTATCCTTCACATTTGCACCCTTTTTTAAGAAGTAGTATGTCATTTCTTATTTAAAGCAGATTTCAATAGTTGGTATACTGTGGGAAAACATGGAATTGATCTGTTGTTTTTCGGGATAATTGCGTCACTATTTGGTATGTCCCGGAAAGGAAATATATATATTTTTCGAGGTATGCAGTATCCTGAGACGTAGGCGTAGTCAATAGTCGTAGATCTTTAATCGAAGACATATAGAGTACCGTTTTTCTGAGGTTTAAATAACGCTTCATGGAATGTAGTCACAAGACCATTTTCTTTTCTTTTTTTAAATGTTCAGTTATAGATCTAGCTGGAGAATCTGCAGGTAATCATTCAGATTATGCTGGCTGTGGGGACCTGACGGTTTGTTCCTATGACAGATATTTTGATTCCAGGGAGATTTTCTCATGAAGGACGGTCTCCCTGTTTATTAGCTGAAAGCGACATACTAGATGTTTTGTTTCTATTTTTAACTCTCATATTTTTACCACGAGTGATGCACAGGTCCAAAACTTCACCCAAAGTAGCCCAGCACGTTGGGTAATGGTCTTTTACAAACAAAGTTCCGAAGTCTGTAGGAAATTGTTTGCGAGCTCATAACGCAGTAGCCATTCACTCCTCTGTACGGTTAACACCTTGAATTGCGGGTTGTTGTTTGGAGTTTTCCTCCGCCTAAATGGATTGCCAAGCAATGGTAGATAGAGACGTGATTGGAATTCAAAGACAAAAACGCTGGTTTAAAAAAGTAACAAACTTGGTCGAAACAGCCGCTTAACGAAACAAAATATTACACTAGAGTATTACGTTAAAGAGAGAGAGAGATAGTATTTTCTTTCCTTTTCTTCTCTCATTTTTACTTTTGATCAAATGAGTTGTTGATAAATTAAAAACTTCTTGTTGCTACCCTCACTAGTTCCTGTAAAGAAAATAATTGTAAAGAAACAAAATTAATGGAAAAAAGTTAACATTCGTTTCAGTTTATCACTGCTGTGCAATTTAAAAATAATAATTTGTTCGCCCATATATTCACTTATTTTTCATTAAAGTCATCAAAAATAGTGTTATCGAAAAAACAAACCAAAAAAGTAGTCTTTCTAAGAAAGAATGTCTTTGAAATTGTAACCTATTGTTTTTATTCTGAGGTTTTGTTTTTAAGAAAAAATATTGTAGTTTAAAAAAATTCTTTTGAAATATCAAAAACTAAGGACACTATGAATAATAAGAACATTAGTTGATTAATCTATTACGATCATTTAAGGGAAAAACAGATTAATTAAATAAGAAGAAGAAAAAAGAATGTTTACGTTAAAATATTAAAAATAACAATTTAAAAGAGGTAAAAATTATTAATATCATTATTATTGTTAGCAATATTATTATTATTGTTATTATTAATGTTATTAAGTAATTTTTTTCTCATAAAGAACTGTTAGAACGTACTTTTTGTTGAAAAAATGTTTTTTTAAATTATCGGAATTTCTGAGTTCTAATCCGTTTTATATAAAGTACGTAAATTAGAAATATGAATAAGGGGACATTTTTACAGACTAAATCATTTTATTCTATTACAAAATTCTGAGGTCAGTCAATTTAATTTCTTTTTTCTAACTTTCTAACTAATATCTGTGATTTAGTATAAAATTAAGATGCCTATTATGCAATGTTTTTTTTAACTGGATGAACCGAAAGATCTCACGATTTCAAAGTAAATTTAATGTTCTGCAAATAAAAATAACTTTTCTTTCAACTTGGTTTACTTTAAAATGTGAGGCAAGCTCAAAATTTAAACATTTAAACCTTATATTTAATTTAAATTATTTTGAAGATTTTTCTTTCATAATTCATTGCTATCGATCAGTTTTTATAAATAATTATTCAGGCAGCTCAGGGAATATAGCTGATAAATATTTGGTCTTTTTTCTCAGGGTTTTGTTTCAATTTTTAATCCTCTTAGCTATCTTGGGTTTTATATATTTGATTCATATTGCTTTCACATAGATTACTATTAAGAAGAATTAATTTTGTAGATTATCTTTTCTTTTCCTTTTGTTTTCTTATTCATTTTCGTTTTTCCTGTTCTAATTCTCATTCGTCATTCATAGATCAGTCAGTTAAGTGCCATACGTGATACACGCTTAGGCGATCATGTCTCGAAAGAGACATGACTGACTGGGCAGAAGTTTTTCCCACAGTAGGTTGCCATTACTTTCGGCGGTAGACTGGTTTTCAACCAAGGCTATAGAACCCAATCTATCCTGCTATTTAGCCCAGGAGGGAGAATCGAATGATTCACACCTTTTTTAAGAATATTTGTGCGTATGTGAATGCAACGAATTGAACTGGAATTCGAACTCGGCTCTCTGAATTAATGTTCCGAGCCGATATCCACTGCACCACAACGCACATTCGTAGTCACATAGGTTATTTTAATTGCTTTTACAAGTCGTTTCTTAATCTTAACGTGCCTTTGTCGTAGAGTCAATGCAATCATGGATGTTGTATTTACATCCTCTTTCTTTTCATTTGACATACAGCCATGTTAATATCGTTTCACGCGGCTCTAGTATATGCGGCAATGTTTAGTTCAACGCCTTCTGTTTGATAGTATCTCGTTCCAGTGTGCCCGTGTTGTTCGAGAAAGCAATTTAATTTCACTGCAGACCAAGTAAGTAGCGATCGCCTGAATTCTCCAGCACTCTCCTAACCACACTGGCTAATTTTTGTCTAGATAGTTTTGATTCTACATCGTATTTTCAATTTTTCAAAGCGCGTTAATAATGACGGCAACTTTAACAACAGGTTTCAATAGTTTTTCATTCTTCTTGCACATTGTAAATATATTTACAGAATTTAATTATCCTTTTTATCCTTACTTAGCGTCATCTAATATCAAAGTTGGTATTTCCTCATGTATTACAGAATTAGATAATTTATTTGAATTTTAGATATCAGAGAATTTTGCATTTCTTTGTTTTATTTTGGGAGCCAGCTTCTGTGCTTATAACTTTGATCTACATGGTAAAATCTCAATCGTTGTCACTATTCCTTGTGGATTATCTTTCCTACAAAGTGATGCCTGCTTTTGCATTGACCTAATTTTTCTTTACTTATTTCTGAGATAATTTACGGTCTTCTCTAGATATCCACACAGGCTTTTAATCTTTTTAGTTCTTCCTATTTTTGCTTTAATATAACTTGTGCTTTCAGATTTGTTCTTGGCTGCCATTAATAACAAAATACGTTTTTCTTTTCAGAATGTATACTTTGTAAGCATTGTTTTCTACTCATCTGTAAATCAAGTCTTTGTTTCTTGAAATGTCCGTAAAGATTTCCTTCTTTTCATTTTCGTCTTCCTGTTTTGCAGTTTTCTTCATTTCTTATCAAGTTCTGACGAGCAAACAAGTCTTTTATTAGGTTTCTATCTAGCGAGTCAACTCAAAGCAATCTTGAAAGGTGACATGCCCTTTTCTTCTCGCTTCCCTTTTCAACATTTTATAAGAGGGAAAGAAGATTACTTTTACTAAAATGCAATAAATAAAAAGTCATGAAAATTTGGTCAATTATAAGTTTTTGTATATGTACAATAAGACAGGGAAACTTTGGAACCATGGTATTGCACTCCATTTGAAAACTGAGCCATGATAAATAATGACATGAAATATTCAATTCTATTTCGATTTTAAAGATTAAGTTTACGTTCACAATCGTAGCTTTGAAATTTAACCAGTGAGAGACTTATAATACAGCAATATAAAATTTATACTTTACTGAAGCTTTAAAAATTTAAATGGACAAGATCCATGGCACAGACACATCATTGTGGCATCAACCAAAGGCAAATTATACTGAACAATTTAGCTGCAGTAGTTTTAGAGTGATTTTCAATAAGCAATACAAATTTAAAACATGTTGTCTTATAAAGGGCACTCAGCAGTATTATGGTGATATATACACTTTTATCTATACTTTGTTTTTCATTAGCAAATGATCTAGCAAATAATTTTCGTTGATTAGCTTTTTTATACTGTCTTTACTTATCGAATACAGTAGAAGCATATTTTGCTTGTGGTGATTCATAATTAGAATTCTGATCTAATATAATTTTCATTCAATGTATTCAATGCAAAAATATTAACTTTATATATATATATATTTTTTGAAATGGTAACATTTTTAAGTCAGTTTGTAAACAAAACCTGTGAAAATTAGGTATTTCTATACATTTTTCAGACTAAATGCTCAAAAATTTCTAAAAGTAATGATTTTAATCTTTATTATTAGTACTGAACACATGGATGTGCATTGTGGTGCAGTGGATATCAACACGGAATGACAAATCGGGGAGCCGATTTCGAATTCCAGTTGAATTCCTTGCATTCACTTGCACTCAAATACCATTGGGAAAGGTATTAATCCATTTCTTCTATTCAGTTATGGGTTAAATAATAGGACAGATTGGGTTCTATATAGCTTGGTCTGCAACCTGTCTACTGCAGAAAGTAATGGCAACCTACACCAGGATAATTTTCTGCCCAGTTAGTCATGTCTCGAAAAAGACATGATTGCTCAAAGCGTGTATTACGTATGACACTTAACTGACTTAACACATAAAACTTCAGTTTTCACATCGGGTGCAAAGTTGAAATTCTAAAATTAGGAAAAACTTTAGGTTTAAGCATGAAGAAACATTGTCCTGGAATATATAAAAAGGATTTTAGAACCTTTCACCTTTTATTCAATTATCTTAAACAAATCAAGGTCAACATATATAAGGGAACACATTAACTAATCAAACAAATATTTATTCAAATAAGTGACATAGAAAACCGTTCAGGCTAATCTGGGTGCAATTCGTGCATAATTTTTATTTGGTCTTGTAACTTTAATCAATATTCTGTCAGCAGAATTTAATTTAACAATTTCTTTGTAGGTATAAATTTATAAATATATCATATTAATTCCAAACATTAGTCCTTTAAAACTACAATTTGTTTACCGACCTTATAGACACGTCGTTTGACGATGCTCAAAAACATTGATAGGATTTGGATCCAGGAAACATAGCGGCAGCGCCATAAGCGTATTTTTAAACGATGATTTAACTAAGAATAGTTCTGTTGTGCAAGGAAATAACACTCTGTTCAGCTGCCTTCTTGAATTATTTTGGATTGGCCATTAGGAATTCAATATAAAAAGGAAAAACGTTTGGACATAATCATTTACTTTCCACTGTCCCGTTATCTCAGTTGCGGTCGAAAACATAACTCTTCCTGCACTTTACTCAAACTAACAAGCCGAGGTTCCTACTTCAGGTACTACCTATTTCACTAATTGTTAGAGATGATTATCCAGGGAGTGGAAGAGGCGGTAATCGGATGGCGCAAGGTCAGGTGAATAAGGTGAACGGCATAAAGTCTCCCACCCAAGTTGTTGTATTTTGTCCCTGACCACTCGCGCAACATTCGGTCTGGTGTTGTCATGGAGGAAAAGCACACCTTTGCGATTCACCAGTGCTGGCTACTTCTGGCGCAATGCCTGTTGCCCACGTTTCAATTGCTGCGAGTATAGGTCTCCAGTGACTGTTTGGCTCGTTGGTAGCATTTTAAAATGAACCACTTGATGACCTGTCAACAAGACACAAAGCATAATCTTGCGTGGGTGCATAAGCTGTCTTGTGGTGTGAGGGACAGCATCCCGAGGATATAACCAATGTCTGAAACGCTTGGAAGTTTAGTACAGAACCCACTTTTCATCACTGATAAGCACTCGATTGAACAAGGATGCGGTACGGTAGCGAAAAAGCAGCGATACGCAGGCTATCACACTTTGTTTCTTGTGGACCTCCAACAGCGTTTGCGGAACCCACTTGCTCAGTTTGTACGTCTTACATAGGCGGGGCAAGTGATGTCTGTTTCATCGGAAACGTTGAACTATCTTGCAAGTTCACCACATGTTAGACTACTGTCCTCTTCAATGGCCTCCTTCATTCAAAACCTGTGGTCGTCCGCTGCGAGGCTCATCATGAAGAGACAAATTTTCCGACTTGAATTTTCGAAACCAACGTCTTGCAGTACGTTCATCCACAGCACTATCCCCAAATGCTTGACATATGCGGTGACTTGATGCAGCTGCTGATATGCCCACTTTGAAGTCGTAAAGCAAAAATCCCCAAACGAGATCTCTAGACATTTCCATCTTTCCCATAGCTGACCGGCTTATAACTGATGGCCGGGCACGGTGCGCGTGATTTTTATAACGTCTGATGTTTCTACTTCCGGCTGTCCGAATTTGAAAACAATTGCTACATGCATTTCGTATATATTTCAACTTCATTCAAAAACGGACAGAACTTGTTTGCTTACTTTTCAAATAGCATTTCTGTAAATCCAATTTCATATAAATTTTCAGTTGACAAAATTAATGAAATAATTAAACTTAAAAATTAAGCGAACAGTTTAGTTTATTCCTTTTTTATTATTTATATAGTTCGGACTGTTGTCCTCATCATTTTTGCCATATTCACGGCGTTTCTGCCGTAGTTAGTTTCGGCTTTCTTCAGGTGATTTGAATTGTAAACCGAACCCTTTATTTTGATCACTGGGGTATATTATTCTCGATCTGATGGAGATGCTAACCTTCTGCACGCAAACAACAAACTTCGAAATGGAAACATATATATATTGGCAAGATGAAGACTTTGCAATGGGCTCACCATTATCACCATCATTGACTAAAATATATCTGGAATAATCCAATGAGATACGATATTATTTAATAATCATGAAGCAATTGAACCATTTTTGCATTGTCATCTTTGATTATATATAACTATGCTGCATGAAAACTGAAACGTGGCAATGAAGTAATGTATCGAAAATGACTTTCTGTTAAACAAAACCACATAACTAGGAACGATTACCTCTACTCGTGTTGATAAATCTTTGAATTAGCTTCACCTAAATGTTGTCAATAAGAAAATTGCTTTAAAAGTGTGACTTGCATGAATTTGTGGAATGTCCAGTGACATAAACTTTGGAGAGTAATTTCAATTAAGAAAGCATTTCTTAATGATTTTCCCTTTCTTTAAAGAATATTTTTCAATTTTGTCGAATGTAGGTTTGGCGCCGAATATCTTAATGTTTTTAGCTAAGTCTTTGTTAATTGAACCTGTTTCTTCTGTTGCTTTTCCAATAAGTTATACTTTTCTTAATGTTTTCATTTTATTCTGTATAAATGAATGTATTTCGATCAAGTCTAAATATTTACTTTTTTGTGTGTCCGATTTTTGTTTTGGGATTATTTCATTATGGTTTAGTTAATTGTGCTTTCGTTCTTAGTTATTCTTTTATTCATTGATTCGTTTATTTTTTATTCACTTATTCTTTTGTTCATCCGTGAATTATAAACATTGAATTTTTAAAAGTTTTAATACCAATCTGATGTTTCTGTTGATGATTCCGATTGTTCATACTAAATGCGCCAGTAAAATTATCATCCATATATATATGAACTGTTCGACATACAATTCGTTTGGGTTTCTAAATGGCACGCTTAGTTTTTATTAACATTCATTTTATTTTCATTTTATTAAAATTTTGTATGTTTCGTTCCGTTTTCAGTTGTTCTCACACATTCTCTTGTGCACAATCATACACATAAATATTTATGTAGTACATGGGTCTTGAAGTTTGTGACCAAGTTTTGAAGGCAAAGTTTTCAGGTATTTATAGCCATTGGATGTGCGTTGTGGTGTAATGGATATCAGCTTGGAACAAGAAATAGGAGAGCCGTTTTCAAATTCCATTTGAACTCGTTGCATTCACTTATGCGCAAATACCCTTGGGAAAGGTATTAATCCGTCTCTTCCGTCCGTCTATTGGTCAAATAACGAGATAGACTGGCTTCTATAGCGTTGGCTGGCAGCCAGTCTACCTCAGAATGTAATTTCAGCCTACTGTGGGAAGATATTTTTTACAGTCGGTTACGTCTCTTTCGAAACATGATCACCCAAGTGTGTATTACGTATGGCATTCAACTGATAACCATCGGTGATTTTCACAAAGGAAAGTTATAGATGTAGATTTATTTCACTTGGTTTAGAAAGCGGAAACGTTCAAAATATTTTCTGTCTTGAAAAGAAATGTTTATTCTTTGAAAATTATATTTTCTATAGTCAAATGTATAAAGTAGAAACAAATCACACACAGAGTTGTGTTAATCAGTGGTAATATTATATGATGACTTCAGTCTTTTTTTATTACATAGGGTCAGTCAGTTAGTTAAGTGCCATACGTGATACACGTTTGGGCGATCATTTCTCGAAAGAGACATGACTGACTGGGCAGAAGATTATCCCGCAGTAGGTTGCCATTGCTTTCTGCGGTAGACTGGTTGCCGACCAAGGCTATAGAACCCAATCTGTCCTGCTATTTAACCCATAACTGGAAGGGTATTTGCGCGTAAGTGAATACAATGGATTCAACTGGAATTCGAACTCGGCTACCCGATTTCTCATTCCGAGCCGATATCCACTGTACCACAACGCACATCCTATTATATAGGGTAATTTTCTTAAAAAAAAAAATAATTTACCGAATTTCTAATACAGAGCTTCCATTAAAATTTTTGATATACATTCAGCAAAAAATTCCCTTGAAGTTTTCTCTTGTGCTGACCGCCTTCTGATGGACTATGTTTGATGCAGCTCACTATTTGGAAAAAAAAGATTGCCTTTGGTAGACTTAAATGATCATACCGCTTCCCAAGTTCCTTGTCTTTGTTATCAGTGAATTCCCACCCAAGTTTAGAGAGCACAGGCTACTCTTCTAGGAATTCATTGTTGGGAAGATAAGAGATGGATGTCTGCCTTTCAGGTAAAGTGACCATAACTGACTATGCTTGAATTTGAACACAATTCGCTGTCTGCACGTTTAGCTTCAGTAATAGTTAGGTTACACACACACACACACACACACACACACACACACACACACACACACACACACACACAGACGCGCGCGCATCTTCTTTATATGGAATTATGTTATTTTTGTTTTTATTGGATAATAAAAAAATAAAATATTTGACGATAACATGGTGGGAATCAAGAAGACAAATTGAAGGAGAAAAGATGCACAGTGAAAATTAGTAAAGTGAGTTTGGAAAGTAGTTTTAGTTTCTAAAACTAGAAAAAAAGAAAGAATCTACAGAAATATGAAGGAGAAAATATATTTAGAAAATTGGTTTAAGTTTTAATAAACGTAATTTAAGCCAAAAACAGAAAACCGCAAAAAACAATTTTTTTTAAATAAAAAAAAGGAACCTAATGAAACGCAAGGAAAAATCAGAAAATAAAAGAAGGAAACTCCAAAAATGGGAAAATAAAATAAATACAATAACATGACTTCGAAATGAATAGATGTACTAGACGGGAAAATGAAATCAATGAGGCACTTTATGTCACAATGAATCTAAGAATATAAAAATGTCGGTTATCTTGCGTTTTTTTCTATAAAAGATAGAAAAGCAAAGACAAATAAAAATATAAGAATTATAAGAAAAACGCAGAAAATGGTATTCACGAAACTGAAAATAGGAAAAAAAGAAAAATCAGTTTATAAAAAACAGGAAACGATGGATAAATTCATGAACTATTTCCCAAGTTTTCAATTGTCAGCATCGTGGTTGCCCAGATCTTTTTGACCTGCTCGGACAGCCTCCTTTTTTTGACATTTCTGCGCCATGTCATAATCAGTATTATAATTTGTGCATTCAGTGGGAATTCTACCACAAATGCACATTACTGTCTTGTTCAACAAAACGCCTTTTCTTTTATAGTGAATGACATTTCAATACTTAAAAAGAACAAAAACCTTAAACCTAGAATATTTTGTTTATAATTCTGACATGAGGTATTACAGTTCTTTGCACTATTTACATTTTTCGGGCTGTTATCCCCATTTTTCTTGTCATATTCAAGACATTTCGGTCGTTGTATGCTTCTTTAGGTGATTGGAATTTCTACACAAATCCTTTATTTCGTTTACTAGAGGTAGATTGTTCTAGTTTCACACACTATGCTTTTTTCTGGATATCTTAGCATCAGTTATTTTGTTTTAATTCAACTCACGAAAGTTTTATTCACCTTTGCAGATGCCAGTTATAGAATTCACAACTCTTTGAGTCCGCAAATACACATGGTTCATTGGATAAAAGTATTGATTGAAGTAATCCAGGGACTTAACCGAAAGATAACTAACTTAGAGTATTAAATTAAACGGTACTGACATGTCCGGAATAAACATAACGCCTACGAGAAGAACAATCTACTCCAGGTGGACAAAATAAAGAGTTCGTTTTTAAATTCCAATCCCCTGAAGAAAGTCAGAGTGTACAACATCCGAAACATCGTGAATATGCCAACAATCAGAACAATATAAGCTGAGTATTTTTGTTGTTTCTATACATGCTATTAAGATTTGAGGTCATTTTGAACGAGAGTTAGTCAACTTAAAAATTACAAAATACTATAACATATGATGCATAAATGATAGCTGAGAAAACATTGCCATTTTTTTGTTAGCTTTTTTTGCATGTGTATAAGCCATTATGTTTTGTGATGTAGATATTTGGATCTGAGCGCTTTTTGCTAATCTCTCTCTGTCACTGTCTCTGTCTCTCTCTCTCTCTCTCTCTCTCTCTATATATATATATATATATAATTTATTACATAAATATGTTATCAGATATTTATGTTATAAATTTTAAATAGATATTAATCGCTCTAATTGCATTGCGCACTTTTTAAAGAATAATGTTTCTTTATCAACCGTATTTTATTTCACCTATACCTACCCTATATATATATATATATATATATATATATATATATATATATACAGAATAGGAACTTGTAGTTAAACAACTACTAAAGGTGCACCATTATACAAAGTGCTCAATACCACACAATGTGGTAGAGCTATATATATATATATATATATATATATATATATATATATATATTGTAATAGTTATTACAATGGTTTATAAAAACATAGTGTTACTACACAAAAATTCTCATATTTCAGAGAACAAGTGATCTTCTTCGTGTGATTTTTGGGAACTGAAAATAAATCGTGGAAACGATTTATTTTTGGGAATGTGATATGTAAGTTATGTAAGTTGGCAGTTTTTAACCATAGAGATACAGCTTTGGGTTAGGAGAGAGGGGCGAGGTAGTTTAGTTTTGAACAGGTCACTTTTTAGTTTTGTCTAGGTAATTCTTTTAGTGGGATGTTAGTTTATTTTAAAAATGAGTAGATACTTTTTATTTTACTACTATCTATGAGTGGATGAAATAGAGTGACTTTTTACTGTTGTCTAGTTTTATTTTATTTTATTAATATAATATTCGTTTTTTTTATTTTTGTGGATTAAACATGGATATAAATTAACTTTTGGAGAGGTATCTAGTGGGGCCACATAATTCTTCAAATAGGTGAACAATTTTAACTGTAAGTTGGTTTGTATATTAGAGCACTAGTTATGACTAATACCTTTTGGTTAATTAAATTTTAACCAGAAATATTTTCGATGTTTACATAACACTGATAATTCAACCCTACGGTTCAATAGTTCACCATTGTTGGGGTAACTTGGAACGTGCAGCTTTTCACTCAGGCATAAAGGACAGATGTCGTTAAACGAGGTACAGTTTCTAGTTTTTCCATAATTTCTATTTTACTTTGGGTGTCTTATTTTTGTCCTTTAATTTCCAAAAATATGCAGAAAGGGATGTTTAGTTTCGATACATGTTGTTTTTGAAGGAAGTAAAGTGCATATATCAGCGTTGCTTAAAAGTGTTCTTTGTAGATCCGATGTAGACTTTATTTACAGTTGGGTTTTCAGTTGATGTTATAAAGTAATATTCAACATTAATTTAAAAGTACTAAACTTCCTCGATTTAACACTTGACTTAGTAAATAATAGTTACCAACCATACATAAAATCCAACGAATATCCATTATATATCCACCTAAAGTCAAATCACCCCACCCAAGTATAATCAAATATATACCCTACTCCATAGAATATAGAATTAGCAAAAACTCTTCCAGTGAAGAAATATTTAATAAACATAAATGTTTTTACAATAAGACCCTTAAAACCGTGGATACAAAAACCAGGATATCAAGTACATAGCGAATCATAGCCATAACAAGAAAAATAGAAATAGAAAGATTATTTACAAATGGTCAACACCAAGTTAGGGCTGAAGTTTCTTAATTTAATTAAGAAACACTTCCCCACTAACAACCCTCTAAGTAAAACTTTTAACAAAAATACATTTAAACTAAGTTATAGTTGCACAAATGACCTTGAACATATAATTACAAATCATAATAAATATATCTTAAATCTGCACATTAATCAAAATGACAATAACTACCAAACTAATAAAGAGAACACCAACACCAACTTATGCAATTGTTGAAACCCCAATAATTGCCCACTACAAAATAGGTGTAAAATAAATTCAATTGTCTATCAATGCAATATAACATAATTATACACGTATTTGAAAAATTTTGTGGTCCCACTAGATACCTCACTCAGATAAAATAATCCGCGCCAAAAATTAATTAATATCCGTGTTTAATCCACAAAATGAAAAACGAATATTATATTAATAAAATAAAATAAACCCATACAACAGTAAAAAGTCACTCTATTTCATCCACTCATATAGTAGTAAAATAAAAAGTGTCTACACATTTAAAAAAAAAACAAACTAACATCCCACTAAAAGAATTACCTAGACAAAACTAAAAAGTGACCTGTCCAAAACTAAACTACCTTGCCCCTCTCTTCTAACCCAAAGCTGTATCTCTATGGTTAAAAACTGCCAACGGACCAGCTTAGACATACTAAATTCCCATCCCACACATAACTTACATATCACATTCCCAAAAATAAATCGTTTCCACCATTTATTTTCAGTTTCACAAAATCACCCGAAGAAGAGCACTTGTTCTCTGAAACATGAGAACTTTTGTGTAGTGATTCTATGCTTTTATAAACCATTGTAATAACTACTACAATATAAAGCTTTACTTTGTATTGAGCACTCTTTATAAAAGTAAATGCTTGAACAGTGTGTTTAAAATATACGTGTTTTGTCACTTTCTTACACTATTATATATATATATATTGTGTAATTATATATAAATATTTAAGTTATTTGGTTTGGGGCTAGTTAACTGGTTGGATCATATGATGTTGAATACTGTCTAAAATACACAATGAGGATGATACTCAGTAACTCAGTATTAGGTACTAATGAGAATCAAACTAGCGTCTTTAGCCATGACGCGACACAAAGATGTCTCTATTTCTGTGCATTAATAAAAGAGATAATATCGAGTAAAACTTATAAATTTTATTTAGAATCTTTTATTTATGAACACAAAAACAATGATGAAATAAATCAAATTATGCGTTCAAATTTGAATTAGACAACGCTCTCAAATATTAAAATAAAAATGCAATCAGCGTTACAGAAAAGAAAGAAAACGTACGAAACAAAAATTCATTTAACTACGTCATTTTCTGTGACTTTTCCAACGAATCAGTAGAAATCTAAACGAACAAAATTCGCTCTCGATACGTTATCTATGCCAATAATTGTTACGATACCTACTATCTCATACATACAGGCTAACGTATTTTCCCTTTTTACTTTTGTGTGAAAGCTAATTCCCTCGTCGAAATTAAAGTTTCGTCTTCGCCTACCGAAAATATCCTTTCATATATGCATCTTATTCTTTCGACAGAAATAACAACTTGGTATTTGCATGAAAACCAATCCTCACTGCAGTTTGTTTATATTCTGATATTAGTTCATGACACGTACCAATCCTCTGACTTCACCCTGGTGCGCAGTTGATGGAATCTTCCCAGTAGTGCAACTAGCATATGAGTAAGAATCATCTTACCACGAAGTGAAAATACTACTTGTCTATTGATTGCCTAATCGATCACTGCTCATCTCGAGCATCTGTCAAACAATGAGGTGTTTAATCGAATATTTACTTCTCATCATGCAACTGTAAAGAGCACTAGTTCAATGTTATATTCCGGGTAGTCAAATATGTCCAACACTTTTTCTATGCTCCGTGTCCATTCAAGACATGGGAGATCATCTCTCGCCACAATTCTTCTGTCTTTTGTAGCACTTATTTTTTTTTTTTGTTAATTCTTCTAAACTTTATTCTGCCATGTGTTTACTCAAGCTCGCTAGATAGATCATGCATTGTTTTCCTTGGTCACTTCTGTAATGATCAAAATTTCCAAGGTCCTTACTATGTTCCGTAGAAATTTCAACTTTCTCTTTCTGATGTTATGCATAAGTGTTCTAGTTGTTTCCATTTTTTAAAGCGTTGTTGCTGACTTGTTTGGTTTGGTTTGGCCAATGATAATCTCAGTATCCTACTGCATAACCACATATGTTGCTTAATCAGGTGATTGATGACATATTTATTGCTAAATATATATAACCGACAGTGAATGTCAATTATATTTAATCATGAGCCATTCTAAACATTGTATTTTAGTTTTAATTTCAGGTGAAAATGAAAACAAAAATTATCGAACATTTGGATATTTTTTATTATGCTGATTGTAATGTTTTTATGTTCACGTCCCTGTGACCTCTCTGAAGATGGCTCATGTGAGCAGAAAGCTTACAGCATAATAGACATTCATTGTCTGTTTTATTTAACAATATGTTTAGAAAATTATCTGCTGCCTTGATACATTATATATATATATTCCGAGCATTGAATACTAGTCGGGTGCTTCTGCTATTCATCTAGAGGTTCTCGACAAAATCGAAAGAAGGATCTGCAATATAATCGATCCTTACTTGACAGCCCCTCTACAGTCACTTTCGCACCAACGTGATGGGGCTTCCTACTGTCTTTTTTACAAGTATTTTTATGGCAACTGCTCTGATGAGCTTTTTGTCCCTGGTACCTTGACAGGATGTGCGTTGTGGTGTAGCGGATATCGGTTCAGAACGAGTTCGAATTCCAGTTGAATTCCTTGCATTCACTTACGCGCAAATACCCTTGGGAAAGGTATTAATCCGTCTCTTTCCTCCAGATATCGGTTAAATAATATAACAGATTGGGTTCTATCGTATTGGCTGGCAACCAGTCTATTGCAGAAAGCAATGGCAACCTACTGCGGGATAATCTTCTACCCAGTCAGTCATGTCCCTTTTGAGACATGATCACCCAAGCGTGTATTACATATGGCACTTTAACTGACCTTGCCCACATGTATTTACTCCTGCTACTGGATTTGCATTAAGGTCCCATACTTTCACCGTTGAACAATTTAAAATGTAACCGCCCCTTCTACTCTAAGGGTTTTTTTTTCTCACACGTTATGTTTGGGAAGCAACTTCCCTGATATCTACAATCTCCAAAATTATAAATGCAGCGTCAATTACCATCTTTTACCTACTTGATTCCCATCCATCTCTTATATTTTACTACGACACTCCCTGTAATTTTTTTACTTTATTATTCTCTTACTGTAAAACTTGCGTATTATTGCTATGCTTGGGGTAAAATGGTTATAAAGAAATGCAACTTTCTTTAAAAATGGCAAATAAGGTGATGTGGTTAAGATTTTTCATAATTCTTCATGTGTTCTTTTCAGCAAATACATTATGCAAAAATAGTCCTAATGTTTTACTTATCTAATCGCTTTCAACTATACCTTAAACTATTATCAAGGATTAATTTTATTTACTTTTAACTGAATATATAGATTGCTTATGTATGTATCTACAGTTATAAGAATATTATATTTTCCAAACACGGAGAGCACATTGTGCTTGTGTTCATAGTGGGTATTATTGAATATTGGCTTTTTTATTAATAATGCTAATATTTTGTTTGTT
The DNA here is from genome assembly GCA_037127315.1 of Ascarosepion bandense. Classification (NCBI taxonomy): domain Eukaryota; kingdom Metazoa; phylum Mollusca; class Cephalopoda; order Sepiida; family Sepiidae; genus Ascarosepion; species Ascarosepion bandense. The sequence continues at coordinate 2,176,311 of JBBBDQ010001454.1, read as the reverse complement.
TTTATGTGGATTTTGTTTAACCACAGCACCTTGTCTGTCATTTTTAAAGAATTTGCATAACAGAAGGATTGTTACCCAAATACTGAATATATATATATATATATATATATATATATATATATATATATATATCAGGAACATTGCTGGTAAAAAAAAAATGGAAATAGTTTATGTGTGACGTCCTTATAGAAGATATACTAGAAATGGTAAAATGTTATAAGAGTCAGGACTCAAATTTACTGTGGTTGAACTTGTGATCATGATGAAGAAAATAATCACCTAAGACGAAAATGTTTCGAGAGTGCCTCGGTCTCAAGGTCATCTACAGTAAATCTGTGCCTAGTCTCTTACAATATTTAACAATTCCGGGTAGATTTTCTATTATCACACTGTTGGATATATAATAACAAAAGTAATAGAAAGAAATACAACAAGAAAAAAGAATCTAAGCGAAAATTGGCCAGATTATCTGCCAACGAAAAATGTTTGCCTAAAATTTATATTCTCAGCATCCATTGTTCATGCGCACACGTAATCGCACCAACGTAACAAATTTTGTCCGATAAGGTATCTTAAAAGCAAAAGGCGTCACACAAAACAATTTTTCCAATTTGTCAAAATATATACATATATACATATTATCGTACGTCAGTGGCACGTCTCGCAATTTCATGCGTTACGCAATCGTCACATGTATGAAACTCCGAGTGGTCGCACCGACATGGTATAATATGTATATTTATTAATGTATATATAAGCTTTGTCTATACTACATTGAGTACTGTTTTATTAACACCTGAATTATAGTTTTTGTACATGTGTATATTCCTATATATATATTTATTAATTATATATATATATTTATTAATTCATATAACGATAGATAGATAGATAGATAGATAGATAGATAGATAGATAGATAGATAGATAGATAGATAGATAGATATCCAAGCTTGTTCCTCATATTAGCAAAAAGCTGGTGACAAACAAATTATTTGTACGTTTTATGCTTTTATTAAGTTGACATGCAGAAAATATTAAGATATTTTGGAAATCACAAAATTGCTTGTTTTTGTTAATGCATATTTTCTTCATAAAATGTTATTCAATAACAATGATTAAGGAAGGTTTCAGGAGCAACGGACAATTTTATCATTTAAAAAAAAACTAAAACGTTGTCGTTGTACACATATTCAGTCCATGGAATCCTCAATAGCCTTCTCTAGAACCACATTTTTCTTGCTTTAAATCTATTCTATGTATTTGAAGAGATTGCCCAGCATTCACTGCCACATAGGAGGACAGATATCACTTCCAATGAATATGTCTGACATCTACATTCTGAATACATATACAGAGTACGATGGATGAATTGTCGTCTAAATTATGCAGAAAATAACACTTGCATCTTATAGTAACGGATATAAATACCAAAATTACGCAAAAATATCTGGAAATACTAAGAATATCGAATAAAGAATTCTCATTTTGTATTATTATCCTCCCTACAATCTTCTTCACCTTTCCTCTGTTGTCTTCTAAGTTGTGTTCGTTGGCTATTTCCATGATGGATGTAACCTATAACCCTGCCATTAGGTTCCATCCAGCATAACTCTATATTCTTCATTAAAGGTTCCCTTACGAATCAATTTCATTTACTTATTTTCTCTCATAACAAATGTTTCGTTATGATGTCTAATTAAAGAGAGTAGTATGTGTACTTTGATGTCTCCAATCAATATTTTGACTTTTAACATCTTTTCCCTTTTATTTTACTTGCTTTTTATGTGATACTATGGACTACCCACGTCTTAAGTGTCTCTATTTGATAGACTAGCGGATGGATGCTTTTGAAGTTCGGTTTTCTTAACGGCAGCTAGTCTGACCGAATGGTAATGCGGAAGTAAATGAGTGGAGGAGGAGTTTTTAGTGATCAAGTGGCAACAAAACAAAAACACGAATAACCCTGTGCTTGGTCTATATTGACAGTCATGTTTGGGATCGGAGAAAGGTCTAATCCTCCCTTGGCCAGAGACGGACATGCTCGTCCAGAGGTACCGAAGACTCCGTATTGCTACCCACCACGTCGTATTAAGTAGATGTTTGAGCATGAGGGAGAAGAGCTGATAGAACAAAAGTTGTCCTAAATATTGCTTACCTACAACTGAACAAGCAGGCGAATCCATGAATATAACATCAACATATTTATTTTTTTTATTTACACTATTTTCATTATTCGGACTGTTGTTCTCGTCTTTGGTGACATAGGCATGATGTTTCGGCCGTTGTACGCTCCAAACTTCTCCAGGTGATTGAAATTTTGAACTATACTCTTTATTTCATTCACCTGGATAGATTTCCTAGTTCCACAAGTCATGCCTCTTCTATATGTCAAGGTATCAGTTACCTCCATTTAACTAAACTCTCGAATTTTCTGCTCATCTGTGCTGTAGCCAGGTATTGATCTCACAAACTTTGGGTCAAGTATCCAGCCAAAAGAAGCACAATTCGTGGATCTAGAAAAAGCTACCATGGTGAACGAAATAAAGAGTTCAGTTCGAAATTTAAATCGCTTGAAGAAGGCTGGGTCGTACAACGATTGAAACTTCGTGAATATGACAGCAAAGATGAGGGCAACAATGTAAATAGTGTAAATAATTACAATACCTCATCTCAGAAATATAGGCAAGTATTTATTATTTAATCAGTGGTGATAAAGCCACTAAGACGAAAGAGGCTACTTAAAGTGAAAAAGAAGAGAAAACTTTAGTAGGAATCGGAAACCAATCCTAAGAAGGAAAAAAGGGATAAACTTCCACTCCTGTTCAAAAGACGTTTGAACTGGATGTTAAGTGAACCAATTTACTTCAGTTGGAAACAAGGTTCGCGTTCTTAAATTTCAACGTGGCGTTTGTCTTTCATCGTGTTACCTTGGGAGAAGGCACCACGCCATTTCCCAGCTTTCGGTGACAAGAGAAAGTAATCAATGGCCGGTTGGTGAAAAGCCTTCAATTTTTTGTTATTTCCTGCCTAGCTTTTTGATCATTTTACTATCACGAGATTCGCTTTTGCAGTCATATTTATCCTGAAACTCCTAGCAGTAGTTATATATCCGAAAAGAATAAATAAGAAACAGTAACCTTATTTTTATCGATATTAATTTATATTACGAAGAACAACTAACAAGCTGTTTAGTAAAGTCTCACATTATCAAGTTATTTAAAATATTTTAATAAAAATTATATATAATTCCAGTAGTATATTTTAGACATGAATAAAAACTTTCTTCTTTGTACTGTATCTCTTCAATATAGAGAGGGTAATCAGTCTCTACAACGTTCTATATTTTATAATTCATAGCTATGTTTCACTGTTATGTTAACATTATATTCAGTCGATGTATCTGTGCTAGTATACACGCCTGTTTTCTTTTTTTTAACCGCGTAATTGACATCCATAAGGCTGGGGAATTGAAACTCTTAACAAATAAAATGTACCTTTGGTCACGGAAAAAATGCACCGCTCTTATATTCAGGAAACCAACACCTGGGCTGGTTTCCTTTAGACCGCACTAACACGAAAGAACTTTGCGACAATGTTGTTCTTTTTAAAAAATGTAGATCACTCTTTAGGATATCACAAATCCTGTATCTACTAACGTTCTTTTGATATTGAATTACCCAGTTTGGTGGATGTCAATATTTTGTGAGTGATCTAATCTACGGGTATCAATCGTCATCGTCATTATAATCATAAAAAAACAAAAACATCGAGCCTATCATCAGGTGTTGTTGAAAGATCGCTAGGCAACTGAGCAACTTGACCAGTTTCCTTAAAAAGTCTCCTTTAAGTCTGTAGAACGTCCTCTCTGTGGCATTCATTTTCCCGTTGTCTACGCATACTACATTTGTCTTGTAGCATTGTAGTGGCTCTTTTGGCATGGTCATAATATTTCACCTTCCTCTTCGTAACTGTGGTTATAGAGTCTTCCAAACAATCTGTTTTTTGTTTAATAATATCTTCAACTACGTAATGTGTAATACGGTTTACGCATGAGATACATAAGATGGTCCTATAAGATCTCGTTTCTAATACGTGGATTGTGTCGTATTTTTTATTTTTTTATTTTATGCTAATTACCAGCTTCTGCAGAGTTAAGAAAAAAGATTGAGAGGACTAATACGATTATTGAGTCAGTTAAATGCCATATGTGATAGACGCTTGGGCGATGATGTCTCAAATGAAACATGACTGACTGGGCAGAAGATTTTCCCGAGGTAGATTTGTTCCCAACCAGGGCTATAGAACCCAATCTTTCCTGCTATATTAACCTATATTTGCAGGGAGAAGCGACAGATTCATACATTTCCCAAGGGTATTTGTGCGTTAGTGAATGCAACGAATTTAACTGGAATTCGACCTCGGCTGTCTGATATCTTCGGCATCACAACGCACAACCTTACTGAGTACAAATCAGAAAAAATTCAGTAAATAAATTTCATCAAATTTCTTAGTTTTTTCCAAATGGAAAAAAAACACCAAATTGTATATAGTAAACTAAATAAAGAATTGTGATTTTTATAATTTCTTCTTCATATAAAAGGCCTGTGATTCCTCAAACTTGGCTGAAGTGGTGTCGGTCTGATCAACAATAGATTATAACCAAAATATTTTATCTTTGGTCATTATGCCAGATTTGGGAAAGTGAACAGTAGTATGATTTTCCAGTTTACTCTTACTCTCAAATTAATCTCTTTGTTTGGTATCATTAAATTTCATTTGTGTTTTAAGGATTCACTTAGGACGACATACGTAGCCATTATCAGGCAACTGAGATAAAACAATAAGGATTCATCTGGTATTGCTAGTTATCTATTTCTTTAATGCATTTGGATTAAACTTATCTTATTTACTCATGGAAACTCTCTCTCTCTCTCTCTCTCTCTCTCTCTCTCTCTCATACACACACACAGACATACAACCACATATATATTTATCTTGTTAAATTTTTTATGTATTTGTATAGGAAAGGTGGTCAGGGTCTGAAATAGAGCAGTGCGGATTCCAATGTCCACGTTGGGTGCAAAATGAGTTTCCGAAAGTCGTGTGAAATTTAAAATAGTGAAATTTAAAATAGTTATAGTATTACATATATATATATATATATGTGTGTGTGTGTGTGTGTGTGTGTGTGTGTGTGTGTGTGTGTGTGTGTGTATGTATGTGTTTATAAAGGAATGGACTTTTATTTATTAATCCGATAGAATTTATTACCTAAACCTTATTTTTAGTGGATACTCGTGTTTGAGACAACGATTCGTTTATTTTACAAACTGTATCTATTTTCGTCTAATGGCCGGAATATTCGAAAAATCTCATTAAAGAAAAATACGCGCTTTCGGGTATCCCTCTGGGTGGATGAAAACATTATTAGACGCAAGGTGGCTTAAGCCTCTCGGACACAAAATGTGTTTATATTGTGAGTATTATGTCAGAAATTCTGGTTAAACTGAACACACAAACATCTCTCTTTCTCTCTCACTCTCTCTCTCTATAATGAGATAAATATTTATAGTATTAAAATATATACATAATTAAAATATAGAGAAGAAAACTGAACAAATAAACCGTGTTGTGTTTACTTCTCTATATTTCATATTTCTCTGGATTCATTGAGTTCTCCATTTTTATCTATTTAATATTACATATTAATTAAATACTTTTTTGGGATTATCCCCTTCATTTTTACGGATTTGTAATTTTTCATATATATATATATATATATATATATATATATATATATAACATCAATATGCTACAATATCACTCCAAAAATAGCTATTTTGTTTCGATTCTGTGTCTAATCAAACGATGAAATTTATTTCAAGTTGGAGAGTTTTAAAATATTCAAGACTAGCCAAACCCCCTTAATCAGAGAGGCATTGTTACACACACACACACACACACACACACACACACACACACACACACACACATATATATATATATATAAAATATGCGTCCTCCGGTAAGATTCAAACCTGCATCTCCGAATTGATCTGAGATCTCTTGATCCCTTCACAACGAAGGACTTAATTCAAAGCCCAAAATCATGTTTCTAAACACATATTTTCTGATATTTTGAAGATTTCATATCTACTCAGATTTCGTATCTTAATGTAAAGACAAATCCACAAATACAATTTATTTACGAACTTTTACAAAATCCGTTATGAAATGTTTTTAATTTGTCTAAATATTATTTTTAATGCATACTCGTATTTGAGTTGATGTTTTTATTATTATTATTATTATTATGTCATTTTTTCATTATATTTCGATTTCTGCTTTGGTCTCACTACCAACCAAGTCTGCGGAGAGACCTAAGGCAGGTCGTGGCGTGTTGTTATGACTCCATTTCATGTTTTTCTATCTTCCCTATCATCCCTAGCATTACATAGATAAAGTTTTCCTTAGTGTGTGGGCTGTACTTAATAAGACAATTGTTTGTATATCTCTTAAGCTGGGGTTTCCAGGGATTCTTTCAATGTGTTGTTTTGTTCCATTTTTTATCATTCCAAGTGCACCTACTATCACTGGCACAACTCTTGTTTTCAATTTCCACATTTTTTCTATTTCAATTTCCAGGTCTTTATATTTTGACAGTTTTTCAAATTCCTTGATTGCTATGTTACAATCCGCTGGACAAGCCATATCAATTAATAGACAAGTTTTCTCCTTCTGGTTTTTAACAATAATGTCTGGCCTGTTTGCTTCAATTTTTCTGTCTGTGTAGATGGTGTAATCCCATAGAATGCTTACATCTTCTATTTCTGTAACCGGTGCTGGGTGATGTTCATACCAGTGTTTGTTTACAGCTTTTCCATAATGTTTGCACATTGCCCAATGTAAATATTGCCCAACTCTATCGTGGCGATTTTTATATTCATTTGGGGCAAGCACAGCCTGAGATTAGGTGGTCTATTGTTTCTTGGTGTTTATCACGAAACCTGCATTTTGGATCCATATTATTATGCATAATATTTGCCTGAAAGTCTCTAGTGAAAAGACTTTGGTTTTGTGCTGCAAGAATAAAGCCTTTAGTTTCAGATTTTAATCCAGATACACGTAACCATCGATGAGAATTAACTTTGTCAACATTGGATTTATTGGCACGTTCTTGATATTGGCCATGCAGAGGTTTGTCTTTCCAGCGCTGTTTCATCTGTTCAAGAGCTTTATCTTTGGCTTTCATTTTCATATTTTTTGCCGCAATAGTTGGTTCTTGGCTTCTGTCTTGCTTTTCTACAGAATCTACTAACTGTAAATCTTGTTTGTATTTACTGCCTTCTTTTATTATTGAATATTTTTTCTTTCTTTCTTCACGTTGCCTTACTAATTGTATCATCCAATCCTTTGTTGTTTCTATGTATGTTAGTAAGCCAATAGTTGTTGTCTTGTATGACAATTCCAGCTTAATAAGACCTCTTCCACCTTCTTTACGGGGTATGTATAGACGGTCTACATCAGCCTTTGGATGATGCATCTTATGCTTAGAAAGAAGCTTTCTTGTTTTAGCATCCATTCGCCTCATGTCGTTTAGAGTCCAGTTTAAGATGTTAAAGCTATATTGGACAACTGGGATTGCAAGGCTATTAATGGCCATAACTCTATTCTGAGAATTCAATTCAGTTTTTAATATCATTCGTAGCCTTCTATAGTACTCTTTACGCACTATTTCTTTCATTTTTTTATGGTGAATGTTTTCACTCTCATTTACACCTAGGTATTTATAAGCTTCTTCTGGTTTCAATTCTTTTATTGTTACAGCAGGGTCTAAGCTAATTGAGGATGTTTCTTGTATTGATCCACGTAAAACTGTAGCTTGAGCACATTTATTCAAATTAAATTTAATTCCAATGTCTTCGCTGAAGCATTTTACAGTTTGCAGAAGACCAGCTCATTATCATTCTTAGCATATAACTTTAAGTCATCCATGTAAGATAGATGGCTTATTTTCTTTTGGCCTATTTTATAACCACATTCTGTCTTATTAAGTTGACTGGTTAGTGCTATTAATGATATGCAGAATAGTAAGGGAGATAAAGAATCACCTTGAAATATACCTCTTTTGATGTTTATTTCATCAGACTTATAGGTTCCATTTATATGATTGAGGTAAAGGGTTGTTTTCCATATAGACATGCACTGTTTGATGAAATTGATGATGACGGGCAATATCTTGTATATAGTCTTTAAAATCCAGGAATGTGGCACACTATCGAATGCCTTTCGATAATCTATCCAGGCAGTACTAAGATTTTTCTTTGTACTGTAGCAGTTTTCCAGGATCATTTTGTTGATTAGAAATTGGTCTTTACATCCATAACAGCCACGTTTGCACCCTTTTTGTTCAAGCGGTATCATGTCATTTCTTTCTAAGAATAAATATGTCTGTTTTGTTAAAATAGATGTTAATAGTTTATATGTTGTCGGAAGACATGCAATTGGTCTGTAGTTTTTCGGGTTGTTTGTGTCACCATTCTTGGGTAGAAGAAATGTAATTCCTTTGGTCATCCATGCAGGAATTTTAGTGGGGTCGTCAACCATTTCTTGAAGTTCTTTGGACAGTTTTTTATGTGCTGTATTTAAATAATATAGTCAAAAGTTAGGAATTTTATATATACCTGGGAATTTCCAATTGTGTGCTTTTTTTAGTGCAAATTTAACATCCTCTTCTGTAATTCCAGCCCATGTCTTCTGGTTTATTTTTCATTCGTTCTATCTCTTGTGCAATCCAATGTACTTCCTTGCTATGTTCTTTAGGGCAAGCCCATATCTTTTCCCAGAACTGTGTGACTTCTTCCATTCTGGGGGGGACTGTCACTTCAATTCTTTTTTTACCTATTTCCCTGTAAAATCTCTTTGTATCGGTTTGAAAAATCTTGTTTTGTCTGTAAAATCTTGCTCTTTTCTCATAGCGCCTTATTCTTTGAGCCGTCAGTTGTATTTTTTGCCTTATTTTTTCTTTAGTTGATAAGATTTCATTTTCATTTCTAATGTTGTATTTTCTTTCGGCTCTTCTGCTTTTCCTAGTTCTTACATTTATTCCTCTACTCAGTTCATCCAGTACTGATAGTTCACTTCTAAGTTGTTCGATTTCTTTTTCTATTTTTCTTTTCCAAGGTGGATCTTCATGTCTGCGAGACTGCCTTGTTTTTATGTTGATGTTCAATTTTTTGTTATTATTATTATTATTATTATTATTATTATTATTATTAAACAGTATCTTTATTTACATCTACTGGCCTGAATAATCGAGAAATCTTGTTAGGAAACTAACCTACAGGAAACTAACATAAGATCCGGCAGTCGAGCGTCATATTTAATGAAGGCTTCTCCTAGGGGACACAGGTTCGAATTCTATCGGAGGACGCATATTTTCCCAACAAGATTTCTCGATTGTTTAAATATGGGTATGAGCCATATACAGAGAGGTTACAAGGACGTTAACATAAAAACATCCACCATCAGCGACGATATTATCTTGTGTTGACATAAAACTTTGCTAAGTAACAATAACAGTTACCAAAAATAGCAAACGCAGTTCGTAAATATGTAATGCGGTTCTATGACGTCATACCCTGTGAGAGCTCGAAATGATAACAGAACCATATATTTAAATGCAATGTAATGTGTTATGTCCAAATTTAAATGTGATTTTATTAAGTGAGGGTTGTTTGGATTTAATGTAGATGGCCTCCAATAACTGATGGTTCTTTTTACTGTGTTTATGAGTGAGGATTATTGTATTGTTGACTAAAATCTGTCTGAAGATGGCTCATGTGAGTTGAAAGTTTAGAACAAACTTAAAAAAATATCCAAATGTTGGAGAATTTTTGTCTTTATTTTCACCTGAAATCTAAAGCCAGAACATGATGTTGAGAACAGCTCATGATTAAACATAATAGATATTCATTGTCTCTTATATTTAACAGTATATGTTTAGAAAATTATCTGCTGCTTCGATACACTAAATTTATATATATGTATATACTAGCAGTATAGCCTGGCGTTGCTCAGGTCTAATGAAAGCTTTAAAACTATGGTCCTGGAGTTCAGACTCTTTGGACGTTGGCACGAAAGACTAAAAAGCAATAGTTGTTTCCTGTTAAAGCGAAACAGTAGACTGAAAGAAAAATGAATGGATGTAAGTCAAATTTTGATTTCCTAGTATCGATATCAAATAAGTATTTTCCGTCGTAAACTGAATTTTGAAGGCTAAATAAGTCCTCTGAATAAATGGTATCATGGCTGAGACTAAGAACTACAATTATACCTACTTTGAGCCAAACTCGAAGCAAAAACTAAAATAAAAGGGCTGAAAAAATACAGACATACCGGCAGATATACAGATACACACACACAAACATCTTGCCTTTTATATATATATATATATATATATATATATATATATATATATATATATATATATATTATCGATTTTCTGCACTATTGTAAGAACTGCAACCTTGAAACTTCTGAATATCGTTTCTTATGTCTTTGACTATGAGTGTATCAAATTTGATTAAAATCGGACCAATCCTTCTATAACTCGATTTTTTCGATTATCGATTTTCGATATTTATCGGAGGTACCTCGATACAAAACATAGCTAAGAACACTCGCAGACGCTTATAGTACAACTGTGTAAATTTTCAAGAAAATTGGCTTAGCCGTTTCGGAGTCTATAGATAACGGACACACACACACACACATATACAAAGAGAAAGTTCCATTTATTATATAAGTTTATATATGTTTCGTTAAAAACGACCGACATGGCAGATTTTATTAACTTTACATTTAATTTTTCCAGGATTCTTACATGTTTTCTTTTTGCTGGAGATAAGAAATGTAAAACTGTTCCATAATTTCCGACTTTCCAAGCGCTTTCACTCTCTTCACAGGCCATTTTTGAGGATGCTATTTTCCGGTGTTGTTATGTTCGCATGTTTGACTGTAATGTAATTGTTTCGATTTACTGTTTTTCTTTTTTTTTTTAAGGGAGTCTTTAAAGCTGTCACGTGATTCATCATGTTAACGTCTGTCTATTTTTAAAACTTTAAAAACTCAATTTTCACTGTTAAAGAGTGTAAGGTTGATAGAAGAAAATTGTTTGATATATAGTGCCTCTCTTATAAAAGAGGCACCAGAGGTACCTCGCAATAACGAGGTAGCTTTAATATTGTAATTTAAACGGTATTTTTGTATTTCCAACCAAAATTTTTATTAAGGTGTCTTGTAAGTTATGGGTTAATAAATGTTTTTTATTGCACTATTGTTATTAGATAAGTGGCATGTAAGGCGTCTACTCTTTAAAAAATTACATTACAGTTAAACAGTCACAAAGCACAGTCGGCGAGATATTTATATTCTTTAGACGTTCATATTAGACTTCATCAACCGACTTTGTGAATATAGAAGGAGAATTTTTTTCATTCATTGTGTCTCATGGGTGGGTCGTGAGTACAATTTTTTCCGTTTTATACTTATTAGCAGCTTATTTACGTCGACTTTGCTACAGCAATAAATTTATTTTAGTCGTGCCTTCTTATGTACCCACCATATGAACTTTTTCAGCTGCACCGTTTATGATTAGTTTTTGTATGTATGGGTATTTGCGCCAACGAATGCTTTTGAAGCAATGTTGGCTGTGCCCCGTCATTTTAAAATCGAGTGTCATATCTGGTCACGTACTTCTGCTATTCATCTTGAAGTTCTCAACGAAATCCAAATAAGAATCTGCAATGTAATCAGGCTTGTCTTAGCACCTCGATTGTAGTTCTTTTCTCACCGACGTGACGTGGTTGCCATCTCTCTTTTCTACAAATATTTTCATTGCAACTGCTCTAACGAGCTTTTTACCCTGGTGCCTAGACTACGTGAATCTAACCATTCTACTAGATAGGCATCTAGTCACATTCTTTTACCATTGAAATAGTTAAATGTAACCGCCACTTTTGCTCGAACAGTTTCTTTTCACACCTGTGCAACTCGATGCATTTAAAGTACAATCTCAAAAAAATTAAATCCAGAGTCAATTGCCATCTTCTTGAATCCCGTTCATTTTTTCCCTACTACAATACCCTCTGTATCTCGTCTTTTCTCTTACTTTAACGCCTGTGCACTAATGGCAGGCCCACCTTTCTTGGGGTGATATGATTATTTTGTTTTTAATCATTTCACCCCGAGTAAGGCAGAAATGCCACTGATGAGCGGGGGGCTACATAACTGCAAAAAGATTAATTAGAAAAGAGTGAGGAGTACAAACTAGTTAGAAAGGAGCAATAGAAAGCTGAGAATGCAAGTGCGATGACAGATACATAGGTGGAGAGAAAGGGAAGGTTATACGGGGGTGGGGAGAGAGCTAGAGTCCAGTGGTTAGTAGATGAGTATTGACTTTGCATTTAAATTTCTGGAGGTTGTAGCCGTCAGAAAAGCAAGAATATGGGAGCGAGTTCCACAGACAGGAAGTGCGAGAGAAGAAGCTGCAGGAGTAGAATTGTCGTCTGCATTTTGCTAACCTGACTGTGAATGGGTGGGACCCAGTTGCCAGTCTGGTTGCACGAGTAAACACCTGTTGAGGAGGCACCAGTGACTTGTTCGTCCGAGCAGAAGCCATGAAAGTATTTATAGAACAGACAAAGGGAGGCCACATTTCGATGGTGGGGAAGTGGCTGCAGTCGAGCCGCCAGATCAGTACCTATCACATTACAGACTCTCCTTTGGAGCCTGTCAAGAACACTGAGGAGAACGGCATCGGCGCCTGATCATTAATGGCAGCAGTACTCCATGCACGGACGGATGGTTGATTTGTATATATGCAGGATGGATTCAGGCGGAAAAAAAACATCCTGGATCGACATAGTGAAACAACCTTCTTAGCAGTAAATTTTGCTATGGATTCAATATAGTGGTTCCATTTGAGGTCTGAGGAGAGGGTAGGCCGAGGAGGCGGAGTGTATTGCTCTCAGGGAGAATCGCTTGGTCCATGCTTATGGGAGGCAGGAGAGGTTGCCTGTGATGGTTGACAGACAACGGCTTGGTCTTAGACGAAGTGAAGTTGACAAGCCATTTCTTGCCCCATTTCACCACAGAGTGTAGATCCCGTTCAAGGTCAGCAGCGAGATTATGTCTGTCCGCCACGACAGGTTTCTTACTGGTGCGGGAGTATATTGTAGTGTCATCTGCGTAGATGCTTACTTGGGACTTGATCTCATTTGGGAGGTCGTTGCTGAAAATAAGGAAGAGCGTCAGGCCCAGGATAGAGCCCTGTGGGACACCAGCATTCGTGCTATAGGTTGAGGAGGCAAGCCCATTCAAAACGACCTTCATTTTTCGGTTATTTAAAAAAGATTCGATTAGGTCAAGCAAGCGACCGGTAATACCGTAACCCTGTAGCTTGCGTAGGAGGCCAGAGTGTCAAATCCTGTTGAAAACCTTGGAGATGTCCAGAGCAACCGCACGAGCCTCGTCAGACTCATCTAGGGCCTGGAGCATGTACTCCTTTACGGTTGTTAGCCAGTCGGCCGTGGACCTGGCAAAGCGGAAGTCATATTGCCTGTCAGAGAAAAGGTTGTGGTTTTTGTATATATATATATATATATATATATATATATATATATATATATGTATATATGTGTGTGAAAAAAAGGGAAAGAGAAATGTTATTGATAGAAGTGGTAAAAATGTGATGAGGAACTTAAACTGCGAAAGAACAGCAAAAAGTTTTAATTACGATTTATTAAGCAAAGAAGCAAACAATTAAAAAGTGGTTTTCAAAAAAAAATTGCATTTACTGCATTCTTCATGAGAAGGTATAACATTTTGTTTTTCGACGCATATCTGAAACTTTGAATGAATCGTATTAGAAATGACTCAGAGAAGCATAACAGAAAACTTACCAACTCATTCGATTACCGAAGTTAAGCAACGTTGGTGAATACTGGTTTTGTAAGCTACATGGCAGACCAAACAATGCGACAGTGACTAAAATCTAGAGATTTACACCAAGAGAATCCCTTGACATGTGGAGGTATTTCTGGACTGACAATTTGCAAAACCTACCTGAAATTTGTTGAAGTGAGTCTTCTAAGAAATAAAACTTAACAGGTGGTTAATCTTCAAACCCATAATCTTGCATTGTTCAAAAACTGGAAAGAGACGGCAATATGCCAAGACTTTTTCATTGTGTCAATTTTCATCAGCTTTCTTTGACCTTTCTTGGCTGTTGAGGATGTGTATAATACATCATTACCTCAGTTCGGCGAATGCACACACACATTCATACATATGCATATGTATACACAACATATAATCAAAGAGGACGCGTAAGAGCGGATGTCAACTTGAACTTAAAGATACATTATGCAAGTCAGTTAGACTGCTGACACGGAGAGTTGAAAAGTTAAGAAAAGGGGTTAAGTGAGAGAGATATATAGAGAGAGATAGCGTTAAAGAGAAAGGGTAAGTATCTTAAAACGTAAACGAAAAGGGAAAGAAGAAGAAAGAAGAGAGGAATAAATTTAAATTAGAAAGAAAAGATGATAAACGGTGATATGTTAACGGTGAAAGAATAAAAACTTAAAAGTAAGCCTTCTTCTTCTTCTTCTTCTTCTTCTTCTTCTTCTATGTGCCCTGTCCCTTAAGAACGAAGGCGATCATGACTTTCCACGTTTCCCTATCCCTGGTGGCTCTGAGCACGCCTTCCCTTGTTATACCATGCAACCCTCGCTTCGTCATCCACCTGATTAGATCCTTCAAATATGTTATCCGTTGCATTCCCCTGTCTCTTTTTCCCTCTATCTGGCCTGTTAGCATCAGGTTCTGCAATAGCTCCTTCCTCATTGCATGTCCCAGGATCTTCAGCTGTCTCTTATGCAGGTATTTAAATTTTTGTACTTGCTTGATTCTAATATCCCCGACCTGTATTTGGCATATTGGGTTGCTCTTTTTACTGATGACCATGCATTCGGTTTTCTTGCAGTTTATTTCTAGTCCTTTCTTGTTACTTTCTTCAGCTACCTTCTGTAGGAGGTCTTGTAGTTTCCTTTCTGTGTCTTCTATCAGCACTGTATCATCTGCGTATCTTGGGTTGTTTAAATTGTGGCCTCTGATTACGAATTCAGGCATATCTTCTAGGGTCCTCAAAATATTCTCTCTGTTCAAGTTGAACAGATCCGGTGAAAAGACACATCCTTATCTTACGCCCCTTCCTATCTTTGTATATCTACTCAATTCATTACCTGTCCGTATGCAAGCGGCTAAGAAGCCAGGAGCAAACGAGTTCGAACTATGCTATGAAAATAGCTATGAAAATTCTATGTAAGTGCTATGAAAATAGACTTGCTGAGGTCATCTGGTATTACCCCGCAATTATAAATTTCATTTATTATTTCAGTTATTTTCTCTATACCAAATTCTTCCAGGGCTATCAACAGCTCTATGACTATGCCGTCTGGTCCAGCTGCTTGGTTTCTATTTTTTGGCTACTGCAGATTCCATTTCAGACTATAATATTTCCGGTCCGTCCTCATCTTTGCGTATTATTGGTTGCCCTCTCTTGTGGAAAAGATATTTTATATATTCTTCCCATCGTTGGAGTATTTCCTCTTTCTCCAAAATGATTGCTCCATCCTTATATTTTATACATCCTGTTGAAGAACAGGTTTTTGTTCTGTCAGTTCTTTTATTTCTTTATGCATGTCTGCTTTATTATTACTGCTCAATCTCTCTACTTCTGCACATTTGTCATTGAGCTATTCCTCTTTAGCCTGTTTACATTTTCTTTTTATTTCCTTGTGTAGTTCCCTGTACTCCGTTCCATGTCTTGGTTTCATTTTTGCCTCCTTTGCATCATGTCCAGAATCTCTTCAGTCATCCACTCATTTTTCTTTCTGCACCTAATTTCCTTTGGCCCAATGTTGTTTGCTGATGTCACTATTGCTTCCTTTAGCGTGTCCCATTTCGAGTGTCTTTTCCCAATTTGTTCTTAGTATTCGGTTTTCATGCTGTTAGTGTATTCGTTCTGTAGCTTGAGGCCATTCACGAGTGCGTAGTATATCAATTTTGGTGCTGCACTAAGCTTCTTCAATCTCCAGAGTTTCACTTTAAATTTGCAGATGACTGAGACGTGATCACTTCCACAATTAGCGCCTGGATAGGCTTTGTTTGAACCACGGCATTTCTGAATCTGCTGTTTATGGTTATGTAGTCTATCTTGTTTTTCGTGTCAACTTCTGGGCTTCTCCATGTTGGAATCTAAAAAAACTAGGAATATTAAAAAAATTAAGATATAATAGTTAATCGATCAGTTTTAATCACAATTACCAACATACCGCTATATAATAAAAATTATACTAATTATTCGGTTAACAATACAATTATAATACAATATAACGTTAATAATGTAGGAAAATTATTCGGTCAACGGTACAATTATAATACAATATAACGTTAATAATGTAAAAAAACATATATATGTACACATAGAACTCACACACACGTAAATGCGTACACACATCTACGCATATATATGTTCACACATATATGTACACACATATATATATATATACGAACACACATATATACAGACGCAAAACCAAATATGTAATCAATACCATAGACATATATGAACCTATATATATATATATATATATATATATATATATATATATATATACCAAGCGGAAAAAGCAGGAAGGTAAATTCCAAAAACCCGATCCTAATTAATATTAAAAATTTTATTTTAATATTAAAAAATGATACAGGGAGAGAGCTCCATGTAATAAAATATTACAGAGCAAATATAAATTAAAAAAGGATTAATTCAATGATGTTGGATGAACATTTCGATATGAAAATCCCCACGGAGGATAACACATCACCTCAGCAACAGAAAAATCCTTTCAGAAACTGGAGAAAAATCAGTCTAATTTTCCTTTTTAAATAGATTTGCAAAGAAATTAGAAAAGAAAAAGAAAAAGAAAAAAAAGATAAAACAAAATAAAATCAAATAAACAAGAAAAGAAAAATTGACATAAACATCGTCTCATACAACAATAGGGCACAAATAAATAATAGATATTCCGTAAGATAGTGTGATGTGTGTAAAGTCTTCAGAGGAATGAATGAGGGGGTAAAAGTTTAACATAATTTAAAGCGGCTCCTATGTCGACATTTAAAAACTAGTTCCCTCCTTAGATTCAGCAGGTTCAATTGATTTTTGTGCTTGATAATAGTAATTTTTTCATCAAGGCATAAGTGGCAGCAATCTTTGAAGTTGAGGGGTGTGTTAGATTTTTTAACGATATATATATATATATTCCTTATTTGTTGTAGTTATTGCTCATCTGATTCAAATATTTAGAAAAATGCAGAGTGTTTAAGTTTGTGTTCCGGAACTTTCGACCGTTACTTTACCAGGAACTTCGACAGTATAAAGAAAAAAATTTCATATATTCCACTTAGCATTTTTGATAAGCTAAACCTGAAATTTAAATATACGGGTATAACATATGGGTATAATATGTTGCGTTATTAATAGAAGTATTTCACCAAACAAGACAGAATCAGAGGACGAACATATAATTAACAATATTACAACTATTCTAAATATGATATATGATTTTAAAACTGTCGCTTCTTGTGGAGAATTATATTTCATGCGGGTTGTTACTATTGTATAATAATAGCCTCAACTATTTGTCTTTCATTACTGCAAGGGTTGTATATTACTTTGAAAATATTTGTCTTATATTTATAGTCGTATTTTGATTTTGATATATAATGATTGTTATGTGTACGGACTGTTACGATGATTTTAAAAATACGTGAGTTACTGTGGTGTTTGTTTGATAAATGTAACCCCAAGCAAGGCTGGGCCGCCACTGATACAGAGGGGGAGGGGTTACAGTTAAAAAGAAAAACAAAACAAAACAAAACACGGTACAGGAGATGTCGAAGAAAGGATAAGAGAAGGATAGGAATCAAGAAGGAAGAAGATGGCAATTGATATTGCATTTAAACTGTTAAAGATTGTAGCTATCAAGAAAGTGCAAGAAAAAGAAACTGTTAGAGGGGGTTACATATAATTATTTCGACGGTAAAAGAGTGGGACCCTCATGCTAATTTAGTAGCATGCGTAAATACTTGCGGTCAGGGAAGTAGAGAAAGAAGCTATAAAAATATATGTAGAAAAGACAGAGGGAAGCCACATCACGTCGGTGAGAAAGTGACTGAAGGTGGGCTACCGAGTCAGAAGTGACTACATTGCAGATCCTACTTTGGATTTTATCAAGAACCTCAGCAAAAATGGCACTAACAACTAACCATATATGGCAACAGACGAATAGATTTAATACTTTTTATAAGTAACTGGTGTTGCAGAGCCCATAGACTACATTTTTATTAGTAATGATTAGGTCCCAATTTATTGTTAATAATTAGGTTAGTTTAAAATCTTTATAGCAAATAACACATTTAATTTAATTGTCAAAAGAAATGTGCCAGCGAATTATATTTTGATGACTTTGCACTTTGTAAAATTATTGTGCGTATATTTATAGTCAGTTATATGTTATATGTGAAGCGAGATTGACAGACTATGTCTCGAGAAAATATGACTGACTGTGAAGATAATTTTCTTGCAGTAGGTTGCCATTATTTTCAGCGATAGACTGGTTACCAGCCAAGGCTATAAAATCCAATCTCACCTGATATTTAACCTATAGCTGGAGGGGAACGAGATGGAATAAAGGTATTTTTGCATAAGTGAAAGCAGCGAATTCAACTGTAATTTGAACCCGGTCCTTCGATGTGCGTTGTGATGCAGTGGATATCGGCTCGGAACGATAAATCGAAGAGCCGAGTTAGAATTCCAGTCGAGTTCTTTGAGTCCACATACCCTTGCTATCTATCTACTTGTTTCATTCATATACGCGCAAATAAGACGATGAGACTTGGTTCGTATCTGTTCTGGTGCCCTTCTACGAGGAATGGACTCTTCCCCTTGTTATATATAGCTACTTGCGTGACTTCCGGAAGCAGTTAATGGCAGTCAAGTGCGGCAGTTATAGACAGCTAGTACGCAGTTAGGGACAGCTATGATTCAGGCAATACGCAGCGTAACTGTACCGTTCGGACTTACTTATTTCTGTTTGCTGATTAACACTTACTTTGTATATAAGTTATTTTTATACTCATACACTGTTTTGAACTTACCTTCTGTGTTCCGTGTCTTATTGCCGGTCAAACCCTTCACTACAACTTTGCAGCGAAGTTTCGCCACAACAACTCCACAACAAATTGGCGATGAAGATTTGCCACAAAATTTGGCGACGAAGATCCACAACAGTATTTCAATCTCACCGTTATCTGTTTTTTTTCAGAAAATTAACTTCTTTTTTGTTATCGGCCTGAGAACGTGATAATAACGTGCGGCAGATTTAGAAAGTTCGTGAAAATTATACCACGGATTGACGCAAATCGTGTGGGTGGAACTGGGCAGATAGAACTGTTCTGAGTCTGCCGATGGTTGTGACCAAGAGTTTGAGCGTACTCACCATGTTGAAAATGATCACTGCGCCAGATGATGCGCTTCCTTCCAGCATGGTTGTAGTATTAGCTACAGGTGGGATCTGTCGGTGTTGAACACACAAAAACGTTCATGAACAGGCGTTTGCAACAGGGATTGTTTAATCACCCATGAGTACAGATGTGCGCAGAAACGTATAGCCATCCATTATCATTATATATAAACAGGCTGAAAGTTGATTTTCTAAGCAACGCTTAGATGTGGCACATGGCCAAAAGTAGGGAGTATCCAGTGAGGATCGAACTCACTACTTAGTTGTAATAGATTCCAGCGAGACAAGCTTGCTAACCATTATATAACGTCGAGGTGCCCAAACGGGTTGAGAGAAATCAGAAAATAAAATACAAGGTTATGTTGATAGGTACAAGGAAGGAGAAATATTGTATCCATACCCTTGTTTCGTTTTTAAATATTTTATTTATAAAATTTTTCGCTAATAAACTTAGAATCCCAATCACTAGTGTCCACATTTCAACTGGTTCAAGAGCATAAATTTATCTTCATGTCTAGATTGACTTTGAGCATAGCTTATCGAGAGAGCCAACATAAGTCCACGTCTGTATCTCTAATGGCGTGTCCGCATAATTACTGCCGTCATCTATATAGTTCAGACAGGCTAAGGCCGTTAAGTTATGGGTATGTCTGTAATCAGTCGGTGTCAGAACCAAACATCATCAGGGAAGGGAAGATTGGAAAATGTGCTTTTTTCTTTTCTTTTCTTTTTCAAATGATGAACAGAAAAAGGGAAAATGCGACCGGGGAAAGAATAATGTTGATAAAATAAATAAATTGCAAGAAGAAAAAAGTGGAAAATGAAAAAGATTACTATCGTTAAAAAGACAAAGGTTGAAAGAAATTACTAAAAATGGAGGTAAAACGATTGACATAATGGCTCGTAATCAGGAGGTTCGAAAGAGAAAAATAATACGAATAAAACAGAAAAAATGAGTTTCCTGGTACTTCCCAAGCGGTCAACTATCTAAGTACTGACCAATCTTGACGTTGCTTAACTTCAAGAACCGGTGTTTCAATGTGATATTGCTCTAAGCCGACAAGGAAAGAAGGAAGAAAGAAAAACTACAAAAAGTAAATAGATTAAGAAAGAAAGAAAGAAAGAAAGAAAGAAAGAAAGAAAGAAAGTGGGTAAGAGAGAAAAAAGAAAGTGATAGAAAGGAAAGAAGGAAAGTTTTTAAGAAAGAAATGTAAAGAAAAGGAAGGATTAAGAAAAGAGGAAACATCAGACGTCAATAATAAATAAAATAATGAGTAACAATCTTAATCTAATGACGAAAAATGCAGGAAAAGGTCCAAGAAAAGCAAAAGAGAAACAGCAATAAGCCTGCGGTGATAGTCATGGTTGTTGATCTGTAATTAGTAGAAGCCACAGGAGAAGTGAGAACGTCAGTAGTTAACCTAATGAAAGAGCGGTGAAATAGTCATTTATCGTCGCGCTCTCCGTAAATTCTCGCTGACAGCAACGACAATTACAACGCAGCTTGGACAATTGGTTTCTTTCTCGAGAGGCACCATGCTAATATGTAAGAGAGTTTTGTTGTTTTCTTTATCTTCTTAAACACGCACGTAATCTTGATGAGTATGTGTCGAACGCAGCTTGTACGTACGTCATTTTGGTTTGACTTCGACAACTAATAACATTTCTACCAGACATTTATTATAAGTTTTTCTTTGCCAGTTAGCATCGGACTAAAATACCAACATCTCTGAGTGTGTATAACCACTTTCAATTAAATTTAAGATGCATTTCCTGTAAAAGGTTGCTTAACAGTATCATTGATTCATATGGTTTAGGAAGTTGTTTCACTTGTGTTACTCTTGCTATCAAATATCTTATATCATCAGATGCTGGTGATCCCGAGATGGTGCCACTTGAATGTTGTTGAACAAGTGAACCATTCGATATGCATGATGTCAATCGTTTTGTTTTCCTTCATTTTTATAACATCTTAGTTTTTTGTTTTATCATTATTCTCTCGGTCTCTGAAGGACCTTTAATAAAAATGGAACATGCTAGATTGAGATACGCTTTTCTTTTTCTTTATTCTATTATCTTGTTGGATTTCGATCCATTTATTAACAGCGGTAAAATAAAAGTTTTGAAATCGAAGCAACAGCCAAACCCAATCGAATAAATATCAAAAGTGATTTTTTTTACTCTACAGTAAGGTTCACCATGACAAGGCCCTGAGGTTACTCGAAGTTGAAAGTTACGTTAAAGAATAGTTTATATAGATAGGAGGGAAAGAGAACGGTTAACTCTAGACTAGGTTAAGATTGTAATCTAGAATTAACCGTTATCTTTATCAATGTTCTTATAATATTAATCTAAGTCATATTCTTTCATATTCGCCTTCATGAGACAGCACATCAATGTCTTATTTTCAATACCTTTTTGAAAGCATTCAATTTAACAAAACATGCTTTTGCAAAGGGTACAATGTCGGTTCGTTAAATAAGACTAATGACTTTCGTTTCCAATTTGACGTTTGCATTTTGTTTTGATGTCTCGAGATTTAAAGTCATTGGCAAACTATGCTCTCATCGGGACCCAAAATGCTTACACAATATAATGTTCATTGTCTTCCCTCAGTGAAATAAAGCATCTTTGAAGTAGAACACAGGCATTCATCTTATTCCTTTCGAAAGCCATTAATACAACGTTCTTATGACTTCAAAAGACAAATTCCCAACACGTGATATCCTTTTTGAGTGTGGTCACAATGCTTTTATGCTACAGTCTCCAAAATATTGAGTTGATCGATTAGACATCATAAAGAAAAAAAACAATTCATTTGTGAATACACAAGCGGCTTATAACGATAATCGCATTGAGAAAACAAGATCTCATCAACTGTCACGTGGTTAGACGTGACTTCCGCTTCCAAAGATGTAGGAGTCAGACAAAAATTGTAACAACGTTTGTCTGAAAGATTTTCTTGGCGGGTTATATCGAGATAATTTACTTGAACGACGAGCTTTTACAAAGAAAACGAATAAAAAGAAAACAAATATTTGCGTTGAGAATCCATCATACGAATTGTTGCCTGATTGTTAAAGATAAGGTAATCTGTCTGAAAAAGAATTTCCGCTGGATTATGCATGGTGATGTAAGTGTGTTATTGACATACAAAGCTGTGTACTGTTAATGGATTCCATGTAAGAGAATTTTATCGCCAATCAGATATAACACGAGGCTATGGAATAATTGTTACAGAGATGATAGCATATTGAGTTGTTACAGTATCTGATGATGGCGACCATGTATAAACATCACAAGTAAAATATATATTTTCATCTCATCGAAATGTATCCACATCTATTTTTTTTACTACTAAGAGTCGCCCAGTCTTTCATAAACTCATACTATTATGATGAATCCTGACAAAAAATAACATATCATTACCTCCTCAAAAGATCATATATATATATATATATATATATATATATATATATATATCGTTCGGCAAAAGAACGTCCTATTTTGTTTTGGTTGAGATGAATATGACGACGTGGAATAATTTAGAAGACATCATAATCACCAGTCGTAACACCACCAGACATTTGCTTCAGAAGGAGGTAGTGAATGATCTTGCTCACAGGGTCAATCCGAAAACAATTCCTAGATTAAAACACGCAATTTCTGATAAATTGTCTGAAAATAATGTAGAAATTCATCAAATGATTTGTAGAAGTTAAGTAAGGTTTAACTTTGTATTAAACATGAAAGCTTGCATTTTGAACTTGTTAAATAGTTTTTTTAATCATAAATCATATTTTCATAATGACAATACTTACAAATTTTCTTAAACTACTGTAATTGTTTTTGTTCAATAAAATTTAATAAATAAAAAGTGTCTTATCTTTACCGCACCCTGAATTCGTTGCATTCACTTACTCGCAAATACCCTTGAGAAAGGTATTAATTAGTCGCCTCTCACTCTTATCTACGAGATACGAGAAAAAAATAATGAAAATTGCGTCAAAGCATCTGCAGCGGAACAGTGAAAGTACTAAATCTGATAAAAAGAAATGATTCATTAAAAAAAACACACTCTTTTAAGACATGATAGAATCAAAATATATACGCTAACCCAAATAAGTTTATATAAAAAGGAGAAGATATTCTGGAAATACAAAACGGATAAAATAGAATAAAAAACGAAAAAAATACTTTGATGAAAGTTCAGGCCTAAATCTGTCTATTAATAAATTGAGCCATGAAAAGGATATTTTTCATGACAGAGCCAAGAGAAATATTTTCGTCGCAAAAAAAGTAACAGGAAAAATACCAAGACAGCAACTTTCTTCGAGCAGATAGACTGACTCGTAAAACTTCGTCCTGGGATTTTTCTTTCTTTTAATGACGAAAGAATAAACTTGAAATAAAGTAATCTAAAGCAGAAAAGAAACGATGACGAAACGAAAAGTAGATGGAAAATTTTGAGGATGACTACTGATGATTAAGATGCACAATAAATCAAAGTTATACAAGAAAATAAAGAATCGGCTGCAGGTATTTGGCTTGAGGGGTAAACAGTAAACAACTCACTCTCGCTTAGGTGGGTAAATAACCCTTCCTTTGGAGTCATTAACTTGCGCTTGAGACATCCGTAAAATTAAAGTGCCAAGGGAAGGGATTATTTTGGGACACTGGTATCACGTGATACTTTTATCCTTAAATGTTTTTCGTTACTTACATATTTTTTCCATTGTATTCTTTCCTTCATTCTGTGGAAGTGAATCTCTGTTGCTTTTAATTTCCTCTTCATTTGTAAAAAAAAGTTCACCATTCGCGATCATATGGATAGTCGCTCGTATTCGAGAACTCCTACCTACCAGATGGTTATAGATAATCCCCATTGCTCAGACACACTTGTGTTTATTCAATACCCACAGAGGCCACCTGTAGTTTATGCTACATCTATACTGAGCGGACCTTAGTTACAGTTTCAGGAAGAGAACGCGTTATCTAGCATGAACAGCAATTTGAACAAGGCCAGGACGCTCAAACTCTTGGTCACAATGACTTGAGACGTCAAGCTAGCACAACCATCGACGACTTCTCAAAGCCGTCTAGCCACTTTCCATCAAAAGACTTGAGTCAATCCGTGGAATGTTTTTCAAACACTTTTCAAAGATGCCCTATTGTAGGATCGCTTCTTCCAGACCAATAACATCTAGAAGTCACCTTCCTGACAAATCGATAATGGTGAGATTTGAACCCAGTCTTCATGGTCAGAAAATGAACGTTCTAACCACTCGGCCTTGCGCCTTTATAGGTAGGCTGATATAAAATAGCAGTCCAGTACACCTTTCTTTGTTTCAATATTTTCTTGATTATTAATACTTTGCTTAGTTTTTGAAAGTCATATTTCTTTCGTTTAAGAGCACTACTAAAAATTGCAATAAACATATAAACACAAGAGATTTACAATATGACTTAAGATGCTAAAAGCACTGAGAAATATGTTTAAGATGTGCTGAATCTAGAGAAAATTATTTTTCAGAAGAATTTGCCAAATTAAATGGTAACTGCAATCAATATTGGTAAGTAGGAATAAATTCGTGTGAAATCTATTTGTAATAGTACTATGATGATGATAATTTTCTCAACAACAATGGTAAAAAAGTAAATCTCATCGAAGGCAGTCTCAGTAACTTATGAAGCATTGGTGATATTCCGAGATACTAGAAGTATTGACCAAACAGTTCAGACGGAGAGGTTTAATAGAAAAATCGAATATTGGCAATTTTTGAGGAAAATGACTTTTTATTCCCGAGAGAAATAGATGTTTGTCTTTGGTAGTCGGTCTGATTAATCTTTGATAGCCACGGAATTATTGAAGAAAAGAGAAGTATTTGGTTTTGAAATGGCGTTGTATGTGAGACGGTAAAAAAAAAATAAATGAGATAGTTTGCCCAGTCGTATGTTATTTCTATTCCTGGTTTTATTTTCACTTTAACACAAGTTGTTATTTTCTTTCATGGTAACTTTTGATTTTTCTGTCAATCTTTTCCACTTCCACTTTAATTTTCGCACCCACTCTGATCTGTCCTTGTAAATGTTCATTCGTTCTTGTTATATATTTCTTATATTATTAATCTTTCATTTGTTACTGATACAGATTATGTTCAAATTATCCTTTAATCAGACTCACTTTTATGCTATTTATCTGTCTCAAATGATGATAATAAAACAGCTATGTTATCATTACACACACACACACACACACACACATATATATATATATATATATATATATAGTTAGTTAGTTAAATTAAACCAGCATTAAGTTGTATTAAAAATGTTCAGTACATTTATATTGTAGAAATTTTGAGTATTTCTCATTTAGAAAAAAGTGGGAGCTTCATAAAATAAAAAAGGAATCCTTTCTTTATTTTATCAAGGTCCCACACTTTATATTATTGAAATTTTCTAGTGTCTTTATACATGAAATCCAGCAAGCCTTGCTTCTGTAAACAGAGGGACTGCTTGCTGGGTTTGAATTTTATTGGACTTTAGTTTTCCTTGCATTTTTTCTCTCCCCCATTAATTATCTTATATTCTGCATGTCTCCTATTCCCAGAAATAAACTTGACAAGGCTGGGACGAAATCAGTTGTTTTTAGTTTTTAG